>OU824200.1:19505278-19813731 GCA_917499995.1 Ichneumon xanthorius | reverse complement strand
CACACACACACACACACACACACACACACACACACACACACACACACACACACACACACACACACCACACACCACACACACACACACACACCACACACACACACACACACACACACACACACACACACACACACACACACACACACACACACACACACACACACACACCGAGAGAGAGAGAGAGAGAGAGAGAGAGAGCACTCGTCGCGACTGGAAGATTCGCTACGCTTTCGAGTGCTAGACGGAAGCTATTGTCTGGATGTGTACTGCATGGCTATGTATAATTGGCCCCGAGAGTGGGTCAACGAAAAAGGCGGAGGCGTCGAGTATCTACCCCTGAAATGATCTTCAACCTCCAGGAGGATGAGTAACTCTTAATACACGTATACACGAAAAGAAAAAAGAAATATTACATATATATATATGTATATATTTATATGTTCCTCTATAGATATACATTTGAAGAACATATAGAGACGCATGTGCGAGCAAGGGGGTGGCGGTGTATTGCGTACGTGCCTCGCGTGTCAAGAGGATCCTCGAAGAACCATCAACCTGCCCTGCCATGGCGAATACAAAAAAAAACCGAGAACCTCCGCGCTCTTCCTGGTGGTGGCAATTATTTTCTAACGTTAAATAACGCACGATCTGTCGCGTTTCTGTAAACCGCTATAATTATGGATAGGTGAATAACCACGACCTTTTTTTCCTAAGCTATTTCCGGTCATTTCCATGTCAAAGTGTACCTTCCCTAGTAGAGACATCGATTGTCTCTCATGTACCCAGAAAATATGAGGCAAAGGGCCAGACGAGCAGAGAGACAAGGCGGTCGTTTGACGATAATATTTCCCGGTATCTCGACTCGGTGATACGCCACTCGTCTGTACACGCCTACGTATTAAAAACATATATATATTTTTTTTACTGCGAGAAACGAGCGGCGTCGCTTCGTGGATAACACGAGAACACGCCACAAATAACCGCATGTTTTTATTGCTCCCACTGTCTCACTTGAAATAAAATATATATATATAATATATTTAAAATATTTGTCAATCGTGGTTCAGACGTATACGTCGGAAAATGACATCGATACCAATGCATTTGACACGTGAGGGGTTCGCTTTCTTTGACTCTATCGCTGCATGATAATTCTCTTCTCACAATTGTTGCGTTATTCGTCGTTCGAAAATTGAATGAACCAATCGGAATGAAGAAATAACGATTAGTCTCATTTGTAAAGGAACCTAATTGACAATGACGCGTGAAAAAATATTTATTCACAATGATCGACCAATAACGGATGAAAATTGGAAAAATAGGTTTTTTTTTGGTTTAATGAATAATCATCATCTGATAGGCGAAGCCTTTCCACGGGGTTATTTTTATTTTTCTCCAATCTACTTGAAAGGATTTTCTATATTTGTTTGCCCTCGGTACATGCTCTCTAGAAGAAAAAACACGCTACACTATACCGCGATAATAATAATTGCACCAGAAGATGGAATAACGACTGCTCGTTATCTCGCGCAAGAGTCTCGAGATCGCGCGTTCTCCTTCTCGTTTCCCACTCGTATTATATGTACGTTGGAATAAAAAAAAAAAATAACTCTCGAATTCTCGACATTCGTCGTGATTTTCAGCTTCTTGACTTTCTTCCCTTGCTGTAGTTGAACATATATATATATATATATATATATATATATATATATATGTTCAAATATAGTGAAAATATTTTCTAGATTCGTACGAGACACAAAAACCAAATACATAATTGAAAAAAAATATCGTTGCGTAAAAAGTGCAGAAGGCAGATACGAAGCATGTATAAATATGAATTCCCGCGCAAGAAAATGTTTAAAAAAAGTCTTATCTACATCAACGATAAGTTGGAGAATCCAGCGAAGCTGGTATCAACCCCGAAACGAACGAGAGTGGTACGGTTCTGGGTTGGTTCTCCGGTCTGCTTGGCTGTGTGCTCGCTGTGGAGAGCCATAAAACTTTATGGTGCGTTCGCATCGACCGAGAGGGCCTCGAAGCTCTCTCCCGCCATATGACTACTACTACCATCCGGGAAGACTACTACACTGGCCATTCGTACTCGTGATACTGGCTTGTTTCCATGGCAACGAGGAGCTACTACCCCCGCCGAACAGCCACTGTGCAATATATATATATATATATATATATATATATATATATATATATATATAGATATAGATATAGAGATATATATATATATATATGTGTGTGTGTATATATATTCCCCTGGAACAGGGTATCTCACTCTCCAACGTCTCGTTCCCCTTGCCCTCTGCTGCCCCAACGCTTGCCAGTCTGGCGGCCTGGCCCCTTCAACCCTCCTTTCAACCCCCTAGGCTCCTACTCGCGCCATCCCCCATTGCCATACGAGCAGCGCACGTTCGAGTTTGCGCCCCTGGGCCATCCAGAATAAGAGAGAGAACTCTCGCAGGGCACTGTCCGCCCTATCGTCCTGGCTCTTATACAGATATTTTTATCTTACCTTTAATCTTAGATTTTTTTTTCAAGCTTAATAATTGACCGAATAAATGTTTCATTCGCTAATTCTTGAAGAATGTTATGCTCCAGAGAGCACTCTACATAAGCGATATCCTATAATTTCTATAATCCGACATTTCACGGCATCTATTAATTTGACATGGTCTTCTTTGGTATTGTTTAAATCAAATAGTACAAATCGACACCCATCGAGACACATCAATTTTATTAGGGAAGATAATGTTTCAATGATTATGCATGTGATATCGATTAAATACATTGGTCCATTGGTGCGAATGAAATTGTTCCGGTCCAGGGTGATAAACGGAGGGTGGAAAAACAGGTTTAATGGATCGTGAAATTGAGAATGGAAAATACATAGTTCGCGTGAGAGTTAACAACATAGCGTATAGAGACGAAATAGCTCGTGTACGCCCGAACATAGGTATATACAGCGAAAGATGGGACTCGAAAAGCAACGAGGCCAGAACGTATACAAGCGACGCTCAAACGATTGACGCTGCAACCGGCGTATTTGGCTGTGTTTTCGTACGAAAAGAAAAACGCCGTCGAGTGTGTAATGATTATGTCTATACAGATACGCATGTATGTATTATGTTCTCGTAGGATACACAGTACGGAGAAGTAATTTTGCTTGTTTGTTCTCATCTGGAATAAACACTCTCTCCGTCTCTCCTCTATATATCCCTTTGGCGTTTATGCCCGTCTACTCCGTGTCTAACACAAGCACAAGATACTACTCGGTCTGCTTTTCAAAGCTGGAGCCGTTATCCCCCCCGAGTCTGCAACATAACTTTTCTATACAAGAAAACAAAAACACGCGATTTGAAGAAGTAAGGTACAACTCCGAAACTGGCGTATCCAGAGTCGAATTACTTATAATTTAAGGGAATATGATAACTACGACGGCTCGACGAGGGGCACGATGAGCCGCGCAAGCCTGTTTACACGTAAATTAATTCAGCGGTACGTCGACCGTTAGGGGATGAGTTAGAAGTTGGGCGATGATAATAGTAAACGCCGCGCTCTCACAGTCCCTCGGTCGGTACGACACTCCGGCTCCGGCTATGGCCCTTTGATCTCCCGCTTCGTTTGTACGTTTAAACACGGCTTTCCGAGTAGTGGCCGGGAGAGAAAAGCGAGTCGAGTGGCCGCGAAGAATCTCGTAGCGCGCCGGTGTTTGTTGCCTATAGACCACGCTCGCTCGAATTAAGAGGATGCACTCTCTGTTGCTTTCTTTCTTTCTTTCTTTCTTTCTTTCTTCGGGTTCTTTGCTGGATACTTTATACCATTTTTGTTTCATCTCTTTCTCCGCGCTGTTGGTTCCCTTAGAACCGGCTTTCGCGAGCGAAAGAGTGCCGATTGCAAACGACAACCCTCGAGTTTACGGGTGTGCCAACGCTATTACACAATACTTTTTCTTCGCCAACCGTAAACCATAGAGGCATTTGTCGCTCTTTATTGTTAGATAATTCATTCTCGACTTGCCTTTTTCTTTTCTCTTTATTCTTTCGTCTCATCTTTCAACGTTACTGGTACTTTCCTTACTGGATTAATAATGGGCTTTGAACGTGAGTGAGAATAGCTGCGAGACGAGCAGCCTCGGAGGACGTGTTATACCTTTCGCGGTTTTTCGGAGAGGAGTATATTACTAACGCGTGGCGCGCGATCTTCTCTGCCTTTCTTCCCCCTCTCCCTATGCCACTCACGCTCTTTGCCGAGCCAAAGTTATAACCTCGTATATATACTTTTTCGTCGCTTGCCGTGTAGAATCGGCTTTTTCTTTTCCTTTTTCTTTACCTGGATATTCTCGTTAGGGGGGAACAGAAAACGGGTTCGCAGTTCGACACATCTCTCGCGGCTCGACGCGTTATTGGCTTCGTTTTGTTATATCGGTGGATATAACGAAACTCTACCCACCCTACGCCGACGGTATGTCAAACGAGAGGGGATGATAAAAAGTTCTTGAAAAATATAACGGGCGAGCCGGCCAGTACTCGTCTGGCACTTGAATAGCGAATTAAAAAATAAAAGAGAAAGTATAAACAAACAAAAAACAATAAGAGTGCGGCTCGGACGACCGCAGACTCGATGAAAAAGTTATATGTATATATCTTTTTTTGTCCACTCTTGTTTTGCTCATTCACGCTGTTCTCTTGCCGAGCGCGTACCAAAAGTTTCGAGAGGACGTTCAAATATTGCCAACAATACGTCAATGTATCAAATTCACGTAAACTTTTAAAAATCTATGCCCCGCTCGACGATTTCATCGTCGTTTGTAACATGGTGAAATTAATTAATTACCAATTAATGCATCGAGGGAGAGAGAGAAAGAGAGCGAGCGAGTCTGATTTTGGTCCACGAGTCGTTCGAAGCTCCTTACAATCGATGGACTTTCACAAAAATTCTGCTCTTATATTTCAGGGATAAGCGAGGCGAGTGTGATCCTAGTTTCACCGAAATTCTCGTCACTGATTAAAGTAGGCAGTCAAGTCGAGCTACGATGTCATGTCGATGGATCAGGCGAGCTGAGATACGAGTGGTTCAAGTGAGCAGTTTTTTTTGTTAATATTATTTAATTGCAACAATTTTTTAAACGATCCCATAATCGATACAACCTTTCTACAATAAAGGGTTAAATACCTATAATAAATATTCGTTATTTATATCGTTGTGGGTTTGATTAATTGAATGATACATATGTATGTACAGAAACACGGAAAGTTTGGCAAGAAGCGAACGCGTCGAGATAAAGAAGAACAAGAGGCTGCACATACACAAGGCAGGTCCGCAGGATAACGGGGTTTACACGTGTCTAGCGAGAAACGAAGCAGGATCGTCGCCGGTGAAGGAAAGCTTTCCACTGACGATATCCGGGAACGAAACAGCGACGATAAAAGTAGTACCACAGAATTTGATCGCAAAACGCGGCGAGCCTGCTGTACTCGAGTGCGTTTACGAGAATGCTGATTCGGTACAATGGTACTTTAAGTCCATTGGTCCTCTCGAGTCCGACGAAGAGAAGATAGTTTACGATAACGGGACGTTGGTTATACGAGCGGCCGAACATCGGGATCAAGGAATATACGCTTGTCGTGGCCTCAAGGATGACACTGTTCAGGAATACACAGCCGAATTACAAATTGCTTGTGAGCTTCAAAATTCCCATAGTACAATTGTCTGTATCGAAATAAATGTCTCTGTTTTATTTTCACCAGATTTACAAAACCTGTCGGGAGCCTCTTTCGAGCCGGTTCTACCCGATCAACTGGCCGTTGTCGGTGAAGATCAAGAGCTGCAAGTGAGCTGTCTCGAACCGTCGGGTCTTCCGACACCGCGGATCTAT
Source organism: Ichneumon xanthorius (assembly GCA_917499995.1). Taxonomy (NCBI): domain Eukaryota; kingdom Metazoa; phylum Arthropoda; class Insecta; order Hymenoptera; family Ichneumonidae; genus Ichneumon; species Ichneumon xanthorius. The sequence goes on along the minus strand of OU824200.1, from coordinate 19,807,844 downwards.
TGGAAAGATCCACGGGGACATATAATAAGCGATTCAGGACTCGTCAGAGTTCAGGACAATACATTGATTTTGGGAAAAGCGAGAATAGACGAGGACGGTGGAAATTACACATGCGTGGCTGAGAATCTTGCAGCAGTGACCGAGATGACCGTACAGGTCATAGTTTCGAGTGAGTGTTAGAAAAAGTATTAAAAAGTTTTATGGACTCTTATTGTGTTTTTTCAATTTACTTTTTAGCTCCACCGAGCCTGACCAGCTCGCCAGAGTCTTTGGATGTAATGGAGGGCGAACCGGTGACAATGACCTGTTCTTATTCGGGAATGGAACCCCCGGTGACCCACGTGCAGTGGCTCAAAGACGGCGAGGCGCTCAAAGAAACCGGTGGTCCAACTAGACACAGAATATCTGATCGTCACGGTAACGTAACACTGCACTTCAAGTCGGTGTATCTATCGGACAAGGGAAACTACGCCTGTGAGATAATTACCAAAGGATTTCCACCAATCGTATCGGATATCGGGAGCCTCATTGTTCGGGAGAAACTTAAATTCTCACCACCTCCCGTCGACAAGAAACTCGAACTTGGCTCCACCGTTAAAGTATCGTGCAAAGCTCAGGGAACGACCAATCCCACCGTTAGATGGATAAAAGAACACGATGGCGAAAAATTTCCTAAACACGTCCAGGATGTCAATGGCACTTTGCACTTCAATGGTGTCGTCGAGGAAGACAAGGGACGTTACACTTGCATCGCTTCGAATGCCCAAGGAGCTATCAATCACACCATCGACATCGAGGTCGTCAGTAAGAAATTATCCTTCTTAATGTGTTAAAAAGTATCGATTAAATCAATTGTTTTATTAAAATGCTTAAATATTTGCACAGTTGCTCCAAAATTTACGCAACTTCCTCAAGACCCTACAGAAGCAACCGAGGGCTATCCGGTTATGTTGCACTGTGCTGCAGAGGGTGATCCCGTACCACAGATTCACTGGGATAAAGATTCACGATTAAACAATCTCGACGATCCGAGATTGCAAGTATTGTCAAATGGAAGTCTTTACATAAAGGAAGCTTATCTGAGCGACGAGGGAAAGTACGGATGTACAGCTGGAAATAGCGGAGGCCTCAAGAGGGTAGAAGTCCAATTAAATGTTAAAGGTAACATTATTTATTATATTTCTTCATTGCAATCAATTGAATACCTATACTCGACTCCTATTGATCCTATACTCGATTTGTGATTACTTTAATTTTTTTTTAATAGCTGGCGAGGGTTACCGTACGGATATGGATGTTGATGGCTACGAGGGCTCGAAGGGTATGATGACAAAGACAGTGACGATAACACTGGGCGTAGCAGCTGCTTACATGGTTCTCGTTGTTGGACTAATGCTCTACTGTCGTTACCGTCGGAGACGCAGAAAACAGCAGTATTTGCAAGAACAGGCGGAAGGTAAGCCTAAATTTAATACAACACTAAAAAAAATTATAGTAAGATCATACCAACATCTTTTATATTATTCAGATAACATTTTTTTGTTTGTCGACGAACCTTGTTTTCGACAACAACAAAATGTTTAGAATAAAAAGATTGTTCAAATCTTATTACCCATTATGAACGGATAAGTTTTAATGTGTGTGTGTGTGTGTATGTTTGTATGTATGTATGTTTTCCTCAATATGCAGAAAAATTGGAGAACGGCGAGGTACAGGAGGAACAGACAGAATTGAAGGGAACCAATCACAAAGCATCGGTCGGTGGTACGAGCGCAGCAAGCAACGTAAAGACAAAGGAAAATCGTGACTCTCAGAAGAGTGACGGTGCCGAAACGGCACAGAGTCAAAGCAGCAACCATTCAAAAAAATCAAAATCGAGCTACGACAAATTGACAGTATCTCGTGCAAATCTTCGGGAATTGAAGCCAATGGGTCGCGGTGAATTTGGCGATGTATTTTCCACAAAGTATCAGCCAGATGGTGAGAAGGAACATCTCGTTATGGTTAAAAGTTTGACGAATACAAAGGATGAATTGGTCTTACAAGATTTCAAGAGACACCTCGATCTACTTCATAAGCTTAGTCACGAGAACGTGGTGAAGCTTATCGGACTGTGTCGCGAGGAGGAACCGGACTACATGATTTTAGAATACACCGACTGGGGTGATTTGAAGCAATTTTTGATCGCATCGAGAAAAGAATCGAACGGCAGTGCCACCATTAATGGCACGAGTCCGTCGCATGAAACGAAGAAACGGGCTCCGCAATTGTCGGTCGCCCAAATTCTTTCGTTATCGAATCAGGCGGCTCGAGGTTTGAAACATATTGCTGACAATCGTCTAGTGCACAAAGACATTGCCGCACGTAATTGTCTCATAGCGAGCAATCTGACGCTCAAGATATCACTGCCGTGCATGACCAAAGAACCTTATCATCAGGAATACACGAAGCACCGCAACCAGGTTATACCACTCCGATGGCTTCCTTACGAAGTCGTTTACGAGGACGAATATTCCACCAAGAGCGATGTATACTCGTTCTCGTGCCTCGTCTGGGAAATATTCCATCAGGGTGAACTGCCTTTCAACAAGCTCAATGACGATTCAATACTTGTCCAGCTCAAGGCCCACACCCTCGTGTGGAAAGCTCACAAAGCCGCGCCACCGGCACTACAGGAGCTTCAAACAGCCTGCTGGTCCAAGGATCCACGGGAACGGCCTACTTTCGACGAAGTTGTCTCTAAGATCGGTGAAATCGTCGTCGACAGTTGCCTTTAAGCTCACAGAGTTGGCAATATTTAAAACACACACACGCACACACGCTAAATGATACGCTGGTTTCTATAATCGTCCCACGAGCTTGGCGCGAGCTTCGGCTGACGAATTTATACGCTTACCGAAGTGTGTAACTGTGTGTTTGGTAAACGATAGGCTACATTTTTATTAAATTTTATCTTTCAAATAGATCATATCCAACGAACGTTTTCACGTCAGCGAATCATGTGTTTCGATAAGTTTTTATACAAATGAAACCTAAAAATCGAGCGCGCAGCGCCTCACGTGTAAAATAATCACGAGTCAAAAGAACGTCCAATTTCCGTCGGTCTCAATAATGATTATTCTGTCGCGTCCATTAGTACTGTAAGGATAATATTAACTATTTATTTCCTAATAGAACGTCCGCTTCAAGTAATTAATATGATATGACGAAGCGTCGAAAAAAAAAAAAAAATTAGAGCCATGTACTGGAAAAACAATATCGCGCGCGCGCGTGTGTGTGTGTGTGTGTGTGTGTGTGTGTGTGTGTGTGTGTGTGTGTGTGTGTGTGTGTGTGTGTGTGTGTGTGTGTGTGTGTGTGTGTGTGTGTGTGTGTGTGTGTGTGTGTGTGTGTGTGCGCGCGCGCGCGCGCGTGCGTGCGTGCGTGCGTGCGTGCGCGCGAGCGTGCGTGCGTGTAGTAAAACACTATATGGTAATGAAATAGACGGTTAAATATCGCCGAGTGTAATGCAATATACCTAACTGGATAAACGATATTACTAATTAAGATTCATCAAGCCACATCGAACGTATTAGCGATATATATTCCTAGATCGTAGCTTTTAGGTAAAAGACTAGCGGAAAACGAAAAATTTCTCATTGATCGAATTTACGATTCAGCTTCAAAAGATCATTTCATCTAACCGGCCTCTACAGACGTATTGCTTGAAAAATGGCCTCTTCCATTCATTCCCCCTCCCCTCCCCCCAATCAATAATCGATTGCACTAAAAGACTTACACGAACCGGAAGGAACTCAAACGCGCAATAAGAAAACAAAAAAAAAATTAATTATCACGATCATATCACCCAGGAGCTTCGTTGGAAAAAGCTTTCACGCTTGAATAATAAACTCGATCGTGATATATTGATTAAGGAAATTATTGATATTCGTATAATCGAATAAACTCGTATACACGCGCGGAAAGACAAAAGAGTGATCAAGTACGAAACAACGGCCATGTATATACCGAAAAGTCAAAGCTGTGTAAAATTAATCGTATTGTCGTGATGAGATAATGATAATGATAATGATAATTGTAATGATAATGGTAATGATAATGATAATGATAATGATAATGATAATGATAATGATAATTATAATGATAATGATAATGATAATGATAATGATAATGATAATGATAATGATAATGATAATGATAATGATAATGATAATGATAATGATAATGATAATGATAATGATAACAACTCATTCGAGCTTCGGAGTCTGCAATCGGACAGTTGTGAATCTTCCAGATAACGAACTTTTTACTTCAAGTATTTCTCGAGCTTCCATGCTTAAAATCGTAAAGATTTACAACTTTAGTCATTGTGCTCTATTGTTTGTTTTTTTTCAACCCATTTCCATATATAAAAAGTGGAGCCGTTTTGTTGTCAATAGTGATAACAGACTACAACAACGAAAGTTCATTGCGATAATCATGACAATTTGCTAATACGTAACGAGTTTGACAATGTTTAGAGACGATTAGCATTAAAATTTCCTTGACTACATCATTTTTTTCTAAAACGACAAAGTTAAATAATTATTCGGCTGCTAATGGGTCACCGTAATGGTAATCAATTGCGTGGAGTGGTCCAGGGTTAGAGAGTATAATTACATATATATTGCTTGAAATTAACACGTGAAAAAATTAAATAAATAAAAGAAGCGCCGGCACATTGATAATGCCCAGGCATTATCTTATTAATTTAAGTACGTCATTATCGATCGAGTAATGGCGTTTAAAATGTAACCGAAAAAGGCCTTCCTCTTCTCATTACCAGGCTCACAAGTTTCGTAAAACTTTATATCCCCAAACGCACCACGTATACACATATATCATCTACAGTGTATTCTTTACGGCAAGTATATTAATTATCAGTTATCGAACGATTATCCATAGACACTCATGCGAGAATGTGAACGTGATTTTACATAAATTCTTTTTTTTTGGATTGCAGAGGTGTACACGTATACGTGCACTAAAAAAATAGCGGACACTGCCGTCTTATTATGATATTAACTGCAAAGTGAAACTAACTCATAGTCGTTACATTACATTCATCCATTGCGACATTCCTGTTAGTATGACCAAAGCGATTTGTGTTTTTTCTTTTTCCATTCAACTATTCTTCATGTAACATGTTAGAATTAATAGCATTAAGGACATTATAATGTACCCGCATCTAGTCATGTGCGATGACAAAAGAAAAAAATAGTGTTTGACGAATGAAAATGTAAAAGTGAATCAGAAAAAAGCATCTGTCTCTTTTTTTGTAAATATTTGTACTTTTTTAACGCGCATATTACTTTATTAATCCACGAAGCGGTATGTGCACTTGGAATATATGAAAATAAACGATAACCAATAACTTTTTTGTCATTATCCTTCTTGGCTACTTGAGCGATTCATTAATTCGAACAATTAGTTACTTTTACTCACTTTGGCTGGAACTCTGCGTTTGAATGATAAAGCTACAGACATGTCGAAGGGGTCACTCATCTCTTTCTCGAAACATTGGATTATCGGGAATCTGGTGAGGAAGAAAGGGTACAAAACGATATATCGTGAGGAACATTGGGCATCGGCCTTCACTGCTGTTCAAGGTTAGATGCATGAAATATCGATTATATACGCATGAAATATGCTTTAGAGATAAAATTTAAAAAAAAAGTAAATGAATTGCTATTTCACCAATACCGAAGTTAGGAGAAGCTTAATTTTTTTTAATCCTATCGATTTTCCTGAAGGAATATTATCGGCTACTCGTTAATCCCGTGCAGGACATCAATCAGGCGTGATCCGAGCATTCAAAACTATTCGCTGAGACCGACGCGGAAATGACGGTTGACAAATAGCAAGCTCAGAAAATAGATTTCAAAAATTCAAAAACGGAAAATTTCGGAAAAATGCAAAATAAACTTACTGGTCAATGCGCCGCGATTATCGATCATTCTTTTATAAAAATGTGGAGAGGGTTGTCGCTTCGCGACTCCGTAATTTCTGCGAGGACCAGGGTATCATTTCCGATATCAACACTGGTTCGTGCCAGGAAAGTCGGTAACGACAAATCTTCTCCTAGCAACACAGGATTGGATAGAAGCACACGACGGGGGCGATTCGATGGACGTCGTATACTTAGGCTATGAAAAAGCGTTCGACAAGGTGCCTTGCAGGTGGCTCCTGAAAAAATTGGAACACTTCGGAGTTGGAGAACATCTACTGAAATTGATGGAGGCCTGCCTGTCGGGCAGGACATTCTCGTGGTCATCGGCGCGGTAACGAGCGGAGTGCCGCAAGGGTCATTACTCTGGCCCCTGCTGTTCATTCTCTACGTTAGCGAACTGCCGTCGGTCCTGCGAACATTCACATCGATATTCGCGGACGACACAACATTCTACGTGAACCCCGCCATCCACGATCTCCAGGACGACCTAACAGCGCTAAACGAATGAAGAGTGCAATGTCTACGGACACTGAACGGCGAGAAGTGCTTTGTAATGCATATGGGGAAAAAATACACGGAGGCTGTACACGCTAGGCGTGACGACCCTACGCAATGTGGAATACCAAAATGATCTTAGTGTACTAATCGCAAACGATCTAAAATGGAGGGAGAACATTTGTGCAACCGTTAAGAAGGCAAACTCGCTCCTCTATGTGGTGAGAAAGGCCTTCAAGAAAATAACCCCCGAGCTCTTCATCAAGATCTACAAAACCTACGTCCGGCCGGCTCTGGAATTTGCGAACGTCGTGTCCAACGGAGATCCAGTCCAGGCTTCTTCTTCTTCTTCTCCTCCTTCTTGGTTATCGCCCTCTGTTGAGAGCATGTGCTACGGCCAGTCCAGGCTCCTGATACTCCTGTGGAACTCCATGTCCCCCACCACTTCCTATTTGTCAAGCGGCCAACGGATACAAGCTAAAAACCATCTTGTTCAAACCTTAATAAATAAGGGTGAAAAGTTCGTTAGAAGTTGGCATCCATGCTGCCTGCAACGTAGAGGTGGGAATGGAAAAGCAATAAACTTGAAAAGGCGAAAAGAAAAATTATTTTTAAATTGTTAAAAATCTTTGAAAAATCTTTTTTTTTAATAGATATTACAACATATCAAACAACTTTCGATACATACCCGCTGTATCCACATTATGCGCATGCGCTGTGTGAGTAACGAAGGCAATAAACATATTTCTCTCTCTCTGTGTCGACTTCCCTACCACGCTAACTTCCCTACCTCGCAACCAACATAAAAAATATTAACGTGGGCGACGTCGACTTGCATCTATTAACGTTGGCAATACTTGCGTACCCGCGGAGCTTTTAGCCAATGAGCGTCGTGGCAAATAAGAAGGGCACATTCACCATTCAGTGATGTAAACTCAATTGATACAAAGTTTACTTTGTTCGGATATTTTAATCGTGAAACAAAGGAAAAAAGATATTGAATGAGTTTACGGACCGAGGCAGTTTTGCCGGACGGGTTAACGATTCATAAATTATGAACGATAGAAACACGACAATCCAATGTCGATGGTAAACACGAGTTAACTTTGCCGGATCGAGTGGACGCCAGGATTAACCCTTCACAGAACATTTGTTCTCCTAACGTATATTCGCAACAGAGCGGCTACGGGCTTTCGCGATGTGGGAACAATTTGTCGGATGCACGGTGTCAGTTGAATGTGCCGAAGCATTGGGCACTTATCAAGGACAGATAGTTGATTTCAATAGACAAACGATGACCCTCGCCAAGCCATTCAGGAACGGAGTACCCCATCCGTCTGCACAAGTCGTCATCAAGTAAATGAAAAAAAAAATAAAGAACTAAAATGTCCAAGTGGATACACTTAAAAATGTTACCTATTAAAATTTTTTTGCCCTTAATAAAGTGCTATATAAAATAAATTATGAATACTAATTATAACTTTATACTCCATTGTAGCGCAAAGGACATTGCAAACCTGAAGATAATCTCAAAGGAAGAAGCAGCTGCATCCGTCAAGGAGATGGAGACTCGAAGCAAGGTATCCGTTAAGCGTCCTATAGCAAAGAGGGCCAGCAGATCGGTATCGGAGTCAACTCCCACCGTTTCTCAAACTATGACCAGTCAAGTTCAAGCAAATCCCAAGAAACTCACAGAGCCTGTATCTGTGAAAGCGGAGCCACCATCAAATGGAAAAATTAATGTGGAAACTAATGCAAAACCTAATCAGAAGAGAATATCTCAGAGGCAAAGATGGCAGGATCGAGACGAACAGGCGTTCGGCACTCCCATAGATCAGTCTCTCAATCAGGATTTTGATTTTGAGACCAACTTGGCTCTTTTCAACAAAGAGGTTTGTTGAGGGATAATTTTTTTAAAACGTTGATACTCCGCTATTTTACACCAATGGTTTTAATGCTTTTAGGCCATTTGGCAGGAAATCAATTCTCTGAAGCAAGACATGATACGCCAGTCTGAGAACAACAAAAGTAAATATCGTCATGATGAGAATATAATAGAATCAGAACCAACGGCCTATCGGCAGATTGTTGTACCATGCGCGGACGAACGTGAATATGTAACCGACGATGGTTTGGTCATACCCAGCATAACACTCGATCTTCATCGGCAATTGATCGGAGCAGCGGATCGTCTGGGAATAAGTTGGGAAAGAAGGGTAAGACAATCTTGTTCTTCGATCTCTTGAATATCTGAACTGTCAATGGGGATCCTCTGTTTAATATGATGTCATTAAATCATCAAAAATATATTGTAAAAATGTTGATATTCAATACTTAAATATTTGAGTTAATCAAAGTATTTCGCAATCGCAGGTAGAATTATTGGGCCGTGCCGGAGCCGAGATAACCTTGCAACTTCTCGGAGGTGCCCACAGACTGAGTCCAAAGAATGCTCATCAATGGCCAACGGTAGTGGCCCTATGCGGGCCTCATCGTTCCGGTGCCGCTGGCGTCAATTGCGCCCGGCAATTATCTAGTCACGGTGTTAAAACTGTTGTTTTCATTGAAAATTCGGAGAACGTATTCCTGTTGCAGGAATTGTCATTGTACAAACTAACGGGTAACAAGGTAGAGACTAATGTCGATAAATTGTCGTCGGCCGTTGATCTTATTCTTGTCGCTATGTCGGAGGAGCATTCACCCAGAACGGCCAATTCTGTGGCTAAATGGGTTAACAGCAATCGAGCCCCGGTACTCGCTATCGAACCACCGTCCACCGGAACACCCGGTATCTCAAGCAAATTTAGCTTATTGGGGGCACTTCCGTTATCTCATAGTCCGGAGAACGGTCGACTGTACCTGTGTAATCTTGCTTTGCCAAACAAGGTATTCGCGGAGGTTGGCATCACTTATAAATCGCCTTTCGGACCTAAATTCGTAATTCCTTTGCATCTCAATAACTCTTAGCAAATTTCTATCGGATACCGAAGGCGTTTCGTCGGTTGTACAACTATGATTCCGTAAATGGTTGAGCCTCAAGTGCACTTGTGTATCCGCTGTAATTTAAATTCAATGTTGAGTATAATACTCGAAAAAAAATTCTTTCGCGAGAACGATGATAAAATTCTACTCCTCAGCGTTAAACGATTAAAGACGGACAAACAGATAAACACACAGGTAATCTGATAGTTTCTCGTGGTAACCGGATGTCTTGTTTTTAACTAGTGAGCTAAAAAGTACATGTAGGTTTATCGTCGATATCAATACAATAATTATTGGAGTTTAATGATAAGTTTTATTGAAACAGACAACATTCTCGAAACTCCATAATCTTCCTTCGCGTATACTTCCTAAAGGGAACGTGACTCGGAGAAACCTTTATTATTATTATTATTATTATTATTATTATCATCATCATTATTATTATTATTATTAGTATCATTATTATTATTTTTTTTATTATTGTTATCTATGTTATGATTAGTCTCATTCTCGCGGCAGAACTTGAGAGTTACGATCGATTTATACATGACGGTGTTCAATATTTGACTGACAAAGCGATACAATTTGTAAGCGTTGTTTACCGTGCAATTAAAAAAATCAATAGCACATTTCGGATGCGTCTCAAGTAGGGTTCACATTGACGGGCACTTCAAACTATGAGAATGAGAATTCTGATTAAATAAAAAAGAAAATAAGCGAATAAATGTCGATTTAGTTTGTATACTGTAATTATTGAATAATTTATTTACATAATAAAACAACGGATTTGTACATATTGGTAATTGATTTCATCGAAAAGAATAATGTTTCAAAGGTAGCTGATATTCAATACCCTGATTAATACAACTGTACGGGGTTGAATTCTATGTTGGTTTACTGTAACAAATTTAGTTCATGACCGCCTGCGATTATTTAAAAACATAGGTGCCCAATAACGCCGTACGAACACGATACTGTAATAAAGTGTTTATTAGTTTACTACTATGGTCTAACTGTGGAGTGTGACGAATGGTGACTTGGCCTAAAATCATAAAATCGTCACAACTATAGCGCTTTCGATCTACGAGATAATACATTTTTTTCCTCGTGAGATACGCATTCAAAATTTAAGGCAACTTTTTGTTTGCCCGTATACACGAACACTGCATACATTCATGGCTCCAAAAATAATTGTTATCGCATTCGTCGATACTTTGCGATCATAACCACTTCCGTTTAATTGACTCTCACCAATGACCTTGATGCGTTGCTCATACAGAATGCTAACTTTTGGATGGCCTTTAACTGAGATCGTCGACGAGTGAAACAGTGCGCGATGTTATTCGTTCGGAATTATCTTGATTTGTTAATGAGTAATTTCGTTTCGCTTCTCTTTCGTCGCTCGCGCGATCTTTTGCCGACTGCGTGTGCGTTATCGTGAGCGAATCAAGAAAGTCGGTTGTTATCTATCTCTCAGTGAAGTCGCAGCAACTTTTTTTCTTTTTTTTCCCTTTTCCTGTTTATGAGAATCGAGTTAGTAATTTTTTACGTATTTTATTTTCTCGCTAACCGAGAGTGACGAATAACGTGATTTATCGCAGTTTTCTAGTGATCGCCAAGGATTCTAGTGCAACACCATAGTCAAATACTTTATGCAAATTACAAAGGTGGATATCGTTAATTGGAACATAATGCGAGACATGAGTAGCATTTTGTAGATTCTCATTACGCGTTAGAACAAATTAAGGAGATACGACGGTCTCCAGTGATAAATCCAATCTGATGGTAAATATTTTTTATGTACTGCGTATCGATGGCTAAAGTGAGCTTCGACTTTTCGATAGTAGAAGAAACCATTTTTTTAAAATCAGGTTGCCTATGAAGAATATGCCAGGTACACTGACATATCCAATGTATGCCGGAGTAGAAAATCATCCGCAGAGACAGAGATCTCATACATGGAGCATTCAGAGAAGAAGATCTGTAGCTGTTACTAGACCTGGAAGGCTATCCCTTGCCGAACCACCACTGGTAATCAAAGTAAATTTTTTAAAAAATGTTCCATTAACCTTGTATCCATAGTACTAATCCGCTTGACATAAATCTGAAGAGCCGAGAGGGAAGGTAAGAAAAGAATACTTCTCGGTACACCGATGGTTGGAATCGACATTAGTCGTATCGGTCGTATCGTTCACTCTTATGTAAACCGCAATAATATGTAGCTGCTAGAGCTTTGTGACATTCAAAGTGTAAAACATGCACACGTTTGGTTTCTTAATCCTTGGGCTATATAGGATATTATCGCTCTCACGCTTTTGCGAAGTGCGGGATGCAAATACGATTTTTTCTAAAAAAAAAATTATATATACACAGGGGGATATATAATGGACTCAAACTTTTTTGCGTTAAGGTGGGGCTAAAGATCAACATAACCTCAAAATATTTTCATTTCATTTTTCTCCCAAACGGTTTTATAAAATAAAAAACGAATTGAGGGGCAATTCGTTTTGCATTTTTTATAGACTCGTTTCGGAGATAAATGGATACCAAATTTTTACTCCGTCTCTCTCGCACTCATACGTGCCTGCCCTTACGGTGATGTGAAATACCGCCGCCGGTAACAAAAATTGTACGGAATGCCGTTATGAGACCACGGTTTGCCGACGAAAAAGAAAATTGCCTTTCCCCGGAGAATCGGCAGGCGCAGGGAAAGACAATTTTCTTTTTCCTCGGGGGTCTGTGGTCAGAAAACGGCATTCAGTACATTTATTGTTGTCAAATGGGCGAGGGGCAGGTGGACGGGGGGGTTTACCACATCACCTTAAGAGCATGTGAAACACTATGGAGTGCGAGAGAGATAGCATCAGTGGCGCTCTCGGCGCAGCGAGAGAGACACGTTGAGAACGTGTTTCACATGCGCTTAAGATCGACAATCATAGGACATTATGAAACAAAGCCCTAAATTCTGTCTCTACGAGCTGATCAGCACTCATTACAACGGTTGTTGCATTGTATTGTGGACACTCGTTTATTGTTCGAATTAGTAAACCTTGATAAATTTTCCACACAGGAAAAACTTGAAAACATTAAGTATGCCAAAATCGCGATTGAAATGCAAACCGACGTTGCATACTGTCCGTGTTATGACGTCGCCATAGTTCATCTAATGGTCGAAGCCGCGCACTCCTGTAGTATATCGAAGTGTCGGTTAAAATTAGTTTGTATAACGTCGCAGGAGAGAGACCCCTTTTTCACGGCTGATCCTCGGGAGTAAAAAATCCAATGCGTGTACAACATCTCAAATAGTTTGACTAACAAACAACGGAAACAACCCTAAAAATCAACCGTATTATAAAAGACCCTCACCCGTCCGCGAAAACACTTTACATGCGCGTTAAATTATAATTTTTTTTTTTTTTTTTGAATGCTGGAAGGAAGAGAGGTAGTTGTCCGTGTGGCCATCTTTAAACCCACGAGTATGTCACATCCGTCCGACTCGTGCAATTCAGTGACGGAGTGGGGTTAAGACAAATAGGTTTTTCTTTTATGGCACATAAGAAATTGTGATTCCGCGATATATTTGAGGAGAGGTGGTACGTCGAAAGGGACTAAAGCACGAGAAAATTCGTTTTACCAAAGTAACGTTAATGGCAGAGGAACATGTATACGGATATTATCCGACGATCGGTGTTGACGGAGAATGTGTACGTAACGCCTTATTTTCTTCTCTTTTTTTGACAGTTTGACAGGTTGTGGATATGTACGTACCTCGTCCACGGACTTTTCGTCAATTATTTCCTTATCAATCTCTTTGGTGAACTTTTTTTTTGTCATTTTTCATTCCCTTCGTTCTTCTTCGCACCTTGTTTCGATTAAATTTCAGATCCGACGATTTATTAGGTTTCCTCAATCACGTACCCTGTTTTTGACCCTGTAACATGTCAAAACGCAGTTCTGTGTCCGAACGCAATACGATTGATAAAAGCGTGTCGTCGCATTCCTCAAAGTCGCGTCGGTCGTTCGTTTATCGGCTCGCTAATCCTTTATGTTTCCACACCTTATCCTGTATATTCAAATTATTCACAAAAGTGTAATTTTTTTACAAATATTTGGCAGAGTACCTCACCATGTATTTTCAATTAGTCAATCTATTCTTGTTTGTCCACTCTACGCTGCACATTATGAAATGCATTTCATTTTCCAGGTGGATGAAACTACCAGCCGGCTGAGGCTCAAGGTGATAGCGGGTCATCAGCTTGCCAAGAAAGATATCTTTGGAGCGAGCGATCCTTATGTTCGCATCGATCTCAACACCATTAATGGCGACGTCACAGTGGATTCTGTACTTACAAAGACAAAGAAGAAAACTCTTAATCCAACATGGGAAGAGGAATTTATTTTCAGAGTGAGTTTTCAACGTCAGTCGACATTCTGATTTGCAAAATAACAAATTTTCCATATTCCAATACATATTGTTATTGATTTATTTTATCAACACGAAAAATCCTTTGACAATTTCTTTTTCTTCTTTATATAATGCTCTATAGATTTCAAATTATTTTACGTTAGAGAAAATCATACCAAAAGCATGTACAAAGCGTATATGATGTATCGTATATACTATATCATTGGACAGGATTATTAGTATTATTATCATTATCATCAATTTATTTGATCAATGGGAAAATCTTTTACAATTACCACGTTTATAGTCTATCGCTTATTGGGTATACCAACTTACAAATGAATAATTATTTTGTTGCTTCGTCCTGAACAGGTAAAGCCAATAGAACACAAATTGGTGCTCCAGGTATTCGACGAAAACAGATTGACAAGGGATGATTTTCTTGGAATGGTGGAATTGACGCTGATAAATTTACCAAAAGAGCAGGATGGCAGAACTATTCCTACGAAGCAATATATACTACGTCCACGCAAGTGAGTGTAGGACATAGGCAAAGACAAAGTCGATCCAAGGCAGGGCGGTAATGCAGGAAATTTGTTTGTCGCAGCAATGGAAGTCAGAGGGCAAAGATAAGGGGCACCCTTGAGATATATCACGCGTATGTATCGGATTCGACAGGCGGCGATTCGGGAGATCCTGATGCAGCATCCGATTCTGGAGGATGGGAATTGCTCGACAGACCAACGCCAACCTCTAACAACAGTCCTGTACAGCAATCGGGCGAGAGCGCACCAACGAATGGACCTCTGCCACACGGATGGGAGGAGAGACAGGATGCTAACGGGCGAACATATTACGTCAATCACATAGCTAGATTTACTCAGTGGGAACGACCTACAGCGATGTGAGTAAGACGATGGCGCTTTTTTCCCGTTCGTCGTCGAGTTTTGAGACGATGTGAAACAGCCACAGTCGGTAACGAAATCCATCGTATCCATGTAATCAATTTTTTTTCAAGGCTCTTCAACATTTTTGGCTAAACGCAAATTGTCAGCATCTTCATCTAACAGTCGCACAGACGCTTATAATTTGTTTTTTTCTCGAAAAAGTTTAGCACCTTTGAAAGAAGTCGGTTACACTTTTTGTTACCGATTTTTTAAAATTAACAATCTGCGTTTGTAACGGTTAATTTCATTCGATGAAGGAATGTTGTGCCGACCGGTGGCGTGACAAACGAGCAGCGTAATCTTGATACCGCGGCGACAGAATTTCAACGACGATTCCACATTAGTGTGGATGACGCTGAGAGCAGAGGACAACACAGAAGCTCGGTCATTAATCAGGTGAGTTATTTGCTATGCAATAAAGATGAAAATCCCTGCATCTTTGCGTAAGTATGAGAAGATCATTATGGAATGAGGATAAATAAGTTTAATGTATCCTGTATGTATTTAAATCTCGATTGTCGATCGGACGACAATGCGGTATCCATTGATCATAGAATAGTTGGTTTTTCCCCCCCTGATAAAATTAGCGTTATCATTTTGACGAATACGCATGACGATACGGCGGGTGGATCGTCAATTGGTAATATGTGTCTTGGCGAACCGATTATATTTCGCGTGTACGGGGAATGGACAGCATAAATTAACAAACACAATCGGGCTTGCATATAATGACGATTTATGTTTAAAATGAAAATGGCATGCGGGATGTAGAAAGATATGCATGTATGTGTAAGGATGGTGAAAGGCCGCGGGAGGAAGACGAGCATTCGGAAGCGAGAGATGATGATGATGAGGATGATGATGATGATGGTGGTGGTGGCGGCGAACATGAACGTGTCGTTGCCGACTACGACAGTACCGTCGATCAGCGGGGTTACCTGGGAGAATGTGACGACCAGGTATATTCTTAATAACAAACAAATTTGAGCATGATTCTCGTGGGCTTTATTAACGCTTTGCTTCGATCATTGTCGCCTTAGTATGACACGAAACGCTAATTAAGAGAATGAAAAACGCTGGCTAAGAGGCAGAGCCGTAAGGCCGTTACGATACATGCTCCCCTCGCATGAATGCACAATTTGATTAGACTTATTTAATGTTCGACTGTTGTATTTTACTTTTTTTTTCTTCCTCAAAATCTAGTTCGTCTAGATATCATTGAGTTCAATGAAAAATTAAAAAAATATACATATATATATCGTTGTGTATTTACAGAGCGACGACAATGTAGACAGTCCAGCCGGTTCTAGGCGGTCTTCGGAACAGGTAAATTATATTATGAAGTATGTTGGTTGTTAAAATGGATTCACGCATAAAACGATTCTTTGTCGTTTTTTGTTGTTGTTTTTTCCCTCTTTTCTTTTCAACGCTAACAGCGATTCCGAATAAAGTGCAACAATAAGTTCTTGGGTATATGAAGTTGGTGATAATTATTAATCGTAACAAAACGTTGATCGTTTACGAATTTTTAGACTGAAGTTCCAAAGCCTACTTTTCCGCTACCGAGCGGCGATGGCTTGCCACCTGGCTGGAGCATGCAGTTGGCTCCGAACGGGCGAATGTTTTTTATTGATCATAACGAAAGAGCTACGACGTGGGTCGATCCGAGAACGGGGAGGGCGAGTCCTATGCCTAGTCACAACGTGCCTTCGGCTACTCCGAGAAGTGACTTGGATCAACTTGGTCCATTACCGGAGGGATGGGAGGAGAGGGTACACACTGATGGAAGAATATTTTTCATTGATCACAGTACGCTTACCGAAAAATATACATTTCTCAATTAATGTGCTCTCTACTCCACCTAACATATTGTCAACCTTTTGTTCAGATACGAGGACAACACAATGGGAGGATCCGCGTATGTCTAATCCGCAAATCGCTGGGCCGGTACGTTGTCGTATGACTTATAACTTAATGGTCAATCACGGCAGTGTTGTGTCACGCTCTACCAACGGTGACGTCGATTATCTTCCTTTTTTTCTCTTATCGTTACAGGCTGTACCTTACTCCAGGGATTATAAGCTTAAATACGAGTATTTAAAATCACAACTCAGAAAGCCCGTAAGTCTAATTTGTTCGCAATTTAACTATCCCGTGGGATAAGTGTGTGAAAAGATTTCTTTTATATATGTAATATATATACAAACATGGCGCCTGTCAATTTACAGAGTAGCGTACCGAACAAATTTGAGATCAAAGTGGGAAGGAGTAACATATTGGAAGACTCGTATCGTATTATTAGCTCGGTGAACAGAATGGAGATATTAAAAACTAAACTGTGGGTCGAATTCGAGGGAGAGGTCGGTCTGGATTATGGCGGACTGGCCCGAGAGTGGTTCTTCCTATTATCCAAGGAAATGTTCAACCCTTACTACGGCCTCTTCGAATATTCCGCTATGTATGTGACACTGGTGGAACTAATTTTTTTTTACAAAAAGGACCAACCATTAACAGAAACGCGATTTTCAGGGATAACTATACACTTCAAATAAATCCATTCTCCGGTGTGTGCAATGAGGAACATTTGAATTATTTCAAATTCATCGGACGTATCGCGGGCATGGCTGTATATCACGGAAAACTCCTGGATGGCAAGTTTAATATATCTTTCGTTAAGGAGACCGAGTCAATTCAATTAACATTGTTTCTCCTCTCAGCGTTCTTCATACGACCCTTTTATAAAATGATGCTCGCCAAGGCGATCGATCTCAAGGACATGGAGAGCGTTGATTCCGAATACTACAACTCATTGCTTTGGATAAAAGAAAACGATCCAAGCGAATTGGAGCTAACGTTTTGCGTGGATGAGGAGAGCTTCGGTCACACTTCACAACGAGAACTCAAACCGAACGGTGCTAATATACCGTTGACCGATGAGAACAAGGACGAATACATAGGTTTGGTGATACAGTGGAGGTTCGTTTCCCGAGTTCAGGAGCAGATGAACGCTTTCCTCGAAGGATTCAACGCTCTCGTGCCTCTCACGCTCGTAAAGATATTCGACGAGCACGAGCTTGAACTCCTAATGTGCGGAATACAGCATATCGATGTCAAAGATTGGAAGAAGAACACTCTTTATAAGGGCGATTATCACGCGAATCACATAACAGTACAGTGGTTCTGGCGTGTAGTATTGTCATTCAGTAACGAGATGCGAGCTAGGCTTTTGCAATTTGTCACGGGGACGTCGCGCGTGCCTATGAACGGATTCAAAGAGCTGTATGGTAGCAACGGACCGCAATTATTCACTATCGAGAAATGGGGTACACCGGACAATTATCCACGGGCCCATACATGGTAAGTAGACTAAAACCCGAGTTCTACATCGTTTTTTAAAGCGGTGTGAAACAGACATGTTCGATGACAAAAATGGTAATTCATAATTAAAACAAAAAATAACAATTCATTATAAACATCTTCATATAAAAGTTGGAAGAATGGTAATAATGTGATATTTCTGAGAAGAGTTTAGTGACCTCGAAAATATAAAAGAAAAATTGGATTACAGTCTTTGCTACCGTTTGACCCCGGATATGACCCGAGGTAGAAGGTTTCACATTGCCTGGATGGGATTGTATATTCTTTTATAATGAATCTGATATCCGTTTTTTTTCTTCCAGCTTTAACCGAATAGATCTACCGCCGTACGAAAGCTACCAACAGCTCAGGGACAAGCTGATAAAAGCTATCGAAGGCTCCCAAGGATTCGCGGGGGTTGACTAGCGCGAGATACCATTTTTTACAATGATGCCTGTAATATAATGTCTATACAGATGTACCCCCTGGTATATGGATTATATATACGACAATCCGTATGTACCTTCTTGAATATGTTCAATTCTATCACGCTTAAGCACGATAAAGATTTTTTCTTTTTAAGATCCATGCGATACGATGATGACTATTGAAAACAATCTATTTGAGTTTGTTAAGCAATCAATAATGTCATTATTGTACTCAACGAATTTGTGCTGTTTCGATCGTACGTGGAATTAATGACATGCCTTTCAAGTTCGATTCTATGTACAGGACAGTAGCAATAACGGTTATATTCATGCATTTTGTGAAACACAACGATGCTAATGGCGAAAAAAAAATTGTAAATAACTTTGTTACAACAAAGAATTAAGGTATTTAGTATCGCGTATTGGTACGCTAATGGATGATGATGTCGATGGTCTAACCCCAGAAAGGCATATAGACCATGCTTATAGACCGCTTGTATGTTCTATGGAATTAAACCATCGACATGCACCAATTCAAAGAAAACGACATATATTGATTATAAAATATGCATTAATCAGGCACTGAAACAAACTATTTATCAATCTCTGGTTGTAATATAACTTGCGTCTCTTCAAGTAACACCCCCCCCCCCCCCCCCCCCGCTTCATTCGCGGACTAGACTAATTATCGATCGTCACGACACACGTGGCCGCGAATTATTCAGCGAGTTTAATTATCACTGATTATATTGACTCAAATTATTCAATGAAACTTTCAACCAGCAGCACGGCGTGCAATTCAATATGAAAAGAAAAAAAGAATAATATATGTAAATACATCCACGAATTCAATTGAATGTAGCTAAACATCGAAGGTCTAAAGATATATTTTGTTGCAAAAATTTGTAAGCGCAAATGATGTAAAAAAAAGAAAAAAAAAACCAACGTGTCTCGCGAGACTTTGTGTCTAGACAGTATACGAGTATTACTTTACAATTATTCGGTAGAGTCCAACTTTCGGAGATTTATAATGATTATCACGTATGCATACTTGAAAAATTCGAATAACGCCTCTTTTGGCTGACACGATAATAATGATGAAAAAAAAACTGGTCCCGTCCACGATAGCCAAATAAAGAGTGCATAGTTTATTCTTAGAGCTTGTCCAGTTAGTCGTTAAATTTTTTTTCTTTAATTTTGGCACTGGTACGACGAAAGATCGAATTCTGTATCAATATTGTAACATGTAAAAAATGTAAATTTGAGTGACAATGTTCTCGGATTACGGAGAACGCATAAATAAGTTCGAGAACGAGGTAATCTTTAGGGCCCACGCTGAGAGCAATAAAGGACCTCGATGGAAAAAAAAGATATCATTTTCAATACGGAAATAAATTATTTGAAATTAAGGTTCGCGTTTTGTGACTTGATCGGAGTAGCGAAGTCGACGAAGTCACGGATAATACATTCCATCCGGCTTTTATATTAGCGTTAAACAGCCAGTAACTGAAATCTTGGGCTACATTGCGCTTTCTGCATTTTATATATATATATGTATGTATGTATGAATGTATGTATGTATGTATGTATGTATATATATATATATATATACATATATATATATATTTTGTTCCGCTGTGACGGTTATAAAGTAATGCGACGAAAATCAACTCGGTGACGGATTCATTTATTATTAATATTAGAATTTGAAAAAGTATATCAGCGCTCATACGTTTTACATGAACGTCTAAGATTACGATTAAGCGAGTCGCTGACATGGTATTTGGGTAATTACATGTACGATTGATCAGGGACTGTTTAAAAAAATTTAATTCAATTTTTTTTATTATCGCGAATTTGCGAATCGATACAGATTTTCTAAAATACTGTTTCGTTTCGACGACACCTTGTGGCCTGCTAAATTTACTTTCTAGCGATAGGTTTATTCCTTGCTGCTATAAAAAAACGTATGAGACTTTATATATGGAAAATAAATAGATGATAGTACGATAATACTTATGTCCTTCATATCTAATATTTACAGCTTTAGGTAAGAGAGCAAGCAATTACTTTATCTATTTCGGAACGTCGTACGATCTTGCGACGTATCAGCGAAATTCACTTAAACGAATACAAGATATTTCTTCAGCTACAGCCAGAAAATTGCGTTCCATTCACATTGATGTAAATATAATCTTATGATGAGAATAAATAACGTTCGACACTATCTCATAAATTCATAACTAGGTAATAATTATAACTATAAAAATAAGAAAAAATGAAGAAAAAAACAGGGCTTGTGTCCTCCCATTTAGATTTGTAAGAACGTAGTCCAAAACATCTACAGAAATAGGTAAATATATCGCAATTATTAACTGTTATTAAACGGGAGTTATAAATAAATACACATCGAGAGGGTTAAAAAAAGTGGTCTTCGTCGAAAAGACATTTGCGCAATTTCATTGCATTAAGATCGACACGTATTATGTTTTCGAATTATAGTGAAATAAATTATATTTAAAAACTTGAACGACTCATTCGTTTTATTAAACTTGATCCGTATAATAAATTATTGTAAATGCGCATTGAAATAAGGCCGCCACAGCGAGGCACCGAGTTCCAAGATTCGCCGCGAGGTGGCGATCGACCGGCACGTCCGCAGAATCAAAAAAGACAGTTGGGAAGTGTAACATCGACTTATCGGTTTCCCGTCGTGAACGCGAGTCACGCGAGCTGTGGGACAGCGAGCGAATGTGGATAAGATAGATTTGTGAATCGATGTACGTGTGAAATTTTGGGCTATACGATAAAGTGCTTGTTCTCTTATAATAATGGTGATATAAAGGAATCCGTTGTTTATGCGGCGCTTCTTGTCACAGACAGTAAGCCCTGTACAACTCTCGCTTTACTTGCTGCATATTTCTGGCGTGGAGGCAACTGCATTGTCATTTGTTCCATTTAGTTGTTTTTCCTTTCATCATTAACTCGTAGTGTAATAAATTATATTTACAAAAACTTGAACCACTCGTCCGGCTTATTTTAATGCAAAGCTTGATCCGTATAATAAAAGGTTGTAAATACGCGTTCAAATAATGCCGCCACAGCGAGCTAGCGAGTTCCAAGATTAACCGCGAGGTGGCGATCGACTCGGGCACATCCGCAGAATCAAAAAAGACAGCTGGGAAGTGTAACATCCACACATCGATTTGGTAGCCCCAGCGTGTCCGAAAATTCGTCGGTCCGTGAGAATTTTTTTCCGTCGTAAACGAGAGTCGTGCGAGCTGTGGGGCGAAGCTACGCGAACGAATGCGGATAGAATACATTTGTGAATCGTTATACGTGTGAAATTCTGTGCTACGTTATAAAGTGCTCGTTCTCGTATAATAATGGTGATATAAAGGAGCCCGTTGGTTATGCGGCGGTTCTTGTCACAGACAGCAACCCCCGTTCAACCCTCGTTTCACGACTCTCTCGGCGGAGGGAAGTCCTGCATGTTTCTGGCGTGGAAGCAGCTGCATTGCGGTTAGTACCATTCAGTTTTTTTTTCTTTCATCATTCACTCGTTAGAATTGTTAGTATTTTCGTAGGTTATAAAAACTTTTTTTTAATCTACAACGGACGGTTCGGAGAGGTTTCTCGTACTTAACGCATTCGACGATGCTTCTCCTAAAGTTCATTACCCTTGTTCCGAGTTCAATATAGGTTACCCACCAAAGCTTTTCTCATTCGTGCATCTCCTCTTCCGTCTCATTGTCTTTCTCAGCCTTATCCACTCTCCGTCTTTCTCATCTCTCACTCGAACGTTATGTTTTATCTTTAATTACAGATTCATTACAGCTGCAACAAAATAGTGATCATTGTTGTGTGAAATCGAGTGTATTACCATCGCACCCTTGGATCAATTTTTATTGTAAATTTTGTTCGCCCGGATGTCCGACTGAGAGCTAATGTATAAAACGTTCCATACACTTTGGTCACTTGGCTGTGGCAGTCCCGATGAATCTCTCTACTGTTGATTCATTTCTCCGCGGATCTTGCGGTCAAAAGGGGCATCCCGAGGTCTTCCGACTTTCCAATATCAGCCGCCCAATCTACGTGATGATAAATTACGCCTGTTTCACAAAAATGACCCGCATATCGCTCGGTGTTTTCAACGAAAGTGGCATTGAAAAAAAAACTGAAAAAATACACACACACTTTTACTTCCTAGTAACTCTGTATAAATTCGTCGAATCCTTCAATCGATAGGAGACCCCTACCCTTCAACGATGATTAACGCGATTTCCTCTCACTTTCCTGACTTGTGATTTCATCAGGAACTGACGGAAATGCAAAGAGCAATCGGAACGAGGGGATTTTACGATTATATTTCATAGCTCGGGTCGATTGTACAACCTCCTCCCCCCGACCGATTATTCCAGCGACCTAGCCGCTTTCAGTGAATCAGTCAATAACACTATTGCCAAGTGAGATTTGCCTCACGTATACCAAATGTGAATGCCGGCAACTCTGGACAAATAAGACCAATTATACAATTCTCGCCCACTGTCTAATCCTTTGACGATGTCACGTGAAAATACCGTCGAAACACATTTGCATGGATATATACTAGAAATATGTTTTGCCCGTGATGTAAAATGGGAAGGCTGTGTGAGAATTGATTCATATTCCGTTTTAACTTATTTTTATAAAATATACCGAGGCTACATATATATGCAAGCTTCGGTAATAATTGTTCGATCGACTCGATTGTCACGTTCCGTTTATCAATTATTTTATTTTCGTTCCCTCTTGCTCCCGGCCTCGCGCGAGCAATAACGGTACGACGTAAGAGTGAGCGATAAGTATTGATGGGGTATTTAGCTGCCGCTCGTACTAAGTTAAGTATCGTTGGTGCTAAGGGTTGTGGGACTTTACCAGTACAGAGAGTACAACGCCACGACGAGATATAAGAGGGAGGAAAAAAAGGACGAAAAGCTGCTTTCGAATCGTCGCGCACAGTTCGTTCTTCATTGTCTAGAAACGCGCGCCGATAAAGATTAATGGAAAGACAGTCGTTTGTGAGTCCATCGTGTTTTCATCGGTCGTGATTGTACAGCACGCGTTGGTGCAATGCGGTGAATCTAATTCAGCGACGACGACGATGCTGCATATACAACTACTATGTATAACTACGGGGTTTGCTACACTAAGCGATAGTCGTAGATTGGGAAGAGGGACTCTAAGAGAGAGAGTTACAAATAGAGAAACACTCGGCACGCAGTAACCAAGTCCCCCCGGCTTTATTGTAGAGAAACGGTGTGTGTGCCTGTGTGCATGTGCGGCACCAGCAGCAATCTTGTCACCGTAAAGCCAGAAACACTTTGGCCTTGCGCACGTTTTCCTCCTATCCCACCTATATCACCCGAGAGTAGCGTGACAATTTCCGCCGGAGGCAGAATTTATATTTCATCGCATCTCTTTGCTCAGCAACTACTCTAACGCGGCTTCCGTCAGGGGATGTTGGCAACGGCAAAAAAATAATAAAAAATAAAACATCAACAACGCGAGGAAATTGAGAGGTGTTGGAAAATGCGAGATCGAACTGGCAACATTTTTTCGTCCCTCAAGAAACTTCGGTACAAAAATTAATAAGGTGAAGCTAACTAGCCGTAAACTGTTGCGTATTTAAAGAGATTGTTGAGCACATTTTTTGCCTTTCAATATCGTCTGTTGCTACTATCACCGTAAATTTTCCTTTTTATTATTATTATTTATTTTATTTATATTTTGGAAAATTGTTTCTTTCTCCCAATTTTAAGAAATCCAGGTGATCGCCCTTGGGGGCCCCCTCAGATTACTCCAAAGGCCCTCCATCCGCGGAAGTGACGTCATAACGGAAAAGCGTCACGTCCGGTCGAAAAATGAGATCCTCAAACCGGAAGTGACGTGTGTCCGGTAGATCGCTGCAAATACAAATTTACGGTTTCTAAATTCCATAGTTCACAGAGAGGGCATGAAGCGCCAGAACCACAACATCCTGCTAGAATATACATATATTTTTAGTTAATAATCGTATCCCGCGGTGGCACGGACACCCGGTCCGCATGTTGCAGTAAACAAGAAAAGAAAGTAGGGTCTCTCTCTCTCTCTCAGTTTGTGTAATTGATGCGTCTGCTCTCCTTCTTCCATTGCCTCTACGCCCCAACTTCTTTTTTCCTCGGCGTCTTTCCTTTCTTCATATTATCCCCGTGCCTCTACTTCTTGCCCGGAGCGTAAATTAATTGCGACGAGAATTATACGCTAAATTTGTCGAAGCTCGCGCGGGTAGTTTTTAAAAACTCTTCACAGTCTTAACTCGGAATCATTCCAGCGAGTCTCACAGCGTTTACATTCAAACTTGATCTTTGATAAGGACAGAAAAAATATATATGATATATATATATGAATGGTGAAAGGAAGGAATCCCCCAGTGTCATCGATCGCGAAGGAACACACCCCTGCCTATATGGAATATGCAAAATCGTTCTACATACGTTTCTCATATAAGAGTCACGGTACACTTGTACGAGGAAAAATTCAACTCGGTATCTTTTCACCGTTAGACCGCAATGCGGATTTCTCCGTACGCACGCATACGTTCCAAGGATTCCCTCATCGCCTTTGTTACTTGTCCTCTTGTTCATTCACCTTCTTCTTTTTTTCTACCTTCCCTTCCTGTTCCGAGATTTTTTTTTTTTTGTTCCTGGAGTCAAGATTAATTTGTCAGGTTTTCGCAATTCTCTCGCGTACCCATTCTTACCATTGGCTTCGTATTTCGTCTCGTCTCGTCTATCGTTCGCGTTCGGTCTGTCTCTTGGCGACGACGAGATATCCCGTGTGTCTAGAGCGACACGTTGAGAGGGTGGATTCGCCTGTTCTGGTATCGGTCGTTTTCCACGACCGAGGACTCGAGTCTCGTTTCTCTCCCGACGATGAGAGGGAGAGAGAGGAAAGGAGAGCGTCGTCCGCCCATCGTCGTCGCATGCCAAGAGTCGACCGGAAAATAGGGATTTGATTGGTACAGAGGGAATTTCAATCGGAAACGCCGCCATGCAACGTCTCTCTTCTACGTTCTATATACCGTACTCGCACCTCTGCAACGTTATGTCCCTTTCTGCTTCTCGCAAATAACATTTGCTTCTTTGAGATTCGAGCTCTCCGGTCTTACCGTCTACGCCAAAGCTACAAGTAGCCGTGCCCGAGTTGTTACGCGAC
This sequence comes from Ichneumon xanthorius, assembly GCA_917499995.1. Lineage (NCBI taxonomy): Eukaryota > Metazoa > Arthropoda > Insecta > Hymenoptera > Ichneumonidae > Ichneumon > Ichneumon xanthorius. The sequence continues at coordinate 19,782,008 of OU824200.1, read as the reverse complement.
ACGTTCGAAGAAAAAAAAATAACACAAAAACTTATCGAAATATAGCGAGGTGTTGCTGTTGATAAAGCTGAAGCTCAAAATTGCAGAGCATTGCAGTTCACGTTTTCGTCGTCCCTCTTATTGCAACAAATAAATTATAAAAAATAACGCAAAAATGATCGAGCGCTGTCAACAACGCGTTTGGTTTTCTCTTGCCATTCGTGTTACAATAATTTCCTGGAAATCAGAGAACGGAACGATCCAAAGAGCGTGGGAAAGAGTGGACAGCTTCGTCAGAATCGTAACAACAACAAAAAAAAGCTGTTTTACGTGCTAAGACCGTAACATAAGATCTATATATACATACACACAGTTTATATTTACACACTGGCAATGGAGTAAAGATTGATAGACCCATTTTGGATATACATGGAAATAACGTTTGCCGTAGGAAGCAAGGCGGCCAATACTAGCCGATATGGTTGAACCTAGGATAGGCGACACGCGGGTTAGTCCGATCAGTTTGTACCGCTGTGTTACCCTCTCGTCAACCTTCGGCTGTAGGTACGGACTACCACTACCGACAACTGCTAACTCGTTTCCTACCGGAACTCGAAGGTTTGCAGAGCTCGTGCAATGCCGTGGTACACGCAGGGTTGTACAGTAGGGTTGTACCTGCTATATATATTATATATACATATAATGTATATATAGCATATTATGTACATAACATAGGCTCAACTACACCGAGTCCCGTCGATATTCCATACCTTTCGATCGATTGCCTGTCCGCGTCCTTCCCTTCCCCATCGCTTCGCAATTCGTCCACTGCATACTACATCTATCGTAGGTACAAGCTATATCGAGTGTGTCGACTATAGGGCACAGAAGCCGCGAATGCGGCGAAAGCGTTGTTTGACCCTACATACATGGAGCCAACAGGCCTTCATGTATACATAATATACGTACTCTACTTGTACAGCGAAGTGTACACGATGATACGCTCACACAAACATACCTTGTGCACACGGCGAGGTACGGAGAAAAAATAGAATCGACGCTTGGTGACAAGAACGTCAGGCAAAGAAACAAAACTTAACGCTCTACATTGTTATTATTTTTCTTACTCGAACCTTCTATTTTAGTAATAACTAAATAAACAAATAAATATGTAAATAACCAAATCGATGCGTTGTCCAAATCACACTAATCACACGAGTCCTTCCAGGCTGGGCAGATTCGTAGTCAAACGCGTTATGCTATTAGAAACACGATTGCTGGATATTCGTCGTAACCGGAAGTCGGGACTCGTTACCGCCACAGCGGAGATCTTCCTTTCTCTATTTCTCTCGATTATACCTTTATCCTACATTTCTTACTATACACAGAAGTCCCAAGCGTAACACCGTGCGATCAAATAGTATAGAATAGCGAGTAGCTCTGTTATTCCCGTGTAGCAACAAAAATGTCTGCCCTTCGCATGTAACCCCCGACTTTCATTGAATGGCATGGCGGAGCAAGAAACATGTATTATATGTATACATATAGGCATTGGCACGAAGCTTTTCCTCCCTGTAGCCCGATACAGTTCGCTGTGGAAGCCCAACCAAACAATATATATATGTGTGTGTGTGTATATATATGTATATGGTCTCTGTCATATAGAGAGCACGAGAGCCATGCTCTCGTTTCCTGCACTCTCGAATTTTAGCCACGACGCATATATTACCCCATGGAGGTACACCAGCGCTACGTGGATTCTCTATATACCATGGAAGTTGTAAAATTTTTCGAAACGTCCAATTTATATGCCATACACTATCCGCTATATCCGGCCAAGGGTGTGTATAACCGATCTTGCCCATACGGTTTACGACACAAGCGAGAGAACTTTTTTCCTTCCTCGATGACTTCTTCGTAAAATGAAAATGGCCCAAATCTCTCGAAACCTACTCTGGACGTGATGTAGTAACAAAACACAGTAATTTCGTAATTAAACAAAATTATAAAAATACATTACAATAGTTAAATTTTTAATGAAAAGTTTGGCTTGATGCGTTAATAATTGAACGTTATTCAACCGTTGGCATTTTTGCAGCGTAACGCTCGGTCTCGTGTATTTTTTTATATATGTAGAGTGGAGTATCCGAGTTTCACCGAGAGAGGAATAGCTTTTTTAATTATCGTTATTTCCATCGTTTGTCGAATGTGTTCCCGCGGTGAGTCTGACGACGACTGAACATACCGAGGGGGACAACTTATTAAATGCATTATTCATTCACGAGTGCAGCGTTCACCGCACACATCCATTCGTTTCTGCCGTTGCTGCTGTTCTCGGCTGCCCTTACTCGTAGTACGCGCGAGATGACGTGTGTATTGCCAGCACGCTGCGCGACATTGCGCCACACCCTCGTCCTGTTCTATCTCCTCGTCTCTCCCATCGATGACTCACGAGGGAATGTATATTCAGAAGTTGCTTATTTTCCGTGTCTCCGTTCGTTCCGTTCAGCGGTCACTCTTGTTCTTCTTCGATTCGTTACATTTTTTAAACCCTTTACCTATAGGAACTATTATTATCATTTCTACACAATTTTGGAATGCGATTGGTTGCGGTGAAGAGAATGTGTGTGTATATGTAGAATGCCTCGAAGAAAATAATTCATCCCGCACGCGTTAAAAAGGCAACGGAAGTTACGAGAGTTGTATTCTCTCCAGCGAAGGTGGGGGAAAGGGAGGGTTAAAAATAATGGGGAAACCGAAGACGAAGGCAAGGAGAAAAGGGAGCCTTCATGGTCGAGCTCGGTAAGGAAAATCATTTATATTCCTCGGAACCGAAAGAGCTTCCTTATTACGTTTCTTGGAATATCAACCAACATCTTCATTGTTACTCTGTCTACTTTGACTTTGAACTTCTTAATTACAACGCTTCTCCGGCAATATATTTGTATTCTTCGTTTCTTCGTCGAAAAATCTACACAACATTCTGTCCGAGGTGAGATATGTTGCAATAAAATGTTTAAATAAAAAAAGAAAATTGTATTCTTTGTGTGGTTCTTTATGTGCTGGTGGATAATTGCCATCCTCGAGAGTACTCGAGACAGCGAACTTGATATCGCACTGTATTCGCATTGTATTCTGGACAGAGGTGTAGTCTTTTAATCCTTTTATTTTGCCACTTGGCCCCCCTCCCCACTCTTTCCAGCACACATGTGCCATCCCTTCTTGTCGTTGACCCGTTAACGCGCGTGTCTCTACCTGATACGGAAAAATATTAAATCCCTGTCATCCGTCTCGTAAATCCTATCGTGTGAATAAAATAGAAAGCAACATTTCTCTGCTGAGCCTACAGCGTTTTCCTGCTCATAGAAATTGAGACAGAAAAGTCGTCAAATAGGGCATCGGTAATAAAGTTCTATAAAATCTATTCGAATCTGTAATTCGGACCTTACGTAGCTGATTTTTTCTGTTTTTTTGTTTTTTAAGAAAAAGGGTGAAACGAAGTTCGACAATGACTCAGTCGGAAAAGTCTTACCAGTTACCATTTCTCATCGGTGAAAAGTAATGTTCTCAAAATTTCCGCTAATACAAAGTATCTCGTTCGGGAGTACAGCGGTAGTGGAGATATACTTGTGCAACGTAGCACTTTCGGGTTCGCCGGTCTGGTACAGCCGACCGCATTCCCGACGTTTCCCAACCGAGGTTTCCCCGTTGTTCGGCTATTGATCCCTGGACTCCTCGCTCTGGCTCACTCGCAGCCTTTCTGTCTCACTCTCTACGTGTGTATGTTTCTCTGTCTTTCGGTATGTATATGGGTGTGTATTCTCTCTTGCCACGGCACCTCTTTCTACCGCATCGCGTTCACATTGGGACCGTCGAAAGTGCGCGCGAAAAATCGAGCTAGTATCATGAACGCCGAACGGTCTACAATGAAGTAGTCTTTTTCGCGGAACGTTTTGCCTCTTCCACAAGCTGAGCGCGGAGACGGCGTCTCAACTTTTCCACTGTATATATATATATATATATATACACATATATATACACACACACACACACACGCACACTTTTTTTTCTTTCCTGCAGCCCGTTTCACTTCGTCTTTGGTACACCAGGAAAAAAAACTTGGCTCGGTGTACACCAGCGAGGCGAGCAGCCAGTCAGTTGAGCTCGTTAACTTTTATCGAAAGAAAAAATTAATTTTGATCACAGTAGGTAGGTACATATAGTAACTTTGACTTTAAAAAATTTAATTTCAATTATCGTCAAACTTTTGGTCCAAGCTAATTTTTTAGAAAGTTATGAGGAACCATTTCATTCGAAGTGGTATAGTAGCCTTGATTGATACAGTACGCGGTTCACACATATACATATATATATTAATAGAGACAGAGAACGAGAGTTGGCGACGAGGGAAGGAATTATATTCGGGAAAAATCTCATGGATCTCGTGACAGACATTTGCTTAGTGTGTGACGACAGTGGCGTTCATCGCTCGATTAATGGCCTGTGCTTTTTCCTCCTGCTACCGGTGCCAGTGTGTATGCAATTTTCTCGCGAGTGAAGCCCTTCTTCGCCCGGAGAATTAAATGCAGCAACGAGCCCGCGGGGCTGCCGCTTCAGCGCTCTGCCATACTACTATTACGAATTGAGCGTCATAACGTGCTGTATTCGAACGATGAATCGTAATTGGATACTGGCCTTGGATTGTACTCGTTACTGCAGTCCCTTGCCTACCGTCTTGCCCGCTCGCCCGTCGTGTTGATTGAACGGTGACCGCCAACGAGCGAGCTTTAAGCTCATTATATAAATAGCACAATATTGTCAAGCTAGAGTAGCGTGAGAGGTGAGCATTATTTTCGTCCTGTTCTCGTGTTTGTTGTGTTTCATAAACGCGAAGATGCGAGTTCTCTACTCTCCTGCTTACTATATGTTTATTATAAACGAGAACGAAAACTTCACCGAGCCTTTGCAAATTTGTAAACATTAAAATACGTGTCAATCTTCAAGTAGAGGTTTTAATGTAACTTGTCATCGAACATTTTATATAGGTCATTCGTGGAATTATATTGACGTTGAGCAAACTAACGTAACTAGTATTTTATATTCTACCTGCTCTTGACGAGGGTGGCATACATACAAATAATTTTGTACCCACGCTCCGCGGCAAATATTGGGAATGCACGATAGTAGATCGCATACCTACCCGCCGTTCGACCACTCAAGCGATTCTTCACGGTGTGTTTTAACATTGGTTTCATCCACTCGCATCACGATACAAAACTATTTGTGTATATAAGCACACCATGTGACTATGAAATTTTCCCATGTTGTGCTGGTCACTTGCATCTTTCTATCGTTTTCTGCATTTAAAAGGGCCACTTTATTCGTACTTTAATTGCAAACAATCTCAATGAGATATCGTCGATATCGTTGTTTTTCTTTTTTTTTCAAACTCTCTTGTCCCTCTGATCGCATTAAAATTGTATTGAAATAATTATCTACTGATTACATTCCCTGCGTGATTTCAGGTTGGCGGCGTTGGGGCCACGGAGAGGACTCACCTAGCGTCGCGTTGGAGCCACACAAGAGTCAACAACAGAGGCACAACTGTGAAAGTTTGTGTGCGTGAGAAAATATCAGAGGCGAGCCGGCGGCGGCCGAGAATTTCGCGCGCAAACTCGCGTCGTGACTCGCGCGTGGTGCTGCGGAGCGTTGTTAGCGAGGGTTACCCTTCCGCCACTCTTCGCTCGTCCTCTCGTTAAATTTTTTTTTTTTTTTTTTTTGATTATCCCGTTTTAGTCCTCCCACGCAACCGAGAGAGCACATCCTTGTCTCTCTCTCTCTCCCCCCAGTATATATCGACGAGACGAGAAGAAACGCGGCACACGCACGAGGCCGACAGTCGCCTCTCGCTCGCCGCAGAATTCGCGTGTATGTGTCAGCGTCCGTGTTCGATGGCCGAGAGCTGGGTGGCGTGAGGTAACCGGCATCCTGACAGCGGTACGTGGGTCTCCCAGCCATCGGGACGTCGACTATCGGAATCAGCCGAAAATTTAGCACAACGCGATTTGTCTACCGAAACCGGAAGCGAGGAAGAAGATTGAGTTAACGGGAAAGAAGAGCCATAAATACTGATACGATATGAATGCCCATCATCGAGCGAACAAGATCGGTAGCTCAGGCAGTTGCGGGAGCAACGGCAGCAACGTCGTCGACACCTTCCAGCCCGATATCATTATACGGAGCTCCGCAACGACGTCGGCATCGCTCGTCAAGTGAGAGAGCCGCGTTGGCTTTATCATAATCGAAAGGTGATATCGCGGGTACGCAAGCTCGAACCTCGCGAGCGTGCGAGTGACCGTGCCAACTACTCGTCCCCCCACCCGCCCACCCGTTCACTCCAGAACCTCCCCTCCCTCTTCTTCTTCTTCTTCTTCTTCTTCTTCTTCTTCTTCTTCTTCTTCTTCTTCTTCTTCCTCGATCCTATCCTATCCACTCGACCCGGTCCTCCTAATTCTAATTCTAAATACTTGCATTGGGCAGTGCCAATTGTGGGTGTAATTTTTCGTGCTCGTGTGCCAGTGAGTTCTGTGATTGTGTAAACCCGGTGTACCTGTCAGATCGCGGGTGGAAAACACGTGCGACTAATTGTTATACGTTACATACCCGAGATGCAGAAACCGGGAGTCATTCATGTCCACGTACTGTGCTGGTGCGTGGTCGCCATGCTCGGCTACGGATTAGCAGCGTGGCAGGAGAACGTCCGGCCGAAGATGTATGTCCAGCTAGGTAAGTCGTTACTTTCATTCATTTGGGTATGTATCTCTTTGGGTTACATAGTTATTTTTAAGTAGACAATCGGCGAAGGTGAGCTCGGATCTGGCAAGGGGGGAAGAGTCGGCTGTGCGTAGAGAATAAACAATAAAAAGTGTTGGACAGGTGTGACAGAACGGCTATTAAAGTCACAACAACGCCGGCGCCGCAGTCGTTGTTCGTGTCATGACCTTACGAGCGCTAAACTGGTCACGCTTTAACCTGCACGTGACACCTTGGGATAAATACCTATATATACAATACGTATACAGAGTCGGAATGCAAATGGGCGCGCAGAGGTGCGGGTTAATGCCTAGACGTAATACCATATAGACAACACTTATCTTTTAAAGTCAGCAAGTACACAGATGTAAACTAGCGAAGAGGCTGAAAGCTATAGTTTTACCATCGGTAGTAGTTGAGCTCTCGTTCTCGTTTACCGATGGTACTACACAATCTTCCTTTATTTCCCCCCCCCTCGACGCTTCTCTCTTCTCCTGGTCGCAAATTGCTCGTACCAAAATGGATTTAGACCCTGAAAGAAAAGCGCATGAATAATTCAAGCTGGACTCGCTCTCGGTCCAATCACTTTCGGTTCGTTCATTCGTTCGGGGACACTGTGTGCTGCCGCGCGCTCGAGCGGGCGCGCGCCTGGTCGCTCGTCGACTACCAGCACGGCCGGGGGAATCGACGCAAGTCCGGATAGGACCCGAGCGTCGTGGATAGAATTCTCTTCCGACATTAAAATGTCGAACCGGAATCTCTGCTCGGTAACTGCCGATGTTACCTCGGTCCCGAATCGATCGTGCGACAGTCACTCGTATTTTACGTACAAACAATAAAATATTATTAAAAAGAAAAAGTATTCGTTTCATGTAGTAGGGCGCAGATTCTGCGGCATAGTGGGGAAAAAAATAAAAATGGGTAGCATTCGTATCGTCTTTCGCCATCCACTCTGTTTCTTATCTCTTTCGATTTTCCTTCCGACTTGGTGCCCATCTTATTTTCAACTTTCTTTTTCCCACTGTCGCTTGTCTCTCATTTCGCTCGATTCTCTCCCACACTCCTTCCGCGCCGCGTCTCTGCAACGTCCCCGAGGCGGAGCTCGCAGCTTCCCTTACTTCCTCTATACTTTCAAGCCTCTGTCTCAGTGCACTCCTCTACAACTTTATCGTGTAAGCGGTAAAACTTGTCATCCGCACGAATATCTACATATACGTGGACACGTATATAAGATGACCTGCGATGTTCCAGTTTGACTTTGCCAGGACCGGAGGATCCTTGGAAAACGTTTATTACAGCCATTACCTCTCTCTTTCGATCCCTCGTCTCGAATTCGAACCACATCGGGTTGCTACCCGTCCTCTCTTTCTCTGTGCATATATATATATGTATAGCGGCCGCGAGAGTTTCGTACTCCCGCAGCATCAATTATACTGTCTCTTTGATACGCTGCGTCTCGTGCCGCTTCCGTGCATCTTCCATTTCAATTCCCAAAAGTCGAAGAGATGATACATCGTCGTCGTTACGGCGAATGAAGATAGAATAAGTGTCGCTCGAATCCACGAATAGAAGATACTCCGTGTACAATTCACTGACCGTAACAGGCGAGTTATCGAATGCACCCAGAAAAAAAAATTATTTGACGGCCACCGTTTATTAAGATTAAGTAAAATATTTATTTGATTTAAGTAAAATATTTATTTGATTTAAATAAATATTTATTTAAATTAAGTAAATAGTTACTTAAATGAAATAAATATTTATTTAAATCAAATAAATATTTTACTAAATCTTAATAAACGGTGGCCGTCAAATAAATTTTTTTTCTGGGTGTGTAGATGGTAGTGGATACCGATCGTATAGATTTGAGCTTTTGGATGCTGGTGCAATTTCTCATTTCAGCTAACGTCTCTTCATCGGGTCCTCCGGATCTCGCGCGCAACGAGAGATAAAGTAAAGGACACAGTTTATGACACCTCTACGCCGCTCTCTCACTTTAAGTGTGTAAAATCATAGGGATAAACGAGGAGAACCAAGAGCCGCAGTTTTTGAACCCCCCAACGCGCGCTGCCTATTGACTGCATATCAAATAGTGGGGGGAGCCGACTATGCTAGAGGTAGCCCTGTCACAAACTGGGTCCGTGTCCGAAACTGGGTCCTTTACCTTACCGCTACACCGACGAGAACAAGCCAACTATATGCGTCGTTATTTTTTAATTTTTTTTTTTTTTTTAACACACGCACTCATATCTCCGACGCAATGGTAAAAGTAGCAAGCGAGGAAGAGACAAGATGGGGCGGTGCAGGTTTAACCGAGCTCGCAATCTCGCATTGTCCCATTGTTCGGACTAAAAGGATTCTCTCTACGTTCGTTTCTTCCATCTTCATGCCGATGTTTAAAGAAAACTGATATATTCTACAGTATACTGCACTCTCAAACTTCCAATCATACCCCAAAAGTATAAAACAAGTGGATCGAGGAGGTAGAAGAAAAAAAAATTGAAATTGTCGCCCTCTTTGAAACGCTCCAAACACCCGTCCGTCGAGAAAACATCGAATAAATATGTAACCGTTTAAATGGTACTCGTTTCTCGATGAGAAACTTTTAAACTGATAATCCCGCGAGGGAATAATGCAATAAACATGTGACTCATCGGCCTCGATTCGATCATCCGGAGGGACGGCTAGTCGCACAGGGAATCGGAAAAAACAAAGTTTGTCCGTTTAACAAACACTTCTCGGCTCTACACTTCGAGAATTTGGAGAAATATTTGTCAAATGGTAAAATCCGTCGTTAGTGTCTATCAGCGGAAAAAGAAAAAAAAATCGCCATGAAAAACTGTTAAAAGATAGAGGAAAAGCGTGCTGGCTGTATCATCCCTCAGCGGCTCGTCGGCCGTAGGCAGAATGCAGGGGAGGGGGTGAGGGGGTGAGTTTACGGACCACGTGACTGACTGGTCGCCATGTTTGGAATTGCTCGAGGGGTGAAAGCGTGGGAGTGGGATAGACGGGATGGATAGATATTGTACAGTGGGTAATCCCTCGAAGAACCCAAGAGAAGAGAACACTGACTGTGTGTCAGAGAGAGGGAGGGAGGAAGAGTTGAGGAAAGTGAGAATGAGACAGTAGAGAACAGGCGAGAGAAGCGCGACTGTATATATGACGATCCATCGGACGGCGGAGGGGTTGTGTTACCCGACGACGAAGCCGAGAGCTCACGAGTAGAACCGAACGACGCGCCATGTGGTCTCGTCCACCACTACGAATAAACCCCCGTTTGCAGCTTCTGCCGTCGTGCTTCCTACGAAGAGCGATCAATACCCTGACTCGGCGAGAGAGAGCCAAGAGAGCACAAAGTTATGCACGCTGTGGCAGTAGCGACGTTGGTATTTTGGGGGTCATCCATCGAGAAGTTCTACTTGTGTTATAACTTCGTACAATATATCTCTGTACCGATAATCTCTTCGGTGACTACGATAGAGTCGCGCATCGGAGATTAACGAATACGATTTTTCGCATCCGCTCCCGAACACTCAAATATTTTCTTGTTCTTTCGTGTTTACGCTGCAATGTATCGGTACATAGGGAACCGGTACATGATACAAGTACTTTTCGTATTCTGCGTGCCATCACCAAAATATTTTCATCCTGTTTCTACTTTTGTATTAATAGTTTCGTTGTTTTTTTTTCGTGCCTTTCCGAGATTCCGGTTTAAGGTACAGTCACGCGTAAACTCATCGCGAACGCACACAACCGGTATCTCCTGTTCGCTCGACCTCTTAGCACGATATTCTACTCCCTCGTGTGTTATATGTGTGTGTGTATATATATATGTGTGCATGTATATATGTGCATACATATGTTTGCGCATATATACATGTGTATATATGTGTGTGTGTATATATATATATAAAACACACCTCTCTCTATCCGCACGGGGGTGGAAAATGCGTACTGCGTATAATTGCATAGGCGCGGAGGGACTATATTTCCCGCGAGATTTTTTTTTTTAGTCAACGCTCGTCAAAAAAGTCTCGGAGACAAGCCTGCGAAAAGGGAATCGTGCTGCTGCTGCTGCTGCTATGATGCCAAGCGAAAGGAGTGTAAAGGGAGGAAAAAAGAGAGGGAAAGAGGAAATATGAGGAGTGATGCTGGGGACGCGATCTAAGCGCTCATGCCGCGCCATAGCCAAAGGGGCGGGTGCGCGGCGGTTACGTTTCCACAAAACGGATCATCAGGGCTTTATGTCGTGAGCTCTTCATCAAGTGAATATAGTACGGGGAAAGGATGAGAAGCACGGCGGGGGCGACCGTTTGGTCCGACGTACCGCTGACGCTGACGGTCCTTCAGCCTCGCGTTTGTCCAGGCGAAGAGATAGAAAAAGAACTCAGAAAATCAGCACTACGGTGCAGAAACGAGCGAATATTTATTTTATCCATTGGATTATTTTGTACGCTGAGTAGTCGCTTCTCGGTATATATTGGCAGTCGCGAAGCCAAGTTCTTATTCAGGAAGAAAAAAAAAATATTGCAAAGATTTTAACGGTCGGAATATATTATGGTCATGTGAAACCTTCTTCTCCCACAGCCCGTCCCGAGTTCAGTAGGTAATAAAAATTGTAAACGATACAAATTTTTTTTTTTTTTTTTTAATGACGCCACAATTTATTTGCGAGATCAAATTATTAAGGTCGTCTCACATTTTAAATAAATTAGTTGGTTCTTCGCGTTTCGATAAATATGTTCAAGACACTTGAAAAAAGATATTTGCAGTTTTTGGTTACCGACCGAACCTACTCTAATTGTAAAGCAGGTTCGGTCGGTACCCAAAAACTATACCAATGGATACGTATATATAGATATACGTATCCATCGCAGTCTCTCTCTCCCTCTCGAATAATCGTAACCCGCAGCAGGACTCTCAGTCGATTCGCCGCTATACAGTGACATAGAATTTGCATGGGTATAGTCCGGCGATACAGGGAGTAGAGGAGCGAAGAGCGAACGGTCGAAGAGATGGGTCGAGTGTCTGTTCTAGCTTCTTCACTTGCCACTGCTTCTACTTTCCGTCGTGTTCGCCCGCAAGCGCTGTACAACACCGGCGAGTATTCGCACACCCTCATTCTCCCTTGCTGTGCGTACACGCACCGTTGAAACCATCGAAACCCGGCCGCCCTTGTCGGCGGAGAAAAAACGAGAGTGCGACTCCTTGAGAATCGATACGCTCTATGGACGCGATCGAGACCGCTTTTCTTTATTTCGTCACTCCTCGGCTCGCAACACACTCGTTCGCAGTCTATCCCCCTCATCTCTTCTGTATAGTTAGTAGCGTTCTCGTTCCGTGGGATTTATGGCACGTGTGCGATTTCCCCCATCGGCCTCAACGATACCTAAGAGTCCACCCCGGCTGATTCGATAGAGAACGCCCTCACGAATCTCGATATACGTGTATTCATTCGAGGAGTACGTCGAACGTCGCCAATCGGAGGCGGCATCGCATTTGGTCGCGGTTGCATTTCGGGTGATCAGAGACACTTTTGTCGCTACACCTTTCACGAGTTACTCACTGCTTACATGCGTGTGCGTGTGCGCGCGTGTGCATGTCATGTTGTGTTGTTATGTATGGCGTTAGTTACGTCCAAAAAATCCCGTCTTATGGAATACGACGAGTTTATATTGTCGTCCGGAAACGTTCCTGGTACGCCCTCTACAGGACCAAAGTGGCATGAACCCGAGTAGAAATTTTCGAGCGTTACATCGGGCCCTGATAGGGTCCTGATAAGGCCTTATCAGGCCCTTATCAGGCCTTCTCAGGACCTGATCAGGGCCCGATGTAACGCGTGAAAATTTCTACTCGGGAAATTATCCAAGTTGAAATATAAGTCGCTTCTAATAAAATCAGGAAATCCAAATGGTATGCCAGTATTTTTGACTTTTTCTTCGTATCAACCCTTACCACTTACTTCACTCTTTCCTCCTTCCTTTCAATGAGATAGACACGTGTATGCTGGGTCGCCACTCTTCTCGAGCGGTCTCGCCCGTAAAGAAAGTCACGGCAATAAAGCTTTTCACACATATGAAATAGGTCTCGTCTACGAAGGATCACCATTGTCTCAATGAATCGCGTTTCAACCAAAAACAATTTTTTTTAGAAATAAGACGAACGTATGCTTGTTAGATGTACCTCAAAGATTAAAACCGTTATCATCATTGTTGTAATAAAACAACCTCGACTCTCAACTTGTACGTGTCATTGAGATTAAGCAACACGCACTTTCCTGAATTTCCCGCCGCGAAGTAACAGGATCATTCGATGGAGAAACTCGGCTTTGCTTTTTTTCCGCACTAAGGAATATACAGGAAAGAACGGATATAGGGTGAGTTCTGATACCGGCGCGTATCGATCTTGAAACGGGGTTGCGCGTAAGCGGGTCTATCGGCTGTCCGCGGAATTGGCTCCGTTAGTCTCTCTTCCTCTTACTCTACAGAGACTGTATACTCGCTGTTTCTTATTCCAGAATTGCTTTGCAGGTAGAGAACCAAAGGACATATTGTAATTTGTTTAGTATCAGAGTTTATTGGCAATTGAAGCTATCCAAGCCGGGACGGAACGTAAATCGTTTATCCGCAAGGTACTCTCTAGAAGATTGCACGCGTCGTCGGGATTCCACATTACTCTCTTGACTTTGCCTCGAACAAGATTTTCTCCAAACAGAGATCGTAACGGAGTCTAACAGGAGAGAGCGTTCCTATGACCGCGCGGGTCATCGACTATCGGGATTCTCGCTGGTCGCATCCCGCGGCACGCTAAGCAATTAGGGCATTAACTCCGCATGTGACCGGTCGCAACGGATCAAGCCTGGCATGCACGGTGTGTACAAGCCAACACGGTCAGTGCACACCAGGATCGAAAATCCTGGGGTGTTTCGGAGGTATCGCAATTAACCACGCATCCAGCGTGTAATGGGTTGAGCGTATTCTCCGTCTAATAAAATAAAACGTTGTTGCAGTTGAGAAAATTAATGGCAAGAGCCAAACATTTTTGGCCCCTCCGAGCGCGGAGCGAGCGATTCGCGAACGACGAGAAGAAAGGCATTGAGGATCGAAAGTTGCCTCGTTGGAACGGCTCTGATGTCGAAGTAAGCAAGCGGCGAAGAGAGAGAGATACATAGAAGCGAGGAACGATGCAAGGAAGCAGAGTCTCATTAGGAGCTCTAACGACCCGAGTGCAAGGCTCCCTCATCTCCAGCGTGCTGATTCACTCTCTCTCCATCTACGTCGTTTTCAAACCCCCTACCCTCTTCGTCTAAAAACTCATTCTCACGAGTCACTAGACTCTGTCGCTGGGCGTATAGTGGATTTCAACGTTCGAATGGCGAACGAATATCGGAATTTTATTTAAACGCTACGGAGCGCCTGGGGTAGAGGAATCGAAATTCTTTTTCATTATCATCCGCTTAATTCGCTTCATGTCGAGTGGAACAATAATATTCTTTTGCAGCTTGGAAACGTACGATTTTATAGGTTCGTGTTTCACGTCTGTACAAACGACCTCAGGTTCCGTCCAACTTCCGGTCATATTCTGGGACTAATTTAAATTCCATTCCCGGTTTCTGAATTAAAGATCCGCGTAAATTTCTCTCGGGTTTTCATTTCACGACGGGAGATGGAATAGAATTATTAAATTAAAGATTGGCTCTGGGACATGTGAGTGCTGGCGTTCTGAGTGGCACAGCTGCCGCGCGCAGACTAATGCGGAATGGGTATCGGCGAAAGTCGTCGTCCGATATGATTAATAGTCGAAACGGAAACGACTCGAGCGAACGAGTAAACTGGCAAATGATCGGACCGTTCTCTTCTTCCCGTTGATTCTATGAAAATTTTCAAAATTCAACCTTTTGAGCGCGTCAATAAATCAGGATACAAATTGTAAGAATCACTTTGAAATCACTATGCATCTCTATATCTACCCGAATATTAATGTCACTGCTTGCTTCGTCCATTTCAAACGATCCGCCGGAAAAGGGACGAAAAGGGACTTCAAACAATCCTTTAATACAACAAAGACAATGTACCTACCGATATCTCATTCTCTTCAAGAGCATATAGAGCCTGCAGCGACACAAGTATATAAATACAAATAAGGAAGAGCGGGGCAAAATGGGGCAACGGGGCGAAACGGGGTTTTTGGGCAAAACTAAATTTTCCAATCATTTTTGGATCGGACAAGGTTGCAAAACGGGTCAGAAAAGCCTGATGCATCGATGGGGCGAATTCGGGTATCCAAAAATGATTGGAAAATGACGTTTTGCCCCATGCCCCGTTTTGCCCCGCTCTATATAAGTGATTCAATATATATTCTATCTACTTGTTTACTAATGCCATATATAGACTATGGACCTCGTTTTACAGACCAGTGTAACTTACGTACACATCAAGGTAACACGTCGACGATTGTGAATTGAGGAGTTGCGTACGGTTGTTACCGTACGAATGCATTGGTATGTCGGCACCAGGCAAACAAGTTGTGATGTCGCAAATGTGGAACGGAAAGCGGGCAAGGCTCCGGATATTGTCGGTAGCAGAGGGATACACAAACACACACACACATACACACGCACCGTACAAGCACATATAGGGTAGAGCGGGGCAAAACGGGGTTTTTGGGCAAAACGTCATTTTCCAATATTTTTTGGATGCCCGAATTCGCCCTATCGGATACATCAGGCTTTTTTGCCCAGTTTTGCCACCTTGTCCGATCCAAAAATGATTGGAAAATTTAGTTTTGCCCAAAAACCCCGTTTTGCCCCGTTGCCCCATTTTGCCCCGCTCTCCCCTATATTGTGGCGACGAATGTACGAGAGGGCATAATACGTATTATAAAGAACACATTCTTACATAGTTCATAGACACGAGCCAAGTAAGTAGTCTCTCGCTGGCTTTTACTGAATGAGACTTTGTATCCTGTTAACCGCACTCCACATTGCTGCTATATTCCGCATCCTCTTTCGTGGACGTTGTAGAGGAGATACACTGTACGCTAATACAACCCCAGCGCTACTCGTACACGTCGCTGGTAGCAGCGGTAAGGACACTTGCGATCCTCGATTCAAGAGGCTCGAGAAGATCGTCCTACCGTACCGTACTCGCGCACCGGCGGAAAGGTCCCTCGTGAGGGGCGTGAAATTTCCTCTTCGCTAAACTATCTCTCTCTTCTGTGTACATGAAAAGCGAGGCTCGTTAGGACTCTATAAACATATATGTATATATGACTATCTGACTGCGAGTCTCTTGCATTTCACAGTTTATAGGGCAGAATTCTGCAGTGTCATGTGTGGGTCATAGTCTCGCCTAAGTAACAATCACTGAGGCTTAACGAGAACGTTGTATTTCTTTTGGTTATATTCTTATTGAGGATTTTTTTACCGCTCCCGTTTCCCGGACATTAACGAGTAAAAGATGAAGAAAAAAAGCAGTTATTTAGTATGATGAATGTTTGAAACGTGATATAAATTTTATTTAAAGTTGAAGTGAAATGAGTCAAGAGCTCCTCGGGTATCATAGTATCGCAGAGTCGACAGGGTTGTGCAAAATATTCGCATTGCACAGAGCGAAAAAGAAAGAGACGGGGAAGAGGGGGGACACCCGACACCGCGGAACGTCGACCACCACCGAGCACCGGACGGTAAATTGTACTAATCCTCGCACCGGTTCACTCGCTCCGACAACCAAGAGCTGAGCTACATGCGCGTGCATACTCACACGCGTGTGCATATATACGGGTGCAGGAGGTCGATCCGGCGTTATAGTAGTCTCGCCACTGTAGGTCATTACGAATTCCACCCCTCGTCGGCGTGGATAGAAAAAGGCACGCGTCACCAACGGAAAAATAAATTTCGAGTAAAAAATTCATTACCCCATTACTGTGCGGATGTTGGTGGTGCGGGTTGGCGTCAGGGATGCGGATAGCAACTACAGCGGATCCTAGTCTGTCTCGTGTACTTGCGCTTTTGCCCTGGCTCCGTCGCTCACATGCATAAATGCATTCTGCGTTACGCCACACACAGGATGCGTGCGTTACTACTACTACTACTACGATCCTGTGATGGTCTATCCACGCCTCGACCTCGTGTATCCAACTCTGGCATCAGCCTCGTTCTCTCTCTCTCTCTCTCTCGCTCTCTCTCTCGCTCTCTCTCTCGCTCTCTCTCTCGCTCTCTCTCTCGCTCTCTCTCTCGCTCTCTCTCTCGCTCTCTCTCTCGCTCTCTCTCTCGCTCTCTCTCTCGCTCTCTCTCTCGCTCTCTCTCTCGCTCTCTCTCTCGCTCTCTCTCTCGCTCTCTCTCTCGCTCTCTCTCTCGCTCTCTCTCTCGCTCTCTCTCTCGCTCTCTCTCTCGCTCTCTCTCTCGCTCTCTCTCTCGCTCTCTCTCTCGCTCTCTCTCTCTCGCTCTCTCTCTCGCTCTCTCTCTCTCGCTCTCTCTCTCGCTCTCTCTCTCGCTCTCTCTCTCGCTCTCTCTCTCGCTCTCTCTCTCGCTCTCTCTCTCGCTCTCTCTCTCGCTCTCTCTCTCGCTCTCTCTCTCGCTCTCTCTCTCGCTCTCTCTCTCGCTCTCTCTCTCGCTCTCTCTCTCGCTCTCTCTCTCGCTCTCTCTCTCGCTCTCTCTCTCGCTCTCTCTCTCGCTCTCTCTCTCGCTCTCTCTCGCTCTCTCTCGCGCTCTCTCTCTCGCTCTCTCTCTCGCTCTCTCTCTCTCGCTCTCTCTCGCTCTCTCTCGCGCTCTCTCTCGCGCTCTCTCTCGCGCTCTCTCTCGCTCTCAGGCTCTCTCTCTCTCGCTCTCGCTCTCAGGCTCTCTCTCTCTCGCTCTCGCTCTCGGGCTCTCTCTCTCCTTTCGTGCGACTCTAAGCTCGAATTTCCGAGAGCCCCCGAGAGACCCCATCCTATATTTACCAGGCCCACGATTACCTCTCGAGGCTTTATCAAAGAGAAATCAAAGTTCAGATTAGATGGATCGTCGTTTCGTGACTCTTGAGGGACACACTGGGTCGGGTTTAACTTTTGTCATGCTCGCAACCCTTTTCCTCAAGAAAAACGAAGCTTTTAAGTTCTTGATTTTTTTTTCCTTCTTCGTAACAGTAGTCTTACTACTAGCGCTAATTTAAAAATTGTTAAACACAAAGATAATAATCTTCAAAAAAATTCTTATTAAATAAATAATGCAACAAATTTCTTTACATTTTTTATTATTATTGGATCTGTTTTTTCGGGACTATTGGAACGATATCGTATTTTTGAACATTTTACACGTTAAAGTGGTACTTCATTAATTGATAAATTTATGTGACAGTTATCGTTATTCATTGAATACAATTATCATAAACCCGACATAATTTTACAAACAAATAACACGTATTTCGTATATTCGTGAAAATGGTAGTAAATAGTATCATCCGCGTGCTCACAATAACGTATTCATTTATACTACGGAGCGAAAAGAATATGAAAAATTATAAATTTTTTTCTCATTTAATATTTTTTAATTGTTTTGTTGATCACTTGGTAAGCTTGTATGATGATGCGTAGGTACACTCGTGATTGTCGATGGCAATGGCGACGACAATTTCGTTGTTTTTTATCTCGAAAGATTCTGGCGTAATGCGGGTTTTTTTTGCGATATAAATTTCCAAATGGTTTTAAAATACTGTGAGAGATTATATCCGCTCGCACCCCGATCGTTGCCGGAAAATCTATACGATTTATTAAATTTTTTTTCCCTACAGAGCCACGCCGCATTAGGACTGTAAATTCAGCTCGAATAACGAACGGTTTGCAGATCAATTGTAGATTCACATGTATATACATTAGTTTATGATGACTGCGAGCTACATTGGGGATTGAACTCTTTTGTGCATGAAATCGGCGAGGGTTGGTATACGAATCGTTCGCAAAAGAGAGCGGCCATGTAACACGTGGACAATCAATATTGCAACACTTTTTTGGATACTCGCCAGCAAAACTACCAGAGGCAGAGGCAACTGTTACTCGTTCCACGCTTCTTTAATCTTCGTAAAAGCTTCGTTTATATTTATATGTTACTCACTCTCGTAACTCGTGTTTCCTATTTACTTCTTTATTTGTTGTTGTCGTCTAGCAGCCCCAAACTTCACATTATATAGTGTTTTGAAAAAATAGTGATCAATTTCATCTCACTTCGCGATCAATTTCATCAAACAGTTTTGTTGATCAAATTGTTGCAAGGACCCCCAGTCGTGGAACGATATTCATTAATAAACAGTTCAGATACTACTTTTTTCATCATCATCATCTAGTTAACTTTTTGACATTAGAACTCTTGTACAGTACGATTGTTCGATAGATTGGGACATTTAGTCGTCCGAATATTAGACACATGCCGGAAACCAGAAGCCAATGGCTTA
Source organism: Ichneumon xanthorius (assembly GCA_917499995.1). Taxonomy (NCBI): domain Eukaryota; kingdom Metazoa; phylum Arthropoda; class Insecta; order Hymenoptera; family Ichneumonidae; genus Ichneumon; species Ichneumon xanthorius. Next base: position 19,762,791 of record OU824200.1, on the reverse strand, counting down.
TTAATTTTCTTGTATGATTTGTAAAATTACTAAATCTATTAGCAAGTAATTGAATAATGACTGTTTGATTCTGAGAGTGCTATGAATCGTCCGATTATTGGTCCTTTTTTACACAACGTTCTACGATATTTCCTTCATAAAACTTGCAGCACGGTACGGTATTATCGATCCACTTTTGCATAATTTGTCGGACAAACCCTTTGCAATTAACGTTCAGCTTTTTTCGAACCAACGTGGCTCTACTCGAATTTTATTATTTACTCTGTTAATACAGAGCAAATTTTGAAAATTGAACACCCCTCAATAAGCTACGATATTCCGGGCGCGAGTATTACACAACGACATAGATTGTAATTATTATTAATATATGAATAAGATAAATGTGAAATATCTGAATACGCTCTAACGCTTCTCTTCAAAGAGATTTGCTTCCTTTCATAATTTCGGAATGCAGGATAATATAGTATATATATTGTTACATATTATTAAGTTCAATCGCAGCTAAATATCTCGAGCACGAACTGTTAAACGTCTGTTCTCTCTGAAAGTCCGACGAAAACTGTTGTCCATCTGGTCAAAATGATAATCTGTCCGTTTGTCGTTTGTCATACCGAACCATTCCGGTCATCTATGTATTATCGTGGGTCTTGGTCAATCCTCATCTCTATGTTCGTTACAATACATTGACTCCCAAAAACCAAAAAGGCTCCCTGGTTAAAGCATACGGGTTACGCCCTTTTATTTCTTAGCAGTTGATATTTTTTAATGTCAATAAGTAGGACATCAATGTTGTGCAACGGTGCCTTTTATCACGTCAATACTTACACCTCGTCGCCACTCTATTCCCGGGATGTAACGCGATTCTTTCTCATCTCTTCTCGATGGCGTCATTCGAGCGTAAAACGGAAATTATCCGCGTCGATTGGTTGATAGAATACTCTAAGCGAGCGCAAGAGTATCGCCAAGCTTTTGTTTTCCTCTCGAGCCATTTCATCATCATCATCATCATCCCCCTCCTTGTTGTACGCCTGTTGAACTCGATAAATCGATCAACGTAAAGCCTTTGGGGTTGTTATAATCTGATAATCGAACATGTCTCCAAACCTTTTGAGAACAAGAAAACATCGATTGTAGAGTAAAAAAAAGAGAAGAATGCCTCGGGATATCATCCATTTATTTATTTTTTCATTCTGCGGGATCAACGTAGGTATTCGTTACATTCTACATCAAGAGCCTCACTTCAGGGTCAAGCAATTTTTTTTTCATTCCTTTCATTGTGTTCTGTAATTAGCGAAGACCCACGTTATCGATATAAAATCGTACGCAGATTTACAATGCAATGGTAACGTGTCGAATTATATTTCCCGTTTCCATCTCTCGGTTCCGCGCTCGAGGACAAATTATTGGTAATTCCTTTGTCGGCGTGTGTGCATATACTGCACAAGTCATTTCTATCTCTCCACCACACCACGTCTCAGTTACACCGAGCGATACATTTTTTTCGCAAAACGACAGGGTATAAAATTTCGCTAGGTTGATACTTCTGGCGTGAACGAGTGATACACATCCACTCAGACACAGCTCATTCACTAATGCCCGGAATCTCGAGAGGATATACGCGGTTATGTACGCGGAACGAGTGAGAAGATTATTAATAATTTGACTGCACATTGTGCTGCGTGACAGGAACATGACTACGTTTGCGTCTCCCTCCATTCTTCCTCATAGTAATCGCTAGCGCGCTTCCTCCGCGGATTCTTGACGTTTGCTATTTCCGATAGGAACTTATCTACAGCATCGCTGGAACAACCTGACTCTGATATGCACGGCTATAATTTTGCCAATCGAACCCCATTCGACGGTGCTCCCTTGGTTGGTACAAGTCTATCCGATTCTATTCTCGTCTTGGCTCATTAAAATTCAATGGTTCTTCTCATCAAGCCTAGTTCCCTCCCTCATGCATCTCGGCAACACGCCACGGCGAATTTTGACTGACGCACAAATTAAAGAGTTTAACTGATGCACCAGTCGGGAGAAACTGTTGGCTATTACAACATTGTACTTGAATGCCATGCGTCACTTGTAAATTGTATAATTATAGCTAAATTAGGAACGATCACACGATTGGTCTAATGACAATAATCTTGGAGCTCAACGTTGTACAACGAAACGACTATTCACGAGAATGTTTGGGTGCGTGTAATACAGCTCATTAGAAAGATTCCTGTGAAAGACTCATCGTCCGATCTACCTACTTGCTATATAGTATGAGATGTAAGCGGACAGGCGGCAAGAGTCCGTCGGTGGAACAATTAACTAGCTCGATTGTTATGGGTCTGCCCGAGTAGAAATTTTGATGCGTTACATCGAGCCCTGATCAGGTCCTGAGAAGGCCTTATCAGGACCTTATCAGGGCCCGATGTAACGCTCGAAAATTTCTACTCGGGTGGTTGTCCATCTCGATCCGGTGCGACAAGTTGCTGGATAAAAAATAATATCTTACAAACAAATTTCACCGTCAATAATTTTGTTATTACGGTCAAATAAAAAAGAGTCGTACCGGCTGGTACCGAGTGTTTCTCTTCGATCCGAAAAATGAGTATAACAAGTATATGACACTGAACTTTCCATGTTTCGTTGGTTTCTAGCTCCGTGCAGCTGGCGTATAGCAGCTCATCCTGCTTCACCCTTTCGTTCATGACATCGTGTAGCGAATACACGATAGGAGAGAGTCACGCGACTCCGACAACGCGGCAAAGGACGACACGCAAACCTATTTCAATGGTAATAAGCTCGCTCCCTCTCCGTCCTCGTCGGAGCCGCTCGCGAGCCATCATTGAATATGCCAAATTTGTATATGCCCCATACATACATCTACGTATCTCTGCGGCGGTCCTACCGCAGCGACGACGACGTGTCAATCAATTAGCAGGAGTGAACGTACCGGCGAGGGAGCGAGAGACGAGACTTTGCGTACATTGGGATGCGTCGGGCGAGTGCACGCACAGGATCCTCGGCGCCAGCCCTCGCACTCTCAATTCGACGTGGGGTCCATGGACGAGCTACACTCGACACGTATTCTAATCAGCCTGGACAACATTTGGCTCCGACCTTTTTTGGCTCATTGCCGACTAAGTAATGTTTTTACATGTTTTTATCTCTTACCCAAAGTTGTCTCTTCTACGCAACCAAGAGACAAGGAGATCTCGGGGCAATGATAATGATATTAATTGTCAGGCTCGGCGAGATATAGAAACGACGAGAGGGCTCATAACGCCGAGAGGATGGAAGACAGATTAGCACACCCGCGCGTGCGTGCGTGCGCGTGCGCGTGCGCGTGCGTGCATGTGCGCGCGCGCGTTTCATCCGACACAATCGACAAATGGAGTACATTGTACTTCGTACCACTTCGCCCCCGCATATACAATTCCCGTCCCTTTAACTCACTCGCTCCGATCCGCACCACAGAGGAAAACTTGCGAGTGCTGATGGTTCGGTGCTCCGGTCGCGACGCTAATTAAGCGGGCCCCAGTGCGAGCTTTCAGACTCTCGTGCGGAGGCCAACAACACCACGACAACATCGTCACGACGACTGATTCCGGATACCCACTATTCTCCTTCATGCCGTGCGAGAAACGCCGCGCCAATCTTGGACTAATCCCTTCGTCGTCAACTTGGCCGGATTCACGATTTGTTTGCCCGTTCCTCATTAAATTACGCAAAGTTAGTGTTAAGGCAATAAGTACAATGGCTCGATTCTTGGAGCTAACTATTTAAAAACAACAAGTCAGAAACCCCCCATCTTCTCAGGTAGAGAGGGGGTTTCTTTTATTGCGAGGCAACTGTCCAGATCTGAGATATATACATCAACAAAAAATTACATAGTAAAAGCAACAATACTGATTTTTTACCATGAAAAATAGTTTTATGGTAAATTATATTTTATAGTTACGACAATGGCAAATAATCATGGTTGCAACCATAATTATAGTTTAACCAATTGAATGTATATTATCAAAAAGTATTTATATAGACGTTCCTCCTGAGAACTATTCGTTATAGTAAGAAATACTATTCTTTTTCTCAGTGTATAAAACCAAATTAGTTTTGCTTTAGCTTCGACGATGCGTACGTACGGGAGATACACGTGTCCGAAGTTTTCGACAGACTACCCGCCTTCACTTCGGTTCGTTGAGATTTTTCATCTGGGAACAACATTCTCGTTACTATTCCCGCACTTCTTTCGCTTGTCTCCTCTTTTTTTTGGAATAAGCAAAATGTACTGGGCCCTCCGTAGAACGCTGTAATACAATTGAGAGAAAATATTATAGCAAGCATATAATAGCAAGATATATATTAACGAACGAACGAAAATGTTTTCTCTATAGGTTATTTTTCTTTTTTTAATTAGCGCATTGTAAAAATTCTCAACAATGAAACCCACAGGGTCTGCCTTTGGCCCATTTCCTTTCGCCATAACTGTGCGACTATAGCTACACTACGGTAATCTACAATGCTTTGATTTCTTTTCTTTCCTTCTATATTACTCGTTCTCATTGCGTTGAGAATAAAAAGTAGCTTTCCCGACTCCCGCCTGTCCGCACGCTTGTCTGTCGGTCGGAGAATGCCGACGATTGACTCTGCATGGAGTCGGGGATAAAAAAGAAAGAAAAAAAAATAGGAAAATTAATTAACGTCACAAAAGAATACCAGGAATGCCATGTTCAGTAGCTTCTTCATTGTCGTTCTCATTCTGCTCGCTCGATATCCTTTTTCCATTCTTATATATGGAATAATGGATTTATTTATTAATTTTTGTTCGTTGTATAACCAGAGTAGCTGCGCTTTTCGTGCCATTCGTTATTGCGTTTTCACTTATAAAACGTTCTCTCTGTTCGGGGGACAAGAGGGAACGGGGAGAGATCGAGAGTGTGAGAGGCCTTATTATAATACGCCAGTCCGCACCAGTCCTGACGTTGCCACCCCTCCCTGCTTTTGCCGTTAAAGTTATACGAACGACGTGAGGTAAGCGCGCGCGTGCCGTGTCGCACAGAAGAGCCGAGCCAAGCAGAACACAGCACAGCACAGGACACTCAAGTCTGGCGAAACTGCAGTGAGCGACCGCTGCAGTTGCATCGTGAGTTCTGTGAGATCGTGGCTCTCGCGCGGCCGCGACGACGACAAATTCCATGTATAAAACTCTGTGCCGTCCGCTGTTCCGGTGAAAGAGTGGTTCGTGCACTCGGGTCGATAGACTTGTCGTGCTTGATCTCGGCCCTCATCCACTACAACCTGCACACAGTACACCCTCTCCTCTCAACAATCAACAAATGGAGAGATATAATGTCCGAATTTCTATTATTAAGTTGTTATTGTTATACAATATTAAAAATGTCATCCACGATAAAAGGAGCTTTCCCATTAACGTGGATAGCTTTTCTTAGGTGATAAACGGTGGCGAATCCCGACCATACCTCTTTGCTACTTGTCAACCTAGCGAACAATATTGCCAATTGGATATAAAGTCACTGTCAGGGACGCTCCGTGCGTAGCTACAGGTATAGACGAATAATCGCGAGCACGAGGAAAATTCGATTATAACTTTTTTTAAATTTATTTTTAATCACTTTTCCTTCAACGTGCTCGCAAACTCGATGTATAAATTTCCTCGGTTATAAATTCCAAACTTGATATATTTATATACACCGTGTGTATATACTGTGGGTAAGGGGGCAGTCGAGATAGACAGGTACATGTGCACGACGTGCCCAACGTGCGCAACGCGCGCAACATGTACACGAAATGCTTCAGTGTCAAAACTATGCCGCGAAACCCGATAGTCCCACGATCCCTTATTAACGTCGTAATTTGATCAACGATTAAATTTCAGTTCAATTTGTAATTCGATCGTTGGACCACGTCGTTGTTGACTTGGCGGGAGGAGTCAACAGCAACGTGGCCAAACTCCGAACGAGACATACGCGACTAATTCAAATTTTCTCTCTCCTCTCATTGATCCCCCACTCTTTGTCAACCTATCCACTTTTTATTACCTCAGGATGCCGAAAAAAATTAAATAGATTCGATTAGGCAACTTGTCCTCGGTTTACCCGAATGACTTTTGGCCCTACCGAGCCTTAATTTCTCTCAATTTCTCTCTCTCTCTCCCTCTCTCTCTCTCTCATTCGTAGAAACGAGATGGAACAAGGAGAAGAGAAGAGCGAAGAGAAATAATCGGAATCCCCGGCAGAGAGACGGAGAGAGGAAGAGAACCACGCTGCGGCGTGTTATTGATCGACCCCTCCGGCTGTTCTCTCCGGCTTCGTCTCCGTCCTCCATACTCTCTCTGCTATGTATACATATACCGGATAACCTCAGCTATATCTCTGTAGTGGTATACCCATAGAGCAGTCGGGGGTTGATGGCATCGGGGGGATGAAAGAGGGGTGGAAGTACCACCGCCACAGCACTCAGTGATGGCCCTTAGGGCAATGCAACCCTGGGTCCACACAGCATTGAGCCGTTGCCCTGCCTAGCTCGTTTTGCGAATACTCCATCGACCGAATTGTTCCAATCCAATTTGAGAATCGAAGACGATAATTTCGTGTCGGGAATCACCGGGAGATGGAGAAATCCGAAAGCAAATATAGACAGCGCTCACCCGATTCTGCATTCGACATTATAGGTTACACATGTAGGATATAGTGGGCGAATAACGGCGGGATTAAAATATAATCATTTTAAACAATCCTGCACTGAGAAAAAAAATTGGTTCGATTAACCAAAATTCGCGGTGACATACGTTCAAAGCTGTTATTTGTTTGATACAAATAAAGCGTTGTTTTGTTAAACAATTATTTGCTTAAATTTATCAAAAATTTGTCGATGGAAACAAACATATTTGTTGTACCATCAAAATACACCTTTGAACGTATGTCACCGGGCATTGGCTTAGACCAACCATTTATTTTTCTCAGTGTGAAATAATGCCGAGGCTTGTACCCGTTAAAGATTCCTTATCGAAACTTGATGTTATAGCTGAGATATATTTACACATTTATATTACATATTACTTTACTTCGTGACAGTGTTGAACTCTGTCGCGTATCTTGTCTAGGAAATTAAATGATAACGGTGATGGTTGGTATTTGATTGTTTTTTTTCTTTCTATAGCTATTGTTGGAGCATTGTTGGTTAAGCGGTAGGGAACGTCGAGCTGGTTTCGCCGGTATTACACCATCGTCGTCTCTATCGGCCTCCGCGCAACCCTACTCCCGGCGGAATACAATTGCCCGTCATTTTATCGATTCGAACGTCGCTTCAAAGAGAAGACTGGGATAACGAGGCCTGCATTAGCGATGCGGCTCTCGTATAGCTTAGCTAATGCACGACTATTCACTATGTGCATCAACGCGAGTACCATGTATTTCGAATCCAATGAAAATCTGGTACAAACCAATCTATTTCTGCGTGCATCCAAATCCCGTGCATGTTGTAAATTGGTAAATTGGCAGCAAAATGAAAATCTCTTCGCAAGGACAACGAATCATCGTTGATCCATGCTTTATTCGAGAAAATCGTGTTATCAGTACACAATAAAAAAGGTTTGCACAATAAATAGTTGTCAATAAATATTTCACTCTTCACAACTTTGTTACAATTTTTTTTGTACTCAAAAATACGCTTCGTTGACAATTTTTTTTATGAACCTTGTGTAACACGTCGTTGTAAAGCGAGAATTATATAAATATTTACAAAAGAAATTTCGCTTCAGTCATATATTCGTGTGGTTGTACAATACAGCTAGAGAATAACTTGTCGTTGTTGTTGTCGTCTGTTATTTTAACTAATGGCAGAGCGAGCTATGCGGCTGACCTACATTCATATACAAGGGATGTGGAAACATGTACGCAGCCTCACTTGTATCGCACAACCAGTATATCGGTGCGAATTCAATGCGAACGTAAATACACCAAGTGTCACCAAGTACACCAAGTATCGTCACCTTTCTCTATCGGACATCCCTTGTCTAATGCTTTTTCCTCTCTCACCTCTCACTCGCCCGACGAGCCTCCGACTCGAGCTTTTCCAAAGGGAATCCTGCAACGCGAATCGACACTATACCATTCTCGGCAACGCCGTTACGCATCCGCGCCGTGTCTACCGGGCGACGTTTCAGCATCGCGAGAGTCACGATTATTTACATTGTCTCGACGTTTCGTTTCTTTCCTTTTTTTTCTTCCTTCAAATGCAGCGCGACGTCAGGCACAATGTGGTATTTAACGTTCAAGTAATTGCGGTTCAAAGAGTCGTCACGGATCCTCTTTATCTCATTCTCTCTTTATTTAATCTGTTTAATTGGCAAATTTGACAAAGATTTCTTGATAATAGAAACACCAAGAAAATATTGATGAATAGTATTCCAATTTCACCGCAGGCGAGGATTTCAATAGGACAATGCTAGGACGCGGACTACGACTTTGTCATAACCTCGAGATGTTATTAGTAGATAACCTCGAGATGCCCTTAGTAGTAGATATGTGTATGCATTCGCATCGCTCTTTTACTTTGCGAAATCGGCGGAGGGAATCTCGAGCAGTAATCTTGAGCTTACACGTTAAACTTTCGGTAGGTACAAAGTTACCGTAGCGGTCCAGAGGTAACATACATAAACTTTCTGGCTACTCCTCTCTTCTCTATAGACACAACGCACCTCGGTTTTCTCACTTTGGGAGAATATTTTCCGCAGTGCATTGTTACTTCGCAGTGGCCGGAAGGTAACCGGATCGATCGAGCTTTTCCCCTCTTTACTTCCGACACACGCCGACAAAACGAACTGTAAATATATACCCAGAAAAATAATTTATTTGTCGGCCACCGTTTATTTGGTTTAAGTAAAAAATTTATTTGATTTAAATAAACATTTATTTAAATTTAGTAAATAGTTACTTAAACCAAATAAATATTTTACTTAAATCAAATAAATATTTTACTTGAACCAAATAAACGGTGGCCGTCAAATAAATGATTTTTTACATGATATCTTAAACGAGAGACACGCACAATAATGCTTTCCACGTTTGTGAAATTTTCAATTACCGAATGCAAAGTCAGATCGAAACGATAGAAATTAGAAACTTGCTCACCGGTTGAATCGCTTCGATATAAATCCTCCCTACCGACAGCCGTGAATCAGTCGCGCATCGGCGCTCTATGTGTCTATGTGCATCTTCCTCAAGCCTCAAGTCCCCTGGCTTCAACAAGTTGCGACGCTCAGATTCGACGTCCTACCTTTACCATACCTTTGTTTACCCCCAGTTCTATTTCATTCTCTTTGCGACTTTTGTCCTCGAGCGAGTCGAAAAAAAAATCACGAGAGTGATTCAATTAAACAATTCTTTTATTCGGTCAACAAAAGGATGATGAATTTACAATCTCGAACGAGAGACATTCAACTACGGGTAAATTTTATGTTCACTCATCAAAAGTAAGTATTATCGATGGGTTGTGTAAATTTACCCGTTTGAAGATGATAACTTGTATAATTTTTTTTGTCATTAATAAGAATCAATAGTGTAAAAAAAAAGAAAAAAAAGATATAGGCGAAACACAGGTAATTTGACAGTGAATATCTCGTTGTAATAACTATATAGTAACATAACGCATAACATAACCATTCATCAGAGGACGGCCTGCTTCGGTGCTTTCCGTCCAGTTTATCTAACGGTTCTCAGAGCCGAGTGTGCGCGGCAGTATCTAATCAGCGTCCGGCTTCGTGACGTTAGCCAAAATTTATCACTGTCCTTCCGTCATAATGCGGATTATTTAGGGTTCCCTCGGAGGGAGCGGAATACGGATGGCATGCCCGATGTCTCCGGGTTCGGTACACGGATAGCGTGCCGGCGCGTTTCGGAGAGCCTCCTGGCAATCCCGAGGCTACGTCGAGGGACAGAACAACAGTCTGGTTCACTCGACCACTGACCTCTATACTCGATAATAAAATTCACGCAGGATCGATATTAAGGACAATAGCGTGCGATTTATCGCGACGCTCAATCACAGAACAACAACTTCTTGTCCGAGCACACGCTTCTCTTTCTACTATCGATTGCATCGTTCATTGCTCTACACTGAGAAAAAAAATTGGTTGGATTAACCAAAAGTCGCGGTGACATACGTTCAAAGTTGTCATTTGTTTGGTACAAATAAAGCATTGTTTTGTTAAACGATTATTTGCTTCAATTTATTCAAAATTTGTCGATTGAAAGAAACATATTTGTGGGACCAACAAAATACACCTTTGAACGTATGTCACCGCGCATATGCTTAATACAACCATTTCTTTTTCTCAGTGTAGATACATGATGGTTTGAATGTTTCGATCGTCTGACTGACGTTCGACGAAATAAATTTTTATTTAAAAAATAATAAAAAAGTTAGGGCGAAACCGAGCGTTCTCCAAGCCCCATTTAGTTACGAGGCGTTTTACGTTACGAAAGGAACGTTCACATACTGTTTACAGCCGAGTTCCTACAATACTCGACACGGATTAGAGATACACTCGGGAATGCATGGGAGGCGGGTTAGGATAAGGGGGCGTTAGCGAGATGCAGCTTTCTCGGTAGAATACCTTTGCCACCTCAATTCCACTGGCACGTTCTTCGGAGATTCCCTATCGTCCGTAACTCTGGCATCCACGGTGCAAGAAACACGTCCCCGTGGCCTCATACCATCATTGATACGGAATCCCGACTGAGAATGGTATAGCTCTCGAAACCAATCCCGCTATGCCTGTACAAGTATCCTGTCGGTAATATATACATATATATGTACCTGCAGAAGCTCGATTGATTCGCGTGCATACACTGTTTGCAACACTGAGAGCGCTGTCTAATTTGATTAGCTGGCATATTCAACTTAGTTTTATGGATAATGCAGCAATAAGTTTCAAATTGTAAAGTAACAAAAATGTTAACGGAAATATTGGACGTTTATACCGTTGACTTTGTATTTTTAAATATCCGACAGACTCTCGTCGTAGAGTCACATACAATTCTCGCAATAGGAAAAGCATCAGCTATAACGGAAACTGCAGGGGAAAATTGGTTCGTACGCAATATTCCTCCGCAACGACAATGTCCTCCAGAAACTCCCTTGCTTCGTGTAGTCGCTTGGTCACAGACTGAGCCTCCATTGTCACCCCACAGCCGGACTCCATTGACACCTCGCTCCCACTGTTCGCTATCTACCTCTCGAGAATCCCTCCTCTGTGTTTCTCTGCTCCGTTTAATTGAATCTCGCCATCACGATGTAACGCACGTACAGCTTCAACGGAACATATTTACCTAACGCCGTACCGGGCACACCCGAGCCGGCTATCTTTTTGTTGCAAAGCTTCCAACATTCTCGTCACCAGTTTCCGAGGTTAATACAATAAAAACGTGTACGATGCTCCTCGCTCCTCGCTCTCTCGATTAAAACGATGCCTTTTAATTTTAAACGATCGATCTTTCGTTGTTGTCCATCGCTCCTCGCGTCATCGTAATGGCGATGGACCTGTAGTGTCTTCACAATGCTGCTCGCGAGATGGTTCTCGTTTGATGCATCCAAACTCGGTTATAGGTGCAACACACGGCGCAGCCGGTGTACATAGCGGACCGAGTTCGCCAGCCGAGCAGCCGGCGAGCGAGGTAAAAGCTTCGAGAAATTGAGAGGTCTCTCTGCTGCACTGCGCTGGACCGCGCTTAACCGCGCTGAACCACGCTTGACTGGAGCTGCCTGCGTTCTTGGTCCCTTGGGTCCGTTCTACGCTCCCTGGCACCAGTCCGATAATTTATAATTCTTTGGTCTTTTTTCCCCGTTACTCTTAAACAAAATATATACAGAGGCCTCTGTACATGTAGCTTCTCCATGTCGTTCGTGCGGCGAGCCCGACGATACGCTCGGACATTTCAGCCTCGTTAACGGTTACACTATTTTTCTGCGTATGAGGCCGGTAAATTAGTCCAATGACAGTTGCACTAAGAAAATCTTGAATCGTCGCTGTTTAATTTTTTTTCCTTTCTTTTCATTCGACATTAATGGTACGCACTTTTCCTCCCTATTAACAGCGAATAATCGTTCGTTGATTTATCCGTGACAATTGAAAATTAATCCTCTCCATTCGCTCGAATCGATATTTGTGTCGCTCGGTTGTTGCGTGAGCTCTTCAAATCAGATATTACAGATAGTAACTGTAGTTACACGCGGTATCCGCATACACACCTATAACTGTTACATACCATTGGGCGATAGAATGAAAGTCCATAAGCGCGTCACACGTGCGCCACTTGTTGATGCGACGGATCCATCTCACTCGCACTAATCGTTGACCTGTACTGTGTTCGACTGAGTACCGAGTAGCTGAGAATCATTGACGTCGAGGGCATCTCCGCTGCGATATCTCGCGTGACTTTGTGCACGCGCGGACTAAGCACAACTCGTACAGGCAATAAAAATGTTAATTGGAGAGGAGAAAAAAAAATCAATGATAATTAATTAGTATGAAGTAATTCTTACGCATTAGACGGCTTTTCTTCATCAAAGATAGATTTATACTTTGTGGCAAGGTTACACTGAGCACTGTACCAAGCAGTAAAGGGACACGAGCATAAAATAATCGTTGAGACTTTGTACGCTTGATTCTAAATGGTCCGAATCTATTTTATACAACCCATCTAATCTCATTAGATATGTAGCTCGATGTTGACGACATTGACATTATTCATCGAGAAAAAAGACAGTCTGCTCGCGTTCTTAAATTTTTGACTCTGCCCATCGGTCGATACTCGCGCGCACAGAGTCTTGAAAGGCTTGCTCGATCGCCGTGGCTGTCGGAGGTTTGGAGAGGGTATAGTGAAGATATCTCTGAGCAAAGTCGTTCTTCGATACCCTCGGATGCTGCTGGTTCTCTGTTGGAAGGACGGATGAATGTCCAAACACTCGATGCCAAGGGGCTCGGGATAGTAAACACATTCCTCCGTAGCCCGTTGTACGCTGGGAAAGAGACATACGAGTCTCCCTCGCTGAGATCTCGGCGAAATAGCCTCATACGCCGAGGTCCTATCAATTATTCGTATTTAGCCCTGTGGGAGAGCCGCCGCTTGTATCCACTCACAGTAGTAGACGGGGTGTGTCAATCGCTCACCGCGCGTTCTCGCATGGCAATTTCGGGTGGCGTGGACGGGTGTTTTTTTTTTGTTTTGTTTTTCAAAAAACGTAAAGTGAACACTCAACCGAAATTGGCTCCCATTGTAAGAAGCTACAACGACTGACGATATTATCAGACGGAAACTCAACATCCAAGTACACTGCGTGCATACACTGAGAAAAAAAATTGGTTGAATTAACCAAAAGTCGCGGTGACATACGTTCAAAGCAGTTATTTGTTTAGTACAAATAAAGCATTGTTTTGTTAAACGACTATTTGCTTAAATTTATTCAAAATTTGTTGACTGTAACAAACATTTTTGTTGTACCAACAAAATATACCTTCGAACGTATGTCACCGCGCATTTGCTTAATTCAACCATTTCTTCTTCTCAGTGTATCGATTTTTCGGGAGGGGGTCAGAGGCAGCTCTCCTATACACACAGGACTCGTATGACGAAATGCACGTTACCTACAATAGTTAAACCAGCCTGTTCAGTTCAGCACGGTATGACCGCAACGATTATCCACCAGGACATTTTGACTACAAAGGGAAAGAGGGGGAGAGTTAACTCTATTTGTTCCTACCATTGACTATTTTTCGCTATGGCAACGAAATAAATTGCAAATGTTTCTCCTGCTCTTCCCCTTTACGACTCGCGAATGCGTGCACACGATTTGCAGTGTCAAGTGCATGAGAATGTTACGTTTGTGTCTGTATGTAGTGTTGATACTGTGCTCGATGCGATACACCGGAATCCTGGATGGCTCAATTTCGAGAGAGGGAGAGCCGACCCATCGCAGTCGAGCTAACACGAGGAGAGTGCGATGCTATGTAACGCGCGAAACGCGGAGACGCGAGAAATTCGCTCTACCTGACGGGTTCCTGGTTCCTGGTTCTTGCCAGTTGCAATGGGAACGAGTTGAGCTAACAGACGAGAGAGCGCGTACGACTAAACTACGCTAGTTTACACATTCGAGAGATTTTCGGTAGCGGGTATGCGTGTGTATACGCACGTATACATACGTGTGGTGCTTATTTAACCTCGAGGACATTTTCTCGTCTATCTCCAGAGTCATTATATACTTCATACCTTTTGTTCTTTTTCATTCATTTAAACTTTAATATAATCAGTTTCATTTATCGAAATTTCGATTCACACATGAAATATTAATATCAGAATATCAACTCCCATATTGTTCACGATGAATTTCCGATCGTACGGAGTGCCAATCAAATATTTTTGAAGCTTTAAACTAGCGAACATTGGACAAGCTGTCCAACTTGGATAAAGGCTCGCGAGGGAGAGTATAGGGATATGTCGAGTTGGAAATTGTACGGATAGGAACAAGTTTTCTCTTTGTCCTGAAAGACAACATGTGGCCTGAGCAAACACACAGCATATCCACCCCGCATAGAAGTGACGTGTACGCACATGGGAACTTTAACGTCTAACTATTCTAAATTTAACTCCGAGTAAACTTTGTCGTTGGGCTACTCCGAATACGTTTTAGAGGCAAAGCTTATACAGACAGCTTTCTGTCACGGGAATTACGTCTATTCGAGGATGCTTTTTTACCTTATCGGAACTGCTTCTCGATCAGTGTTGAAATAAAAATAAAAAAGGAACATTTGACACGATACCGTCGATTGATAAATCGACATTCTATTTCCGCAATTTCGGACGACCGCGAAAATATCACCGATAAAACTATTATATATCGGCTGCTGAAAAACAAAAAAGCGTATCCAACACCATTTTTACACCAGTTATCCAACACCATGTAAAACGACGCAAATTGTATGACACCGCAGATACCATGCCTGCATTGCATCGCATCTGGGGTGTTAGCAAATTGTAAAAAAACAATTGCTCAACAAAAAACCAGCAATATTCCAACAATACTTGCTATAAGCTGATTTATTATCATAACCAGATAATGGTTTATAAGGCTTTACACCCGATGGTTCTTGTGCTGCGATAGGGCGAATTAAGTCGTTTCACACTATTAAATGTGACGCGCTTTTTCAGAAGGTGCAAATATGCGCAGCTCATGTGCACCCGTTTAATTAAAATATGACATCGTGGGTAAGAGACAAAAAGAGTGTGTCGTCTATGTTTAATTATCAATATTAATTAATTATTAAAATTAAACCTCTATAAACATTAAAATGAATGCGCTTTTTATTAGTTTTTATTTTTTCGGCAATTGTGTCAACGTTTAGGTTCATTTAAGTGTCGATATATCGTATGTACGTTGAATGTTTGGAAGGGAGGATGATTGAACGTTAGTAACATGCGCAAGACTGAGCACGCATCGAATAAAGGACAGATATCCGAGATTCTTCCGACTGATTTCCGACAGCAACCTCGGTTCATTAATCACGTCGTTTGCTCGTCTGTTACGATGATCGGCGAGAACATCAGCCTCTGTGCTCGAGTATTAAAAAAAAAAATTAGAACACAAAAAAAATAATAGCTCGTTAACGATATTCACGAGCCCTGAAAAATCCTCCGTGTCGATTACACGTTTGCGAGTTTTTAACTTTAACGAGACAAAATATAGCTACTGCACATAGTATGTCTATGTATATAACGGGGTTTCTACAGCCCCTCTCACCCGGTTTATTTAGAATTTCATCAAGTTTTGCAGATTTTACTCTTTCGACGGTTGGACACTTTTCCGATACACGTCAGCTTAATTATTCTCATATACAGCTGACGTGAGGAAGGGAGATACCCGATCTCGATGAGCCTCATGAATCAACGTGTCTATTCGGGGAAACTTCAATACATATATATATTTATATATATAGATATATACACTAGCGTCCTGCGCACGCTTCGCGCGGCTACCCTCAAACCTTGGTATTGTAAGATAAACCTTGTTATAAATCTTTTTAAAGTCATTTTTGTGTTCGACCAATTTTCAATGCTTTGAAGATTGATTTCTTATGCAATGTTGTCAGTAGCGTTAAAAATTTGTTTGAATCGTATTATCGACATAACCTCGTACTATATAGACTACTATCGAACTATCCTCCTATCAGCCAGTACTATTATAGTACCGCGTACCCTAGGAGTAATTTTGTTGCCTTCGCCAAATAATAGGAAAATGTTAATTTCAACAAATTCTCTCCGAAGAATACTTAATTCCGTGAAATTTGCATATTTTCTCTGTGGTCACCCTGGCACACTATAAATAATAAACATTCCAAAATAGCCTTAATTTACGGGAAATGTTTCTGTGAGAGGAAAAAAACATAAAGACGGATGGTTAATTAATTTTTCACGGCCCCCTGGATCAACGATGCTTCTGTATTATTGATAAAACCAAGCGCATAAACCATAGCCGACGTTGTATCCGAGGAACCAATCCAAGTCTTCTCCTACCTCGATGTATATACGGATGCAATTCATACGCGCCTATGTGTGCCAGCCCGCCCCGCCGTCGGGTTTTATAAGTATACGGCAGCGAAACACGCAGTCCGATACTTGAGCATCGATCCTCCGCATAGCGAGGAAAACTTCTCGGCAAACTGAGATTGCATCGAGACTGAGGTTGGCTCGAGCTCGGTGGGAGTTTGGGGGGGTTCGACGACGATGCCGCCGCCGCTGCCGCCGCCTCCGCCGCTGCGAGGAGCACGTTACGTGTCACTTGGCCGTGCCACTGCTTTTAATCTTTCTCCTCCAACTTCTCGTGGCGTGCCGCGGGGAAGCTCGATATTCGGTGACTCCTGCCGGGACAGGCCCTCGATGAAATATAATTCGCAGTTCTGCTACGGCTCTCTATTTACGTCGCCAAATATACTTTTATTATTATTACGATTTTTTGTTACTCGATTATGCACCGATATTTCGTATACAAAAAAATATTAATCCGATTTTGGCAGTTTGGTTTAGTGATTAAAGTACGCTGACATTTATGTCTGAACGGGAACTTGGTGTGTTTTATAATCCCACAACGTCCATCAAAATCCGTCATTGTTTTTGCTATACGAAAGCCGATAGCCCACGGGTTCTCCCTTCCACTCACATCGCGAATTCACCCGTCTAGATTTTCCCTTCTATATAACCACGACAACCGCCGTGTAACACCGCCATATACACTGAGAACGTTGTATGGATATATATATATATATATATGTATATATATAAGCGTTACATGGCAAGCTGGCCGGCGAAACTGTACGACGGCCGCAAGTGGTCGACAGATGCTGGCTATCGGATATGCTCTCACGCCAGAGTATAGGAACAAGAGTAAAATGAGCAAGAAATATAAAAATAAAGGAAAATGAAAGAAACTTGCGTAAAGAATGAGATGTTGACGGATGGCTCTCGCCTTGACGAAAGTATGTGAAAAAAGGACTTGCCAGCAGTACGCGACATATAACAGGATCGCTCAACCTGTCCACATACTGCTGGATAAAGGCGCTCAAATCGGGTCACGCTGTTGAAAATAATTTATATATGAAGAAAATTTATTGATGAAGAAAAACGATTGACTTTCGAACTGGCATTGAGAAATAAAAATGAATACCGAAGAACTCTCAAATGGTTGTGTTGAAACCTTTTGTTTCCCTTGCGGAACTTGTGCAACCACGGATTCTGAGTTGCATCGTAGTCGCAGTCGCACCAGGGTTGGCTCGACATGCATCTGTTAGTTGCAATTACTATAACGAGACTCCGGGTACACTGGAATGAGATCGAACACTTTGTGCAAACTTCCCTTAGGGTTCAGTGTCCCGAAAAAAAATATGTACCTTGTACTCTGAGAAAATGTTTAATTAATCGTAACGACAGATGAGGGGAAAAAGCATTTGAGCGGATTCCACCCGACGAGATTGAATGCATTTTTTGTTTGTTTTGTTTCCGAAGCTGTACAACATTGTTCCGTCCAATACCCGATTGACCTTCCAACCCTGGTCGAGAGTTCCTATATCGCCCATGTTCTTCTCCCTTCGCTGTCCATCCAATAGTTACACCATGTCATTTGCTTTTACTAATAACGTGAATTCAATTTAATTCGAAACTCACATAATCACCGAGGAACTCGGCGGGAGTTCCCTACACGAGAAATAGCTCGCTGATTGGAATCGTCCAATTTAATCGGATATACTAATTTTGGGGAGCATGACCAGGCTGCGAGGGAGTTGCGAGTAGCGCGATAGTTCACTGTACTGTACATATATACACACACATATATAAATGTACAGAGGGAAACGAGGTAGCGAGCCAGCACGAATATGCCGAGTTATAATGCCCGTTTAATTTCCGGGTACAATGGTGGTCGAGTGGCGCGAGGGAGGTAAAACGTATTGCCTGGAAATCGTTCACGGAGGGAGCGTCTACTTTGCACCCGTTGTTGGCCAGCTACGCTATCCGAGTGGACTAATTTATTTTTCTTGCAAGAGCCTGGCTCCTTCCTCCTTTGGTAACAACAACCAACCCACCGTTTACTTTCCAGGAAAGATAAACAATTAATGCCCCGTGGTCTTAATTACGCGATTCAACAATCAATTATTTTACTAGCTTAAAGATATGCACTGAGAAAAAGCATGGTATTTCCTACTATAACGAAAAGTTCCCAGGGGGGACGTCTATATAGATAGTTTGTCATAGTATATACTCAATTGATTAAACTATAATTATGGTTACAACTATAATTTTTGGTCATTGTCGTAACTATAAAATGTAGACGTCCCCCCTGGGAACTATTTACTATGTAAGTTTTTCTCAGTGTGTCGCTAAGAAAAATATTATATTTCTTCATCATTGTCTTTTTTACGATTTTACGCTGTGCCTGCTATTAGTAATAGTTTCTTTCCGCTTGACGCTGTATTGCAGAATGGTAATAATGTTTTTTTTTTATGTTTCTTCAGGTGCCGAGGACGTTTTCAGGTTTACGGGAAACGAAACCCATACGGATTTCTTCCGGTTAGTTCTGCGAGACGGCAATTATCTTCTCGTCGGTGGAAGGTAAATATCTATTTGCTGTATATATGCATCTGTATCATGTTTATTAGGCAGTATAATGATGCATGCCAATTCGATTCAACGATGAGAAATCCAATGGGTATTTTCATCACCGTACTCGATAATGGTAGGTCGATGGCTTTACGCTAAAGTGCCCACCCAGATTATCGTCATGTATCCGAATATTCAAAATGATCGGGAACCATTTTTTTTTTTAATATATCGTCTACACCGGCCATTGAAAACAGATCTGGAAATTGAAGATAGACTATCATGCGTATTCGAGGATTTTTTTGCATCCAATCGAAATAAATTAATTCAATGGGGAAAACATGCCCGTGAAGCGAACGAAAAAAATGCTTTTTTGCAATGAACGACGCCTCGTTTGAATTTAGACCAAATAATTTTTTTAGAACGCTGCGATGTTTATCGAAAAAAATGCAAGGCGCTGCTACCCTTTTATGATGCGTTTTGTAAACATTTCCATCAGTTTCTCAAGATTCCAAGAGATTCTAAAACTCTGTTAAATATCCGATACGCAAATAATTATTTATTTAATTCAATTAAATATTTATTTTAACAAATATATATTACCACTGTTGAGTGTAGCACACTTTTTGCTTCCACCTTAATATTTGATACGGACATTCGGACCTTAAGTGAAGAATATACAGAAAAATTCTTCGTTCAACTCGTTAAATCATAGACTTTCTTATGGATATTTATCGGTTGGTTGAAAAAAAAACATAGTATCGAAACAGTCCTCTTAAGGTGGAGCTAAAGATCAACATAATCTCCAAATATTTCGAAGCCAAAACGGTTTTCCATTATATAGAATCGGTTCGGAGAAAAATTGATTAAAAATGTTGACTCTGAGACTGTGTCGCACTCATACGCGTTCAGCCTTCCCTTAATCGGAAAATAAGTGAATAAATAATATTCGTCCTCGTTGTTTCTCCATAATCTAGAACATTCCGTCGCGGTTTGCGACGGAACGACCTAAATAAGATATAGTCATAATCGTGTTAATTATTCATTCGTAGAAACGTCGTGCACAACCTCAGCCTGACGGATCTTACGGAACAGCAGAGATTGACATGGTACTCGGCCGAGGAAGACATAAAAATGTGCCTGATGAAGGGAAAGGACGAGGACAATTGTCAGAATTACGTGAGGATTCTGGCTAAAACCGGACCCTCGAATCTTCTTGTATGCGCTACCAACGCTTTCAAGCCAATGTGCAGAGAATACTTCATAATGACGGGAAATTATTCGATGGTCAGCGAAAAAACTGGGCAGGCATTGTGTCCCTACGATCCTCAGCACAATAGCACTTTCGTCTACGTCGAGGGTGAATTGTACACGGGCACAGTTGCCGATTTTTCAGGAATGGATCCTCTTATCTACAGAGAGCCGTTGCAAACTGAACAGTACGAATCGACGATTCTCAATGGTGAGTTGTTGAAAACCAGGTGAAAAGATAAACATTCTTTTGGTTGTTATACGCCAATTCAATTAATTGATTATTTAAAAAATAATATTTCAATCATAAGATTCCTGTTTGAGATGTAAATTTTCCTCTGCCATCTGTATAATTGATTTGTACGCCCCATTCGATCGGTATCGGTTACCAAAGAAAAGTTTAAGTATCGCCAGGAGCAACGCTCGTTAATGAAAACCCGACGGGCGTTGATTGAATTTGTTTATGAAAGTTATGAAACAATGGCCCGGGTTAAATATAGGGTATATTTAAATAATTAAATTGTGTACATTCAGGACAATGAATTCGATAGCCACAGTTAATTTAAGAGCTATTGTTTCCATCGATAACTCATATTACGCTAGTTTCATTGTGGCCTGTTCGCTAACTAGTACCAATAACTATCTCGTAGATATCGTACATGTTTTGTTTTATTGTTTATTGTTTATTACATAATAGTGCATTGCATAGACTTTTGTATAAACTAACAATATAATATAATATGATATAATACGCTTATGCGGGAAAACTCTAGGTTTGTTTAGTCCACAGAAGCAACATCTATAAAATCTATAAAAATTTCAAGACACGGTTTCCCGATTTTAAAAGATTCATAAATGATCTTCGTGATCTTCATAAATCCCTTCTTTAAATCCAAATTGCTCTTGCGAAAAATAATTATTCCCGTGTAGAAACGATAATAACCTCTCTTGAGACATTTTTCTAAAATATTTGCAAGGCTAGAGGTCAGTGAAATTGTCCTATAGTTACTAAGTACATTACGTTTGCCACTCTTGAATATTAGAACCATCTTAGCTTTTTTGAAATGCATTGGACAGTAGCCGTTCTCAAAATACAAATTAATTAAATATTCCAGAGGGTCGGCGATGTGCTTCACTGTTTCTTTTAAATATTCTACTGCAATACCGTCTGGCCCTGGTGCTTTTCCATTTTTTAGACTTAGTATTTCCGTGATAATTATATTTTGTTAATTAAAATGATCTTGTATACTTTCAGCACCGAGCTTCATCAGTTCGATGACCTATGGAGACTTTGTGTACTTCTTCTATCGCGAAACGGCGGTCGAATATATAAACTGTGGAAAGGTGAGGGAAAACGTGTGCCTCGCACGAACACTCTAAAATCTTATCGACGTCATTAGATTGATTGTTTTACTTGTTGCATTTAATTTTTCCAGGCTGTATACTCGCGTGTTTCGAGAGTTTGTAAATACGATCGCGGAGGTCCTCACAGATTTCACAAGAGATGGACTTCGTTTCTAAAATCACGTCTCAATTGTTCCGTCACCGGTGACTTTCCGTTTTACTTCAACGAAATACGTAAGTGCCATTCGCTACCTTGGAGTAAATCGTTGGATCGTTTTGATCTATTATTGTTGTATTGTTGCAGAGTCGACTACGGAACTGATATCCGGTCAGTACGGAACAAAGTCGGCGCAACTGATATACGGTACGTTTACAACACCGGTAAACAGTATCAGTGGCTCGGCAGTTTGTGCATTCTCACTTCAAGACATTGCCGAGACATTCGAGGGTAATTTTAAGGAGCAAAGCGCTCTCAATTCAAACTGGCTACCAGTCCAGAGTGCCAAAGTACCCGATCCACGACCAGGACAATGCGTCAATGACTCACGTACCCTGCCCGATCTGACATTGAATTTTATCAAGGCGCATTCACTGATGGACGAGTCTGTTAAAAGCTTCTTTGGACAGCCAATTGTTATTCGTACGAGCTTTCAGTAAGTCTACAATAATAATAAGCCATTCATTCACAATCGTAACAATAAGATAACTTTGTTTTTTCTATTTACAGTTACAGATTCACGCAGATCGCGGTAGATCCGCAGGTAAAGACGCCCGGTGGGAAGACATACGATGTGCTTTTTATCGGTACGGACAATGGAAAGATAATAAAAGCTGTCAATGCCGAGTCAGCGGACTCGCACGAGCGTGTCAGTCCCGTTGTTATCGAGGAGATACAAGCATTCCCGGCATCGGTGCCGGTGCGCGGCATAAAAGTGGTACGAGCATCGCAAGCCGGCGATGGATTGGAGGACGGTCGTTTGGTCGTAATAGCTGACAGTCAAGTCCAAGCATTGAGACTTCATCGTTGCTACAGCGACAGAATACTGTCATGCGGGGAATGCGTGGCTCTTCAAGATCCTTACTGCGCTTGGGACAAGGTCGAGGGCAAATGCAGGGCATTGGTCGGACCGGCTGCGACGGATGCAGCAAGATTTTTGCAGAGTGTCTCAACCGGAACACACGTCTCATGCCCACCGAGCAAAACTATCAACAAAGACGCCTCGAGCGTCGGTGCGATATCCGCGAATCATAACAAATTTCCTCAAGATCCAACGATATCAAACAAAGACAGTCCAGGAGGTGAGATTATCAACATAATGCAAGACGAAGAAAAAACGAATTCAGGTACTTGATCGTACGTTCCTCGTATGCATCAACCAAATAACATTATGATAATTTTTTTCTTTCTTTTTTTTTCATATCGTTAATAGGACCGGAAGTGAAAGCCGCTGATCCGACGTCACAATACTCCGTAGAAACATTGGTGATGGCTGTGGTAGCTGGCGCCTTGGCGGCTATGCTTGTCGGTTTCATAGCCGGCTATCTGTGCGGTCGTAAATGTAAAAAAGACGAGGATGACAATTTACCTTATCCGGACACGGAGTACGAGTATTTCGAACAGAGACAGAATGTCAATAGGTTCGTACTCTAACATGACGCTCCCCAGATAGACGAGTGCCACGAAATGGAGCAATGTAGCGCAATATTTGCGCTAAATGCTTCTTTTCATGGTGCTTTTTAAAAAAAACTCCCACGATATTTTATTTTTTCTTTCTGTGTCACTGCAGTAGGTTAGCACCGGAGCCGAAGTTATTGCCTCAGGAAGAGGTGACCTACGCAGAGCCGGTGCTCGTGCCGCAACCGCCAAAATTACACTCGCCAAAGGGTACGATGCGAAAACCACCGCCAACACCGGCCGAGACGCTTTTTCAATTTCCCGATGGTTACGGCTATCGCGGGCCACGTGACAACTTCGGTACTTTGAGATCACATCAGGGGGATGCATACAGGCGAAATGATGGTTTCGCCACTACGCGCAGTGTTAAAAAGGTCTATCTCTGAGAAACGAGCGAGGAGGGAGGCGGCCGTCACAGGAGTCTCGGGCGGCCAGCGAGAAATCGTCACAACGCGACGACGGGCAGGAGTCGCAACGTGACCGCGGGAGGACAATCGAGCCGGGAGTTGGCGGGAGCGAGAACACTCGAGTCTCCGTCGCCGCCCTCCAGCGTCTCGTCCAGTTCCCCATCACCTCCCTCCTCGTCACCATCACCCACACTCGTCCCCATAGCGATGAGCGGTTCACCCCCGCCACCTACGCCACCGTGTAGCTTCATATATCGTTCATAGTTTCACAGGCTCTCGCGACCGCAAACGTCATCGTCACGATTTTTCGTCGAAGCGTCATTATACGATGGATTTGAAAAAATCGTACCGATGGTCGAACGTGAGGCGAACGTGTGGCTCGCGTTTTTTCGATTTATTTATCTGTACGTAGATAAGGATCATGCTATTTCAGTCGGGAAAATTCTCTCGAGTGTATATATTGACAGCTCGATATTTTCGGATTTTCCGGCGTGACACGACATCGGGGTGTATAGAGCCAGATGTTAGTGATATCCACTTTTTTATTCGACCACCGACTGATAGGCTTTCTACCCTTTACGTTCTTTGTCTTTCATTTTTTACATTTTAACCAACAGCTTTGCGTTGCATTCCGTATTGGGCTGAGATACTAAAGAAAAACAAAAAACGTCAATTAATCAGTGAACAAATGATCCGGGAATGTCGAGTTCATAATCGTTGCCGCTTTACAACGGCGCGGTTGGTCGCCTTGAAAATCGGACTGCAAATAAATAATTTAATTAGAGAACCCTCGGTTAAGGAGTGTGAGCTAAGCGAAAAGAGGAGAGCCATAAAATCGTGGAAATCGCAGAATTTGGTCTAACACGGTCGAATCGGATTTACCAAAGAGACCGTTCATCCCCGAGGATTATTTATTTTCGATTATTTTCATATTTTTCTTTTTGTTACACATTCGGTTATTCATACTTGTCGAAGCGAAAAAAAAACCGAAAGACCGATAATGAGATATATTATACGGGAGAATGAGAAAGGACGCGATCGAACGATACACGAGGAGGTAACGAACCGTCAGTTAACAAGGGGCTTGATGTAAATATAATACATTAATAAAAAAAAACATATACAGCAGTTAAGAGTTATATGAGTTTGGAGATACGACAGAGAGAGAGAGAGAGAGAGAGGGTAAAGAGCGAGTGGTAAAAAAATCAGTCCATCTATCTTGGGCCCGATGATGTTTGTAGAAATCTATCTTAAAGTGCTTCTTATTTCAGTGTGTTTAGAAGTAACGCGTATGTGATATATTCTATATGACAAGATGTTTTTCTAGACAATGGGTATGAGATGGATGGGTATAGGGAGGTTTAAACTTAATAGTAATCGCTCTTCGAATTTTTCGATCGAGGTGATTAAAACACGCGATAAACAAAAGCTTCGAAGTTCGTTGTTCGCTGCTTCGGATAATCATTACTGGAACGATTTGTTTTCTTTTGTTTTTTTTCACAAAGGAACATTCGGTTTTGACTATATTTTTGGTTTCTTATTCTTTGCACTATATGTACAGTGACTAAGCTCTCATTTTCTAGACGAGGTAGAATGCTTATCAGCGAACAACGGGGGTCGAAGAAAAAAAACGCCCAGATCTGTCACGCACATGTTACACGAGAGTTGAATACCGTAATTTTTAACGCCGTTACGGAAGTATTATTATTGAATATTGATTGATCGATTCAGGAATATTTGATTGAAGGCTCGCTCCGATATCCTCCCAACCCCCGAAATATGAAAGACTGAAAGATCATTGAAAGGGTGAGCCTTCGTCTGTTTGTAACTCATTTTTTCGTTTTGCTTTGTTCTTTTTACACTTTGCAATCATGTCCACGCCAAACACGTATTTTTCTTTCAAACCACTAGTACAAATTTTTTAATCAGGATATTTATCGTTAAGTTCGAACTTAATCGTGTGAACCAAGCTCAGACGATCATATTGCGCCTACCCCGCGATGAAAGCCAGGTGTTAATTCTACAACTCGAATGGTTGGTCTACTATTGAATGGTAAAAAAAAGTACGCAATAACTTAAAGTGGGGTTGAATCCTCTGTTAAAATTTCCGTGTTTTTTTTCGTATTCGCACTAATAAGAAAGAAAAATGAAACTAAAGAAGTAAAATTCGAAAATCTTGGTCAACAAAGTGATAAGAAAATATCACGTTGAGTCAACTCGTCATTATTTGTATACGAGAAATACATTTATTATATATAAAAGTAATATAACATTTTTTTTATACCGAACGATGTACGATATCGTCATTTAAATGAACAAGCGACACATAGAGCGAAACCCTCGGAGTGTTTTTAAGAATCAACCCAATCAATTATGTCGCATTGCCTACTGCGAACAAATGAAAACAAAAGTATCTCGCAAGAGATTTAAATATATAAATATAATATTCTGACATTGGTATTTGTTAGCAGAAGTGACGATACTTATCAGTCCGTGTGTCAATACTCACACGGTACGAAAGCTGCCATAAAATATCCTCGATTCAATAACTAATCGCCCCCCCCCCCCCCTCCAGTCTCTCGCGTCTGGCTTTTTGAGGAGTTAGATAGGTTTTTACCGAGATTCTTTGTTTTTTGTTTTGCAAAAGTGATTAAATAATGGATTTTCCAAGTTTGATACCGTGACGTATCCGAGTTAAGCTCGAACGAGAATTAGTAAGTTAAAAAAAATAAAAAATAAAAATGAAAGACTCAGGCATGATACCAAAGATATTAATTGTAAACTAGAGACACACCGTTGGTCATTATGATGATTATCGTTAGAGTCGCACAAAGAAGAAAAGAAATGGTATTCATTATCGGTAAGAAGAACGGGCCTCTTGCACAAAAAAAAGAACGGAAAGGAATAAAAAATCCAGACAACAGAAAAAAAAACCCACAAGGTTCCGGGTACATTGGACATGCATCGAACGGGATTTAAGAACGTATATCGACGAGTATATTCGCATTCCATTTAAGACGGACTAGTTTTGGGGTACAATCGCTTAGAATGGGATAACATTTTGTGCTAATATTTGGTAATGAGATTATGCATGAAACCCTTCGCTTTCGGCAATTGTCTGTACTATTTATTATTAAAGACGAGCTTTGATAACATTGGCGGTATAATAATTATCAAGCCACCGGGAGCCTGAGAGAATGATAAGTTACGTTTCGAGTTGTCTCTGAGCCAGTTAGCAACAGATTCCATCCAAAAGAAATTTTTAAAAATAATAATAATTATAATCATTATCGCAGGTACCGGTTCGTCTACGTAACTTACGAGATATAACAAATTTGTTCATCAATGAAGAATTACGTACGCAAGAGTATAAATGTAAGAACGGGAGGAGCTGCGCGTCTGTTTCATGCATTATCTCATTGCAATGATTTTTACTCGAGTTATTTATTGTCCGGGTATTTGAGAAGAGGGTTTTAGTCGGTTATATAATTATTAAAAAAAAAACAAGCAAAAAAATATTTTAAAAAAGTAAAGAAATAAAATAAAAATAATTATGACGATGATAATAGGTTCGGCTCCTCTTTCTTGTGAGAGCTTTTAGAGGTTCAAGTACTATGTATGGGCACGAGATTGATGACGAGGATGACGAAGACATAAGTAGAATATTAGAACAGTATATAGAACGCTTGAAACGTATATATCTATATATATATATGTATATATGTTTATGTATATATATATAAATATATATGTGTATATATATAATATTATAACTTTTTTATAAATATATTTTTCCGTCGGAGTCTAGCCTAGGTAGAAGACATACACAGTTAACGATTATTAATTTATCAGATCTGAGGTATTTATCGAGGTCTAGATCATTTTAGGCGTCATAGTTTTTAAAGTTAGGCAAGTTGTACGAATTGTAAGTCACTTGAAAAGAAAAAAAAACAACTTAGTACCTAAAATTAGAGGTAACAACTATTAGCGTTGATACGACGAGAATGAGTATATTGTTGCAAGATCGATACCAATAAGATTGTCATTCTTATAGATTGTTGGTAACGATCCCTGGATCCGAGCGTATTTAATTATATAGCCCAGAACTTTTCGCGCGACCTCTCCCGATACATCGTGTTGTCCTTTCGTTCTAGTTTGCCCGACAAATTTGATTCGCGAGAGGATGTATCATTAAACTCGCTCGGTTTATAACCGTTGCAATAAAACTTCGTCTCGTTGTTGTAATTACTCGAAGACGAAAAAAAAAATAGAAAATACGATTGCCTGTTAAATAACAGCCAGGCAAGAATGTTGGTGTGTTTTTTCGTGGGTGGCTCCGTAAAAAGTCCCTTTGCGATGTAAAAAAGAAAAGAAAAGTGGAAGGGAAATAGAGGATAACTAATTATAAATAATCATAACGATAATGAAATTACGAGGCAAGACGATTTTTAAAATACTATAGCATTTATCAACAATGAATAATGAGAATGTAACATGTATTTTGCTTCTTCCTAATACAGTGCCGTTTACGCTATTTTTTACTATAACTATTAGATCCGGGCTGAGCAGGATCCAGGCAGCATGTGTTATAGTGTTGGAATATCAGCCATCGTATAAATAATAATTATAGCCCGTATGAAACTCTGGCAGACACGACGAGTACAGAGTCAAAACGGGTCCGTATATTTCAAAACAAAATAAAAGAAAGGAAAAAAGATGAGTAAGCTACACGAGCTGCGGCTGGCAGAGTATAACACGAATTCTCATCGATCTTTAACATTACGATCTTATTTGCTTGCCAAACAAAAAACCACAATAACAACGACAACAACATGAATATTGAATCAATGAATTTGCAATTTCTTAAACTTCCTTGAATACAAAAAAAAGAAGAGATTAACTAGAAATTAAGGAATTAGCAGAGGCGAAACACGGTGGTAATGTCAAAGACTGCATGTCCTCGCGTTCTTCAGCATTCACGAACGTTTGCCTATTGAACTTTCGTTGTTGAACTACCATTGGATTAATTGAATGAGAGAAAGAAAAATTATAAAAAATAATAATAATGGCATCGCGCTTGGCCTGAATGTCTGCCGTTCGTTGGGATCTCGAGACTTCGATGAGAAGAATGCCATACAAGAGTCGCAAGTTTCTCAAGCCTTGACTCGAGCCGCAGTGGTCAGAGTTTCGTCAACCATATTCGCATTTAGGGACACGAAAATGATATTATTATATATTATAACAATATATAAAATTGCGCGGACTTATCTGCGCGTTGTACGAGATGACAAAACAACTTCATTCGTTTATATATATATATATATATATACATGTATATATATATATATATACACACCACACACACACATACACTAGACGAGCGTGCTAAGTGAAACTAGCGATACGTGAAAGAATTAATGAAATAATTCATTAATTGGAGGTACACTATTGCCGATAAAAATTATATTATACAACAATACTATTTATAACATGAGGTAAAAGAAAAAAAAAAAGAAAAAAAAAGTGAGATGAGAGAACAGCAGTGAGGAGAAAAGTTTAGTAGTTGGCAGTAGGCTGAGTTAGAAGACACGGCACGTCTATTACTGATAAAAATAACAAGAAAAATAAATAAAAGAACAGTAATGAAAAAAAATATCATAACGCGAAAAAGATACAGTAGTGATTTACTATGGCTGATGTAGAGTGAATGCTGACATAGGAAGCATGCTGGCAGGGCATAGTAGAGTTCGAAAAAGACCGTATGAACGGTTAAACGGTGTGTAAGGACGAGTTTTTAAGCGCGGTTATTAAAAAAAAAAACACAAAAAAAAACCACGAGATATCTTTCGATTACACTTTAAATAATTGTCATCGCACATTCGATAAACGGGGAAAACCACCGCATCAGCGCGTGAAATGATATTTTTTACATCTCACCCGAACACCATCGAACCTTCATCGACACTCGAAAAAAAACCTAAAATACGATTTATCCACACGAGACATTCCATTTTTGATACATCCGAGTACTTTTAAGAGACGAGCCTACTATTCATTTTTGTCACGATACACATTTTATATCATAATATAATAATAACAAACCGCTTTGTTTTTGGCAATGTGCTTCGATTGTTAATTTAGTCCAAGACAAAACGTAGCGCACCACTCTAAAGTCGATACTGTTATTTCTTACGATTGTTATTGGATTATTTTGCATCACTGAACTATAGAACCGTGAAAACAATTTCTTTCTTGGTTTTTAACGCGCGTACAGCATACACACTCACACTTAGTAATTAGTATTTCCGGTATAACGATGTGAGGATGATGAATGCGAGAATTTGTTGCGAACGACAAGCGCTTAAGGTACTTATATTTCATACTAATGTTTGGACGGAGCATTTTCTAGAAGGATGATCTAAAGAAAAAGATGAAATAAGAAAAAATATGAAAATAAAAAGCGAGGCGCGCGTGAACGCAGAGAATGGCGAGAAAGAAGCAGGTGGAATGATTGTAATGTCGGAAACTCATTTAGCCGACGGACTGCTGTTCATAGTGCCCTGTTATAGTGGGTTCCCTGGGCAGAGCGACAGTGAAACATTGAGACGTCGACGTTAATTGTCAAGAATTATCGATTTTCATTTATTCATCGGCTGACGGTCAAATAATACTATTCTAATTGACGAAACTATTGACAAAGCGACCAATAAAGCCGATAGTATTTTTTTGTTCCGAATGTCGCGGCGAGCATGAATCGAAACTAGCGGACTCGATACTGTTCAAGTCTCGAATTTTGTAATGTTCTTGTTAAAAACGGCCAGCTCGTTTACGACGAAGCGATTTTACGAGGCTTGAGAGAACGACAAATGACAGTCACGTGTCCCTTTAAAGTTCTCGACCCTCTGCCCACGGTGCCCTAATCTATTTTTCAGAATACGCTATTGTGATTATTACTATATGATAACATTAAAAATGAAAAAAAAAGACAAAAAAATATCTTATGGCATTGTTTGTTCATTATTCCGAGACTTATCATTTTAACATGTTAATAACCTGTATTATCGATAATTAACGCATTACAATACCGTCATTATATTTAGTACGATTAGAGAGTGAGGCTGCTACCACATTAATGAATTAAGTACAATATATACTATTAATTCATTAGACTTTATATAAATAATATACATATAAAAACCATTAACTAAACATACTCTCGAAGGAAAAAGAAAGAAAAAATAAACAAACAAACAGACTATGTTTATAATTTGGCATTATAAATAGATTGAATCATTGTACGACTGCCTCGGATTCAATATTTTCAGGCCACTACTTATTCACTGTTTCGGTTTTATACCCGTTTTACATTCTCGATGATTGCGTTATTTTATGAATCATCATAGATCTAGATTGTATCATGAAATATTGAGTAAAAATAAATTTGATTAGGTAATAAAAATCATTTATTTATCCATTATACTCCATTCCCTGTACGTCGGAGATAGACATTATCATCAAAGTACTTATATCGGGTACGCTCCAATGCGCTTTTAGAATCCTTATTAATTTTAACCAAAACTCATTTCCTCCAAAAAGTAACTACGTTGAAGAACACCGCTCCATAAATCACACATTTCTGTCACTGTCTGCATTCGAAATAAATTTCAGAGGAAAAAGGAAACATTTATGTCGTCAACGTCATCTACTCATTTTTTGTATCGGAAGTGACCTTATCTGGAGAAAACGTTACTTCCGATTGATAAATAAAATTTTCAAGGCGTAAGCGACATTTCCCAAAAAAAAAAAAAAAAGAAGATAAAAATTCCATAAAGTCGGTTCCGAAACCACGATATTTCCCTGTAAATGTTTGCTGCTTATCTGGCTTGCACGTTTGCTTAAAATGTGCGTGTTTACAGTTCGATAAAAGATAAATTCCGTTTAAATCAGCATCATAGCGCCATCTATAGTATATACAAGATTCGGGTGCATGTTCCTTCAACCTAGTTACTTTCGAACGGAACTAAGTTTTGGCTGAAATGAATTTGGCGTAAATCACACCCTACTGTCCAATGCCATTAATAAGGGGAGTCCAAACTCCTCTCTCTCGTTCTCACAGAATCCTCATGGCGCTGTCTCTCTCACATCCAAACCGTGTGAAACACTATGGAGAGCGTGAGAGATAGCATGAGTGGCGCTCGCGGCGGAGCGAGAGAGACACACGCGGAAAGGTCTTTCACATGCTCTTAAGGTGATGTGAAACACGTTCTCAGCCTGTCTCTCTCGCCTCGCCGAGAGCACCACTGATGCTATCTCTCACGCACTCCATAGTGTTTCACATCACCTTAAGGTGAAGTCAAACACCTTTTCTGTCGCTCTCTTTCGCTCCAACGGAAGACCAATGCCGTTATCCCTCTCACACTCCTGGCTCCGTCACGTGACTTTTACTTCACTGGAAGGAGGGAGTATCGTGTGGCAGCGGTAACTGAATATGTCACTGTGATCCCACCCCTGTACTACACCAGATCTCGAAAACAAAATACGAGATGGACTTGAACAACTTTTGTAAAGCATTGCCGAAAGTGGTAAGTTTATTTATAAAATGTTATACATATAATTGTTGGTATCATCGGTTCGTCAACAAACCGAGTGTTTTGCAGGAACTCCATGCTCATCTGAATGGCTCCCTGAGTACAGAAACAATAAAGAAGTTGTCATTGATGAAACATACCGGTCAGTGGAATTATTCGGACAATATTACGGATATAGAGAAACATTCATCCTTGTCAGAGTAAGCTTACAGTCGAGAGAAAATAAATAATTGTTTTGCCCTCCCCACCAAGGCATCATCAGATCGGAGATAAACAGTTTTTTTTTCAGATGTTTCAAGATTTTCGATATTGTACATTCACTAACAGACTCACCATCAGCAGTAGCGATGGCTACTCGAGAGGTGATACAAGATTTTTACAAAGATAATGTTATTTATCTCGAACTGAGGAGTACACCGAGAGCGGTAGATGGAAAAATGACAAAGCTTCAATATATTAATGCCATAATAACAGGCATCAAGTAAGACAATTATGTACTACCTTAAAATATGTAAATGTTACAAGTTGAGAGCCGTTAAAACAAGAAAAAGAATTTCATACGATTATTCAAAGGGCGGCAAAGGTCAGTACTCCCGGTATTGTTGTGAGACTTTTGATATCGGTGGATCGCAAAGAGTTTTATGAAACAGCAAAAGAAAATGTACAGTTAGCTCTGACTGCGCATGAAAAATATCCAGAATACATAGTCGGTATAGATCTCAGCGGGGATCCGACCAAGGGTAACCCTTACATCGAATTGCTACAACAATGCAGGGACGTTGGATTAAAAATTGCGGCGCATTGTGGGGAGGTATGAATGGATAAATTTTGAATTCATAGAGTTTCAGGTTGTACTCTTTGATTTTTCCTGAAATCATCCAACTCCTCCCTTAATGAATCATAGTACCCATATTCCACAGGTTCCCAATGAACAGGAGATAGTTGACATTCTGAGATTCAGGCCAGACAGGCTCGGTCACTGCACAAGTATTCATCCAAATCTACGGGGTTCGGAGAGCCTCTATGAAATGCTTCTCGAATCACGGATACCCGTCGGTGAGATAAACGTGATGGCTGTATTACTACTCGAGTAATGTGATTGTCAATAAAATTTTTTTATGTTGTAGAATTATGCCTTACCTCGAATGTGAAGTGCAGGACTGTACCGTCGTATGAGCAACATCATTTTGCACACCTGTATCGAGCAAGACACCCTATCTGCATAGCGGTAAGGATCTTTACTTTATAAGATTATGGGCGACTTTATTCTTGTATCTGATTTTCACGTTATTGATATTATGTGCTTACAGACTGACGACAAAGGAGTCTTCGATACAACATTATCGCGGGAATACGAGCTTGTGGGAAAGTACTTTGGACTATCACCATACCAGCTAAAGGAAATCTCTGTTATGTCAGTCCAACATGCTTTCGCGACTGACGAGGAAAAGGCTGCATTGACACAAGCTATAGAATCATTTCACTGACTGTTGTTCAGACACTGTACATAAGACAAGTCGATGTATCGGCGCCGTGCTAAAAAAAAAAAAAATTGTACTTTTATACCACAGCTGAGAGCTGTCTGTATCTATTTGACACTGTTTTCGCAATACAGAATTCATAGTAAGATTTTGTATCGGCGCCGAGCTAAAAAAAAAAAAAAAAAATCGTACTTTTATATCACAGCTGAGAACTGTCTGTATCTATTTGACACTGTTTTCGCAATACAGAATTCATAGTAAGATTTATTGTTTACTCTTGCCCAAGTTTACCGAAATGAGATGCCCACTCGCTTATTTTTGTCCGAGATGTTTGAAAAAATAATAAAAAAGAAAGAAAATAAACATAGTGAACGATATAAAAGTAATGTCGATTTTATTCATTATTATTCATAGTCGTGGGGGGGTTACGTTTACATAGATGTACAGATGATAATTAAGCTGCTACTTACGGAAACTAGAATAGTTTGAATGTTATCAGAGTTCTCATCTCCGTCTAATGAGATATATATATATATATTAGGGTGTTTCACAAAAAGGACATTTTTTTAATTATTTTGCTCCCACTTTTTTAAAGTCTAGATTTCGATCTCAAATTGAACCTCGCGAAAGGTGGTCTCTAGCAAAAAATTCTAAGAGGTGCCGCATTCGACGTTTGTACCCAAAAATGCGGCACCTTTTAAACTTAATTGTCAACGACCGCCTTTCGCGAAATGTTTTTTTAGATCGAAATATATAATTCTACGGGGTGGGAGATTAACTTTTTGTAATTTTTTGTAGTGAACCCAAAATACATATTTTTAATAATTTTTTTATTTGTAGTCTTTTGTGTTTAATACAAAAAATGGCAAAACGTTAAGCTCCCACCCTATAGAACTATATATATTAATTGATAAAAAAATCCAGCGAAAGACGGTCGCTGACAATTAAGTTTGAGAGGTGCCGCATTTTTTGGGTTAACCGTCGAATGCGGCACCTCTTAGGATTTTTTGCTTGGTACCGCCTTTTGTGAGGTTCAATTTGAGATCGAAATCTGTACTTTGAACAGGTGGGAGAAAAATTTAAAAAACAATGCCTTTTTTTGAAACACCCTAATATATATATATAGTATATATGTACACAACATTTATAATCATGATAATAGTTCGCCTGTGAGTGCGGTGCGACAGTAGTTGCGTTACTACTTAGAAAGAAAAAAAATTGTTCATCTAGAGCG
The DNA here is from genome assembly GCA_917499995.1 of Ichneumon xanthorius. Taxonomy (NCBI): domain Eukaryota; kingdom Metazoa; phylum Arthropoda; class Insecta; order Hymenoptera; family Ichneumonidae; genus Ichneumon; species Ichneumon xanthorius. The sequence goes on along the minus strand of OU824200.1, from coordinate 19,727,654 downwards.
CTGACGGTGTTATCGGCTCACACGCAATTCAGAGTTGCTTCAAAACAAATTAACAAAACTCTCTGCCGAATCACAAATGAGCGTGATGAATTTGAATATCGCGAGTCTAGCCGGTTGACGTTGCATATATATGTATATATATACACCTTTTTTTCCAAACAACATTGTTCATTGTTCTCACGAAATTGTCTAGCCAACCGATTGTTATATCTCTCGTTGCGATAGTTGAAGTTGTGTATCTGTGCACTGAAAGCGGTCTTTTTAAATCGCTTATCATATCTATCGACCGAGGCTAAGACTGAATTTTGATTTTATGGGAGATGAAAGTAGCGGACACGCGCTCACGCAATAATAAAACATCGTAGTAATAGCCACAATAATACTAATAATGATTCGGAAAAAATGGTAATACTCGAATAATAAAAATAGTGACGATGATAATAATATCGATAATAATATTCGTAATCGGAAGTCATATCTAGAATAATATTCTTCCTATGTAACAGTCTTTTTGGCTATCCTTCAAACTATGAACAATAAAATATATTTTCGCATTCGCTCTACTTAATTTGCAAATCAAGAAGGCCCTAATACAGTTGTATGAACCATCAAGTATACGCCTTTCACATATTCAGCGGGATAGTCGGCAATCGGAGGTTTTTATTCCATACTGCGATATCGATACTGTCTAATATCTTACGTTTCCTAAACATCTATACTATTTTTTTATGACTAAACAGATGTTTCCTACTTTAGCAAGTATTGCAATTATCTCTGAAACAATTGTTGAAATATCATCCCGAGCATAACGTTTTCATGTGTTATAATACTGATATATATATATACATACATATATATATACATACATATATATGTATATAAATATATATATATATATATATATCACCATAGATATTGGATAGTTTTGCTCCTCTTCGTACGTTTATTTAAAATCGATCCAAGGTTTACTTTGAAAGCCTTTCAGAGCCGACTGTCAACAGACCTCGCGTGAGCTTAAACATCTAAATCTTGGAAAAAACCCACGAATAAAAATGTACGATGCGTGACCGTGAGTCATTGCGGATATCCGCATCAAAAACCCGTTATTAATCCTAAGTCTACGAAAATTCATCGACTGTATATACAGAACTTTGTAACAGCGAGACGGTCAAGTGTTCTCAGTCACCTCTAATGACATACTTATTTTGTCTCGAACAATTGTTGGTCGCAGTAAAAAGAATGTACACATATTCAGAGAAATAAAATGATATATAAAATATGGAGACGCGAGACAGTTTGCTCTCGTTGTGTCTCGACGAGGAAATGCGATTATGCTGTCGCAATTGGCGAGCTATCAAATCGCTATAGGAGATAATAAATAAATTAAGACTTTTTTGATTTAGCGGTAAAAGCAATTAAACGAATGATCACATATCCTATCAGAAGAGAATTGCCGACCGGTTAATTAATACTATCTGGTTGAAAAAGCTTTTTTCGGTCAAGATACGATTGTGCGCCACTATAATCAAATCCTCGATACCTCTAATGTAAACACATGAAAAAAAGAATATTTCGGGCGTCCAGTCTTCTTATGTCCAACGTTAATTCGTTAAAATGTGCATAAAAAAACAATCATAACAACATACTTCCGGAAGGTCTCATCATTTAACCGGATACCTTTTGCATCTCAATAGTTCGAAATTGCATAAATTAATTAAAAATATTGTCATGATTTACTTGACCGATCGCGCTTGGACATGTGTTGTATGTAAGAATGCATTATATACGGAGGAACAGCATGTTTGCGAAGTTCTTCGAACGAAAAAAGTCGCACGATTTGATAATGAACTTAAGTAATAACGTTCTGTTTTTTTTATCCATTGCACACGTATCGGACGTACGATACTATTCATATATTACAATCCGATTCTGAACGGTGTAGCCTACCATATGAATGGAGCACGTATGTTATAACAGAGAAATACATTTTATTTCGCCTTGAAGTTATATATATATATAAATATATATATATATATATATATTCAAACTTGTAGTCTCGAATGCCTTGCAAATTTTCATTCGCATATCTCGTATTCTTCTCTTGAATGCTAATTCGAGCATAAGAGAAAATTGCTTAATTTGTATGTTTTCATAAGTGAAAACTTCTGCGATATGTGATGATTATTATTTCCATTAAAGGTAGGCTGTGTAGAGCTCTGCTTAGACCGGAGGGCGGCAGACGCGTTATCGTTACGTACAGGTATAACTAAAAACAAATAAAGTAACAAGCGTTTCGCGAGGAGTTTTACACGCTTCGAGACATTCGTTCTTGTAGGCGTTCACAAGACGATGCTACGCGTCGCTTTTGTGTTATTATTAGTGGCGGTCGTCGTACTTCTGCCGTCCGTCTGCGCGAACAGGACACCTTGGTACATCACTCCGTTCAATTCCATGCTGACGACGAGGGAGTTATCGCCGTTTCGGCCGTCACCTAAAACCGACACAATGGCATTAAGTACATTATTATCTTAACAATCGGTGTATATATATAATATATATAAATATGGGGCATTCCCTACCATTTCGACCTGGGTCTAGCCCTTCACATCTTGAATTGGGCCCGCGATTTATTATATGGCTGAAGTAACTCTCAGAAGCACTCAGATCTTTTGAGATTTTAAAAATTGTTTATGATTATTTATGTTTATCAAATGATCTAATTGATCACTTCAATTTAAAAAAATTCTGAAAAATCTTGTCACATATTTTTTCCCTGACCGTGGCTCACCGTGTTCCAAAAATGCAGTGTTGCATATCAATATCCTCAAGCGATAACTCACAATCGACGGATCCTGTCTTCTACTTAAATTTCTTTTATTTCGAAAAAATTATTAAAAAATAGAAGGTAACTCCGCCTCACTCCGGGTGAAATATTTAAATTTGGTATATGACACAAGATTTTTCAGAATTTTTCCGGAAATTGTCCGGATCAATAAGTTCATTTTCTTAATGGTAAATGATTATAAACAATTTTTAAAAATCTCATAAAAATCGGAGTGTTTTTGAGAGTTAGTTCAGTCATATAAAAAAATCGCGGGCCCAATTCAAGATGTGAAGATTTAGAACCAGGGTGAAATGACAGAGAATGTGCCATATATATTTACATACAAGCAGGCCGTTGTGGCGCGGGGGCTTCGCGCCCTCGCTATCGCCTATCAAATTTAAAAATCGAAAATATGTAGAGCTATTATGTAATTCTGCGAAGATTTACCTCGATTGGAGATTTTTATATGAGTACCGGGAAATGCTGAGACACTTTTATCGGTAGCACTGTCATCGTCGGAGAGTAGCCTTTTGGCAGGTGGAGGCCCAGGTGTACCAGTGAGGTCTTGATCCCTCTTCACCTGTATACCCGACGAGGGTGGACTGTGTCTCGTCGGTGAAGAAGACAGAGGCGATGACCTACGAATATGAAAAAAATTGATATACATACATTAATAGAAAAATATAAAAATGGGCAATGGTTCCACGAATGAAAGTTCAAACCAATACATAAACAGCTGCTATTCAGTCATTTCTGATTCTATTTTAAGCATTTTTTTTATACTACAATACAAACTGTTAGGTCAAATATGTGAGAATGTTTATTGATTGGTGGGTGTTTACTTATTGACATGAGAATGCAATATGAAAATGAAAATATATATAATTTTAATATTTATATAAAACTCGGCCATTCAGTTTTTAATTAATTAAATAAATGCCCTCGGCAAAGCGGTGTGGGAAGTACCTGAGTCCGAGATCGAGAGCTTCCCTTTGTGGTTCAGGACTCGCTGCCTGAGGATGTGGTGAATTAGAGGTTTGCGGAGAAAGTGGTGGTTGATGACCGCCCCCAGGATATAGGGTATTGTTGTTATACATATTCCACAGTGTCATTTGTCCAAGTCTGGACATTTCAATTGCGTTGAATACGCTGTCCCGGGGCGATGTCGATGAGGGTGGTGAGGCGCTTCCTTGACGATGTATCATTGGCGGAGGTGTCGCACCACCGGCGCCTCTCATTTCCTTGTTAAGTAACTTAACGTACTCTACCATACGTGCTTCCAATTCTGCCGGTGCCATTCCCGGCATAGGACCTGTTAAAAGAAAGACCAAAACGATCAATGAAAGACAACATTTGGAATAAATAAAGCTAAATGGGATGAATAATATTAACAGCCATTCTAGTTAGAGTAGTAGCGTGTGCAAGAAATAGCTGTCGGCGGGAGTGGAGAGAGACTCGGTCGCGTGTACCCTCGCGGCTCTGTGTACTTGATCGATCGTTGGCCAATGTCAAGCGGGTCTGTCTCCTCCTACGGTACAGATCCGCGAGAACGCTACGGGCGAAATGGAAGAGTCGTACGGTCGACGGATGCTAAATTCGTGTCGCCGCGCTCCGTTGATTGGCGTCGGTCCATCAGCCCGACGAAATAAGAGAGGAGATGAAAGGGCAGGGAGAGTCGTACTACCCAGAGACGGTATATCTGACTCAAAGCGGGCTTCTACCGGCGGGTGAACCTCTCAATTCGAGTGCGAGAGAAGTACAAAGCCCCGCGGAGGTAACATCGGTTTCTTTCGAATGGAATACCTCCAAGGTGGGATAAAGTGTGAAACTGCTAACCGGTCAACACGAAACGACCCTCTAAGGGTAAGTCGATACAGTACAAGTATGAGGGGATAGTAGTAGTGGTAGTTCCGGTGGAACGATGGAAAGCCGCGAGAACTCGACGGTTTGCCGCTCCGCGGTAGCTCTGGCGCGAGGGGAGGGAATAGGAATGCTCGTTAGCGAGAGTCATCCGTTAACGCCTGTCTAACAGCGGATCGTACAATCAATTACGCCTTCCATCGTTCTCCCGCATCATCGTCTTCGGGGAGGCAGCAACGAGCTACTGCCGATTTAAAATAAACCCTCGTTCTCTCTCGATTCTCGCAGGCTATCTTTTCCGTGGGCTACATCGTGAGCTCGATTTTAACGAATCAATTCCTCACCAATCGGACCTTGCGGATGCTGCGGATGATGGGGATGGTGCGGCAGTGGCGTGTGTGCCGCGCTACCGTTCATAAGCGACTGCGAGCCGTGATGCTGACCACCCGTCAAGCTCGATACCAACGAGAGCGGTGACATCTGCGCGTGCAACGCCATCGAATTCGGCGTGTGCGGATTCCTCTGGATCATACCTTCGCTTCCGCCGCCCCCGCCACCGGCGTACGTTCCGTAACTGCTTCTCCGTCCCTCTCGTCGATTACCGTCTATCGCCGCTTGCAACTCGGTCGGTGTCGACAGTCCGAGTCTATCACCCTCGTATGGATAAAGATACTTCATGTACCTGAAAAAAAATTATACTATTTAGACATTTACTTTCAGAAAGTTTATTTGGCATTCAAATTTTTTATCTTTCTATATTTTCGCAAAATTCGTCATTCGTATTCAATGAATTTCCCCGAATAGAGTTTGTCAAATATGAATTTGACAAACAAACAAAAAATTAACTTTTTAAGGTATGTATATATATACATATATATATAAGTATATGTATATACACGTATATATTGCGTGTAAATGGCTTTCGTATGGGAATCGCGTACTGGCTCGTAATTTCTATACGATTCAGACGAGTCCGAACATATAGTTGTGTATTATATTGTGTGTTTGTGTGTGTGTGTGTATATGCTGTATGCGGTAAGCGTTGTTATACCGCAGCCTATAATTCGCGCGGGCATCGTTCGATTTTTACGATTGTCTGCTGGCCAGACTGCGCTGCATCGGCCGCAGCAGCAACAGTGGACTTAAAGTATATAACCCCGCGCGTCTCGCGTCCCTCTCAGCCCAAGAGGTAGACGCAAAACCCTCATCCGATCCCTCTGCGTTGTTCTCCTGGGGATATTACACGCTCACGGGAGCCAGACGCTCTCGACCGTGCCCTGCTACAGCGACCCGGTATATAAATCTTCGGCTCCCAGGGTGATAATCAAATTCGAAGTGAAGCGAATCGATCGCCGTCCGTGCAGTTTCACCCAACATTTTTATTTTTATTTCATTTTTTCGATTTTTACGACCGATTCGTCGCTCTCCGAGGATCTACGCCGATCGAAGGGAGCCACGGCATAATTTCAATGTTTGAACAAGGGAGAATGCGTTTGTCCGTATTCTTAAAGACAATCTCCTTGGATACTTCAAAATGCGAACGCACAGATGGACTATTTATCAGGCATAATCTGTATTTTTTTTAAGTTTTAAGAAACGCGTGGGGTGTTATATCTTCACAAGTACGAGGGTGTGTAAGCAGATTTTCCTTTCGCTAACGACCGCAGCAGTTCTGGCCGTTCTTATATTTGTATTCACAAGATTGCCGCTCATCGTATCATAAGCTGTGGGCAAAGAACAATACACAAGACGGTGACATACAAGAGAATCTTGGAAGCTCACAGCGGAACATAATATCGACGCGGTATACAAAATAGTGTTTCAGATATTTTTATGTAAAATTGCGTTTGCGTTCTTTTGACGAACTCGAAAAATATTAAGGCTGCTCTTCGAGAGCTCTTTATATCGTGAAAATTAGAGTTGACCGCCGTTCCCCGATCTCCCTTAATTTAAACCGCGAAACATTTCTAAATGAGGTTTCTGCGATGGAATTGAGAAGCATAGCCGGCGTTACGGAGGTCAGAAGTAAAAAAAAAATATAACAAGAAAAAAAGTCGAAAAAAAAGTAACCGAGATGCAATGAGACGAAATCGAAGAAGATTCTATACACGAGTGAAGGAGCAGACCGGGATAAAGAAAGACGAGTCTCGCGTCTGAGTGACGTATTAACTAGCGTGGTTCTAATATGAAATACGGAGGATGTCGGGCTATGCCACGGCTATCCTACTCTCCTCCTTCGGGCCTCTCATCGTGAAAATAACTCGGCGTCGCTCGCCGCTTTGTGTGTGACGCGCGACAGAACGTCGGGACGCCGAGCAACACATCCATCATTCGAGCAATGGGATGAAACCAGCGGCAACGGCCTCGAGTTTGTACCGTGTATAATGCAGCCAAATGTACGCGCGAATGTCGAAAGGAAAAACCATACTCTCCACTTCGGGAACCGCTCACAATAATTCTCATAACTTCTCTCATTAAAACAGCTATAAGATATTTTGGAACATTTTTTTTTTCTTCGTGTTTCATTACCGCGGGCCATTCGAAACTTGCGTCTTTGAAGACGCATGCGAGAGTATATCACGTGACTGGAAATTCACAGTAGTCTCGTTGCTCAAACGTTGCATAAAATAGACTCGAGCTCTATTTGCGAGATTATTTTTTAAAACGGAAATCATCTCTCAGAGAGGCATCGCGCCGGATCCAGCGTTGCGAGATCTTTTTTAAGAAGTATTGGTATTGAGCTGCAGAAGTATTTTTTTTTAATCGAGCTGCTTGCTTTGCAAGAAGAACTATTTTTCACTCCTCTCGCTGGAACGGATTGTACTTACTGGGTGCGAAGCGTGAAGGCGGCTGACGTGATACTGGAGGGCAGGTGGAGGCCCTTGATGATTTCCTGCCAAAGTTTTTTGTTTATTACGTCGACGAGACCGCCCCGGGCTATTACCAAATTGTAGAGCTCGTACAGATCCAGCACCGATTTCGCCATTATCGGCAAACGATTGATAGGAGTTCCTGAAATCATACAAACAAGGTTCAGTCAACAATTAATGTCAATGAAACGGATCGAAAATTGACATTCTCTCATTGTAGCATTTCTTTCTCATGGAATTTTTAATGTTTTGTTTACCGATCAGAAACATAAGATGAACCCTCTTTCCGCCCTCCTTAAACGCAGGTCTTTACCGATCGGCCTGGCGCACAAAGTCTCGTATCAACAACGCGTTAGCGGTTGTCTCGAGGAAAACTTTTGAAACGGAGAGAGTCACGGTGGTAAAAAACAATAAAAATAGAAGGAAATGAGGAAAAATAAAGATGAAGTGAAATATGCTTTCCGTATGCCCAATACGTTATATTCTCGCGAAAGAAGCGAGATTCGCAAGGGTGAGCGCGAAAGAGAGTGGGCCGTCACAGAATACGGAGGAGGTTGCATCGAGGCTTGCCTGGAATTTAACGAGTTTGCCCAGGGTTTCGAGTACCGAGCGTTAACGAGAGTAATAACGAATTCGCGACTATCACGCGAGCGACGTAGTTTTACGAGCTTGCGAACGATTCCGAGACGAGACGAGCGGAGAGTGCGAACGCGGGGGACTTTCGAAGAGTTTGTACACTCTCCCGCGCGCGATGTTTCGCGATATCCATCGCCAAGCGTACCGTCTATATATCGACGGCCAAGAATCGTAAGGGCGATAATCCTAATGTTTAAGTATATAGATTACGCCCTTTTAATTCTTAGCCGCCTATTATATATACATATATATATGTATATATACATATTATATACATAGGACGAGGAGAGTATATATGTATAGGGAGAAGAGGGAGCGGGAGAGAGCGAGTTAAAGAGAAAGAAAGTTCCGTAAGTATCGCGCAGGATCGTTTATCCGCCATCGAGGACGAAGGGCTGTGCCGCCCGCCATTCCTCCTCGCGGGCAGCGCGAGAGGAGAGCAGCGAGTAATAACGCTCGCATAAGAGTAGTAGGGGAACCCACAATTTCGGGCTATCGAGCCTTCTCCTGGCCCCTCCGGCTTTATTATTGGCCCTGCAATTATTGTTGATATACGCGCCCGGCAACCAGTTTAATGTTCCTATATAGGACGGAACAATAAAGCTCCCCCGTTCGTTCGCAAAATGGCGCTGCAGGTCCCGACCCTCTGCGCGCCCTTCTCGGCGTTGCAGTCTTCATGTGTACGAGTACTGTATATTTCCCTTGCTCACGATGGGGAGTTACCCTGCCCGCTCGACCTCGCGACTCTGTCTCGTCTCTCATTTCTCTCGTATACATGCAATATATATGTATATGCATATGTGTGTGCATAATAATAATTTCAGGTACGATGATACGATAAAATCGCAAGGCTTACGCTTATTTGCATTTCACGGGGGCAACCACTCCGTTCGTTCGAAATTATATAGGGAAGACCGTGGCAAAATGGGTTAACACATTTCGTTTCTTTCTTTTTTTTTTCTGAAAAAAGGAATGTATTTTATTTCTTGGCGTGCCTCTTTTCCCTCCTCCATCCCTACGTAGGTACATGTACGATTGAAGAAGCAAGGGGGGATAAACGGTAATCGGGGGTCTCCGTCGACGCCTGAAGCGACCATCGCTTCGGTATCGACGACGCCTCGAGTGCATCATATATACTTGTGTCAGCGAGAGCAAATTTCTGCGCACCGTCGACGCCCTCTCTCTCTCTCTCTCTCTCCCTATCCCGAGACCTCTCACTGGTATGTGTAAGTTGACAATCGGTCGCGGGGTGCAACTTTTACGATGAGCAACACGCGCGAAACGTGATTCGAATATTCGTGCCGAGAGGTACGACGAGTGCATATACGTACATCGACATCTCGAACGTGAGGGAGAGGAAAAATTGAGAATTTTACCAAGTGCTGACTACGGTGCGAAAGAGGCACACTGGCGGAGTAAAGTGAAGAAAATAAAATTAAAAACAAACGCACTTATTCTCAGTAGGCGCGTTCGCGCTCTCTCTCTCTTTGCCTCTCTCCGGACCGCGTGGGTAACGGCGAAGACTCGAGTCTACTACGGCTGCTGCAGCGTATTAAAGACCTGGCCAAGATACCGGCGGCCGAAGGAAGGGGTTAAATAGACGGAGAGATCGAAGGAGAGACTAAGGACGACGCTCCGGCGCGTCGATGAGGATGGAAGATCAAGGGGAAAGAGTGAAATACAACAACGACAACGACGAGCACTGGACGATGATGAGGAGGGAGCCCATCACCGGTCGAAGAAGAAAAATAATAAAAATAAGAAGAAGTAGAAAGGGACGAGAGGAAAGAGCTGTGGCGATCGAAGCGAGGAGAGGTCTCATTGTTTACCGCGTTGAGAGAGATCGACGAAGAGCGAACAGTCTCAACGGCATTCAGGATGCGATTACGACTTTTCTTGGTAGGACCTCCAATCAGCAGTTATTTTTATAATGGCCGCCAGCGCGTCTCTCGCTGCGGTGTACCAAGAGGACAGGGGGACGGAGAGAGAGTGCGGGAGCGTGCAACGGTGACCATTGCATACCTTCTTATTCTTTTTGTTCAATCGTCTAATGTATTTTAAAAAATCGTTATTGGTCGCGGATGTGCTGCAGAGGCCAGATGGATTGTTACCGATTATTTAGATATCATCGACGTTGGAAAACAAATGCCCGGTAACTAAGGGAGAACTTTGATATCTCAATAGTGGAGCAAAGTTTCAATAAATGTAAAAGACTCGAATCGGCGAGACAGGGTGCGATCCAGTTTTGTCCCTGTCAACGTCGTGGTGAAATATAGGCAGGTAAAGAAGTGTCACCACTGTTCGACATTTAAACGTCACGGAATCTCGCATGACGGCCCTGAAATTTATCTAAAATTTAGCTCTAGCCTGGTCTCATATTCGCGGATATGCTGCAGAGGCCAGATGGATTGTTACCGATTATTTAGATATCATCGACATTGGAAAACAAATGCCGGGTAGCTAAGGGAGAATCTTAATATCTCAATAGTGGAGCAAAGTTTCAATAAAAGTAAAAGACTCGAATCGGCGAGACAGAGTGCGATACAGTTTTGTCCCTGTCAACGTCGTGGTGAAATATAGGCAGGTAAAGAAGTGTCATCACTGCTCGACATTTAAAGAATCAGCCTGGCCGGTATGGGAGTTTGGCGAATAAATCAATGCGGATCCTCGCGGGGTGTATCACGCTCTGGAGCCGACCAAGTATAACGTCGTCGGCCGAACCACTAAAACATAATCGCATAAATGCCCCCGGCAATAATTGGTATATGCGATACAAAATGTTGCATTTTATGGGTTATCGCGTTATGGGCGGGTTAAAGCGTCGGGCCGCGAAGAGGGAGTGACCAATCGAATAACGATCGACCCCAAGACCTCGCGAGGCCTTTATTAACCCGTACGAATATACTATTAGCGGTATTATATAGTTGTTGAGGTATACGCGGAGATGAGGTGCGGCTGAGGCAACGGCCCGCTTTCAAAGGGGTTTCGGAACCGCAGAGGAATGAGCAACGCGGCCGGCGCTGGCAAAACTACTTTTCTCGGAATCTCGCGTGACGACCCTGAAATTTATCGAAAATTTTGCTCTAGCCCGGTCTCATATTCGCAAGTGCGTCATAGCTCCGTCGCGGCCCTACGCTCAAATTATTCCGTCTGTTTCCGAGCAATCAGTTAAACAAACCTTTTTTTTCACTCCCCGCATCCAGAAAAAAAATGTATTTGAGGGCCACTGTTTATTTGGTTTCAGTAAAATAAACGGTGGCCGTCAGATATATGATTTTTCTGAGTGCACCCTCACCAACTATATTCTCGAATATTCCGATCGTAGTAACGACGCGATAGTTCAGTTTACCTTTTCAAAAGTAAAATATAATCTGATGTGCATGCATTAGATATATCGATCGATGACGAGGGAGAGGCAGAGGGAGATGGATCGATTTAATACACTTCCGGCTATTTGCTAATAATCGCTAAAAGCGAATGCGCCACAGGACACGGTCTCTTCGCACGCTCTCACGTCACTCTATGTATATATACGATGATTACTAAATGAAGGCTGCATGTCAAGGATCGATAGATACGCCGAGCAAAAGAAGTGTGATTGTTTCCACGAAAGATATCTAGTTAACTTGCTATTCGTCTAGGAGGTCGGGCTGCACGATATCGTCGCTCATATATATATATATGTATACCTCATTGAAAATTATGCGAGAAATAAAATTAATGCAACTCAACTACACCGAGGTCTCAATGTTGGAGTGTTTCGCGAATGGTAGTTGAAAAAATGTATTATTATTATTATAAAAATAAATAATCCAAATAATCGATGAGGTTAACTGTAGAACCAGGTGAGTAATATCTTCTCTGTCATATCTTTGACGAATAATGCGCGAGGTGAGTGCCTAATAAAAGGGCTGCCGGGTATCCGAGCATTCGAGTTGAGAAAGAAAGTAGAAGAGAGATCCGCGGCGAAATTTGTGTCGGGTGTCTCGGCTTAACTTTGTTAGCGAGGGCGTAGCGGCGGCGGGACTGTTGAGCATTATCAAGCCAGAGTAAAAGGAACGTATAGCAGCGGAATTGGCAATGGAAAAGAAGAAGGAGAACGCGCGTCGGTGTTCGTCCCGCGGCCCGCGAGGGTGGAGTTTCGTATGAAATACACGTGACATTTAGTGCCTTACCGGCTGGCCCGAACAGACCAAAGACGCAAACGCCCGCGTATTATAAATAGATCTCTACCCTCTGAGGAGTGAGCGTTAGCGGGGGGGAGGGGGTGCGAGAGAGCGCGTGATCGACGATACACGGAGGATCGACTGTACATAGGACGGAGACGCGAAGATTGGGGATGCGTTGCCGTTAATGCTGTATATATGGCTGCATCGGGGGGGAAAAAAGGAACAAGCAAGCCCAGACGACGAAACTCTCTTGCAGTGCTACAATCTGGTTTATAATCTTGTTAGATTTTCGCGGAAATATTGGTGTAATTTACGATGCGTCGCGACTCAACTGTCAGACGAGATAGCGAGCCGCGAACCCGAGTGTTGAGATACGTTGGTTGCAAGTAGAGGCGGGCTCGCGATCATGAGAAAGAGAGAATAATGAGAAACAAGGATCGAGAAGTGGAAAGGAAGAAATTTAATGGCACCAAGTCCCTTCGGTGATCGGCGTTCGGCTACACAGAGAAAAAAAAATCAATTGAGTCAACAAAATGTGCGCTTGCGGGTGGCGAAACAAATGTTTGGTTGATCGAGAGGAATACCTCGTCGATCGAACTAACAGACCGTCGAATCAAATGTTTCTTTACTTACTACGACAATTATTTCGTTCGATCAACGAAACATTTATTGCGCCACCCGTAAGCGCTCATTTTGTTGACTCAATTGATTTTTTTTTTCTCGGTGTGTCGCTCCCCTGCACCGCACCGGATAGCTCTAAATCCGCCGTCCAGCCGATATCCGGTCATGGTGGAGTAGCTCGAGCCAATAACGGAGACGCTACGTAGTCCTCGCAGGGGTGCAGTCGTTCGGCGCCAGTGAAAATATCTATCTCGGCTCTGTATACGGATTACGAGAAAAATATACATAGTCTCGTGGTCAGATGAAGCAGATACAGATATACAAATGGAGGATGTATTCAAAAGGCATAGACGGAAGGTGTGGCTCCCGTGGATCCCCGGGTTGGCGAGTAATTCTCGATCCCAGAAACCCACAACGTCACGAAAGCGACTCGTATACACGGATATCGAGGGAGCTTTCTCGTCCCTCGTCCTCTTCCGCCGCGAGAGACTCCCTGGGTGGCCGGTGGAAAAAGTTACCCGCGGCCAGACTGCGGGACTCGGCTATACGCGACGACGACGACGACGAAGACGACGACAATAAAATCTTCAAATAATATTGCGAGCAATAAAAGCCTGACGCTGCTCGACACGCGTGTTCGAATTGCTCGTCCGAACTTCGAGGTCGGACTCCGCCTCTTCTTCTTCCTCTTCTTCTTACTCTTCATCCTCGCGTGCACCTCTTTCGGAACTCTTTGATAGACTTTAAGAGACGGTTTGATTCGCTTGGTCACCGTCATAGGGAGCCACGTGCAACTCTTCCTCGAGTTATTCCTCTTGGCCTTTTTCCCCCCTCGCCGTCACCCTTCGTTTTAATCGTTTTTCTCGACCCTTCCTTCTCCCGCCTCATTCGCTACGTATGGGGGTACGTACACGTGTTAGTCGGTCGGCATACGCTCCGTGCTCGAAGGCAAAGAGACTTTCGTCGTTGCTTTGGCCGTCTCCTCGACCAAGTCGACGCGACTTGCGGCGGGACCTTTCTGCAGAGATATCCCCACGCCTGTTAAACGACGGGATTACTCTCGAAGGCACTTGCCAACAATGTGGCGAAGCTTTGATGTGACGTAAAATGGCACGTTAACCGGTGCGGTCCGGCGCGAAACGTGTGCGCTCTCGTCTACGAGAGAAAGAGAGCGAGTGTGCGTTTCGCCACGCTCCGATATGCCCACTGCTGGCGTGCCGGTACAACTTTATTCGCAGCTAAGTGCAACAACCGCTCGGTGCATTTGCGGAACATATCGTACAGGGTGGTGTGTTGTGTATGCGGCGCACGCGAGAAAAAACCAGAGGCGAAGAGACTCCTCGCTTATTTCAATGGCCATTGTAAACTCAACGTTTCATTTAATGCTGAACGAGCCATATATAAGTGATTAATAATTTTTTTATTTTTATTCGTTACACCGAAAAAAAGGTTTGGTAATATCAAACTAAGCTGCGGTTGCTGGTGGCGAAAGAAATATTTGGTCGATTGAACAAAATGTCTGTTAAACCCAAGTAACTTTTTGTTGAAGCAACTAAATATTCGGTCAATCAACTAAATATTCATTCAATCAACTAAATATTTCTTTCAATCGACCAAATATTTCTTTCGCCACCGACAACCGCAGCTTAGTTTGATATTACCAAACCTTTTTTTCGGTGTAATAATTGAAATAATCGCCAATCGGGGATATTTTTTCCTCTCGATTGGGAATAAAAATCCTAAAAAGAAAATGAAGAACCGATAGATTTGGCGGTATCTTTAAACGGTGATCGAGCGTCAAAAGTTTCAGGCATTGGGTATCCTGCGAGGGGAAACCGAGAACTGAGCCGTCTAGAAGCAGCGGCAGCAGCGAGCGGCACCAGAAGCATCGGGGCATGGAGAGAGAACGCGGGCGGCGGCGACGATATATCACGAACCCCCAGAGCGATCGCGGCGTTGTTGTGAAATATTAATAAGCAAATTAGTTCAGACTTAGTGTGCTCCCTTACCAAGGCACGAAAGCACCGACATGATGGAAATGGCCGGGGGTAGGGCGTACAAAACAGTCGTATTTCACTTCCCACGCGGCAACCGTAACTCGCTTCTCTCCATGGCTGCCGGATCAAATCGAACGATTATAGCGAAGGGCTTACGTACGTTGGGAAAATACAACAACAAAAATTTCATCGTTAATCCGATACGCAAAACTGTTACATAGGTAAGTTCATACGAATTTGTAATCTATCACTGCAAAAAATAAAAATAAATAAAAACAAGAACTGAAGAAACGAGAGTGCAATTTAATTGACGGTTATACCGCTTCATTACACATGTGTGTTTCTAGAATTGAACGATAATTTTTTTCTCAAACAAAATGTTGGTTCATTGAAAAATATCGCGTGTCACGCAGGTGTGTCTAATTGATCCGTCAGCGTGAAACACATACGCACAGCTTCGATATCGGAAGATATTTCTGTACTTTTCGTTTTACTTTTTTTTCGATTATCTTCGATCGCTTTCCGTGTTTCCGACAGGAGTGAGCGGGGCAAAACGGACCAGTGTCTTCCATTTAAGACGACACAATCTTTTTTTCATGTGGCGCGAAGAATTGATTTTTAAAAATTGTCTGCTGTTTCTCCCTCTCCCCTGTGTCTATCGTGACAATGACACGAATAATGTTGACCCTCGGCGGGGGACAGACGATAAGGTGGGAAGAGTTTTTTTTTGCGTGAGACTACGTAACTAAGTGACGTCGAGGCAAGAATTCGACAATTACGTCAACGCGGTGTGTAACGGATGATTTCGAAGCTGCATGTGCACGGAGAGCGCCGCGACGCTTGCAGAATGTGCGCACGTCATCGGGTTAAATGCTTTTCTGCGCGCGAGGAATAGACCCTGAGAGAGAGAGGGCGAATGAGTCCGACACTGCTGCGGCGCCCCAGTTCCACATAGTTTTTGGCCGTGTACGTGCGAGAGTCACACTCCCGTCCCCGGAGTATCCGGAGTTTCTTGTCTAATACACGTCCACGGGTAAAGAGCCGTCCGATTCCAGAGTGTTTTCGTCGAGGTGAACAGGAAGGAAAGCGAGTATGAAGGCGATGGTTCCGGCAAGAGGCAGTGAATCAATCCTTTCCCGAAGATATTTTTAGGGTAACGGTAGTGCGTAAGTTACAACTTGCGGGAAGAAGCATAATCCCGGTTTAAGGGCCTCTCGCGTAGACTGTCGGCGGGTGGGCCTGGAAGATCGAACCAAGTACCATCGGACCCCCTCGACATCACACGGTATTGCTGGAGGACGAGGGGGCTGCCCCCCAATATTCACTTTCACCTTATTCCGAGAAGCGAAGCTTCCAGGGGTCTCCAAGGTTTACGAGCGATCCGTCAAAGATATCCGTCACGTACAATGACTCTCTACGACTGAAATCTGAACGACGAGGAGCGGCGGGAGCGCAGAAGCGAGCCTCGATGGCCATCCGGGGACTTAATTTTATAGAGGTATAGCGGGACGGTAACGCGACTCGACAATCCACCACTATTGCTGTTATTATAGTAATGTCTACGAAGTAGTATAAACCCCGGTAAGCCCTACGACCAGAGACAGAAAGAGTGAGAGGGAAAATCTATATTACCTATTTTAATGCCTTCTAAATTTGTTAACGGTCACACAGTCCGAGAAGTTGTTGTAGGGTAAAAGTGGGGAATATGGCCCGGTCCATATATCATTGATTCACGTGTTAATCGAGGTGGGCCATATTCACCACTTTTATCCTATGTAAAGTTTTGAGGGGGTCAATGTCTGTTTTCTTTATTGTTGTTAAGATCCGACAAAGAATCCATTATCGGACAGTTGTTTTAGACCGGAATAACTGGAGAAACAATTTAATTGATTAGTGATTTTTTTTTTTTGTATGTACTCGCAGACATATCGTCTCTCGCCAGAATTTACGGTGCACCAGTCCGATCGCCCAAAAAAAAATTTCTCGGGTCAATTTTGTAAAGTTTGCGTAGCTACATTATGTACAGACGAGTTATAATGCTATCGGGGAAGTTATATACACCTCCAATCTATCCGTCTCTTCCTCTCCCCCTCTCAATCTCTTTCTCGTCGACTGCTCTATCCTCCGGAATACTTTATGACCACGTTGTATCATAAGTTTGCCGCGTCATAACTCACCGAGAACTTGGTGTCCATTTCTCTCTCTCTCCCTCCTGTATAATACACGTTGTCAAGCGTGTATTTTACGTTTCCTCTATGCATGCGTCTCGCTCCCTCAAAATTCTTCGCGACTGGTGATGCGTCGCGATTAATCAACTACCCGGTGACAATTCCGACC
The DNA here is from genome assembly GCA_917499995.1 of Ichneumon xanthorius. Classification (NCBI taxonomy): domain Eukaryota; kingdom Metazoa; phylum Arthropoda; class Insecta; order Hymenoptera; family Ichneumonidae; genus Ichneumon; species Ichneumon xanthorius. The sequence goes on along the minus strand of OU824200.1, from coordinate 19,710,340 downwards.
GGTGACATCGTAATTGGTGACCCTGAATGCTACCACTCCGTCATATCTCGTAAATTTCTATATTCCACTCTCATCCATGCACGGCTGTCTTACCATGTACTATAGAAATTTCGTGTCATGTGCAGAATGAAGTGTGCGTATGTGTGTGTGTGTTTCATCACCGGTATACAAGTCACTCTCGTCTGTCTTATACTCACAGAGGCAAAAGACTTTTGGAGTAGTTTGAGCGGAACGGTGCGATCAAAGGTTGGCTTTGTTACTGTATATGGGGCGTATATAAATTTTTTTTATTTTCGTACGAGGAAAGGTATTCATTTTTCTTCGGGCCCTTGGAATATTCGGTGTTACCACGCCGCGAGCTCTCGTTACGCCTTCCGCTTAGCCCGAGCGCTCCGAGCGCGTAATACTCTCGGCATTCGTTTATTCTTACGTATGAATAGTTCGTCTCGTACGATTTCTCTCTTCCTCCTTTGGTCGAAGGCAGTTCGGCAATTTTTTTCTCAATATATCTCTGTGCGGCCTTTCAGCAATTGTTGTGAAATATTAAGTCGACGTCGTAGTCGTCGTCGTCGTCGACGGGCTAAAAATTAGTACTGGCATGGGGAAGTGTACCGGCATAGCAAGAGGTAGTCGGCGTGCCTGCTCGTAGTAATACCTCCGCCTTGGTGAAACGGAACGTACGTGCCTCAAGCACAAAATACGGAATAATAAGAGAAATATAAAGCCCCGCTCAACTCGGAGCCGGTGCCAGGGCGAATCACGTCCTCCCCGCTCTCGACTAACTCTTTTGTTGAATAATGAAGAAAAAAAAAATAGCCGACGCTTTCCGGCGTTATTTATCCTAGCTTTCGCGTGTAATGAAGTTGCAAGGGTACCCATACCCGCCTCTCCTTACACTGTTTATAAAAGACGAAACTTTTTTGGAAAGTCTATAATCCCACACTGAAAAAAAAATTCACTTGCGGGCTGCCAAAGCAAAAAAATGTTTGTTTAAATTTTACTTTCAATTCTTACAATTCCGTATGATATTGAAACAACGACAGCAAGACTGTCAAGGTAACGTGTTATCGTTTCAATCCGGTATGAAATTGTACGAATTCAGAGTAGAATTGAAACAACTTTTTTACTTCTTTGGCAGCCCGCAAGCAAATTTTTCTTGAATCAATATTTTTTTTTTCAGTGCATTTATATGTGTCCCTGCAGATTATTTGATCATAGTAGCAGTAGTGGATTTATTCCCGAGTAGAAATTTTCGAGCTTTACATCGGGCCCTGATCAGTTCCTGAGAAGGCCTGATAAGGCCTTATCAGGACCCTATCAGGGCCCGATGTAACGCTCGAAAATTTGTACTCGGGTTGACAACATGGCATCATTTTTTGGCACATAGCATGACATAACGGCGCGTTGCGAGTACGAACGAAAAACATTAGTTTGCGCTGTTGCTGTCTTTTAACAAGACAGCAACTCTGCTGCAAAAATAAAAAGATGTCATTATAGTACGATGTACAGATAGACGCATACGATGTGTGGTTGTTTGTGTATACAAACGGCACGCACGCCGCTCGTTTTCACAAGTGTGTAGCGAAAAGTGTTGGCCCCGAGCGAACACGTGTTCTCAGGCTCGATGCGTCACGGTTGCCGTGTAAAAAAACTTAATTCTTTTTTGCTACCACCGCCACCTCGAGAGTTCGCTGCGACTCGCGGTAGGGCTGTTCGTGTCGACGATAAAAACGTCAGTAATGGCTGTTGCAAACTCGCAGCATCTTATACAGAATCTAATCGAAATTTGCACACCTCGAGTCCGAGAGACCGAGAGAAGGAGATATATATGAGTCATTAGAGATATCAAATATCAGAGCTCTTGGGAAGATAGTAATATCACAACGAGGTTCAAATATCGTAAGGGCATCGAGAACTGGAGATACGATTAAAAAACTAAATGAACTGCGTTAAGCGAGTCGTGAGCGAGTTGTGTATAGGTGCGAGGGAACGAGATTTGCATATTAAACGCCTCGAGATTTATAACAGGCCATTTGGATTCCGAGGCGAGGATGGACACTGCAGAGACTGTTGGGGTGTATTCGATCCATGGTGTTTAGAAACGACGAGAAGGTTGCCACAGCATCGTTCCATCTCCGGGTTCGTCCAGATAACGATTAAAACGATTCTGGTAATCGTGTCTGGCATGAGGAAAATTGCGGCTCCAGGTGAAAATTGAAATATCAGTCGTAAATTAAATTACAAGAGCGACGCTGTTATTTGTTCGTACGAAGCGCCATTTATGAATTGTAACTGGAATGGAGGACACGGGTACGTTTCGGCCTGCTCTCGCCCTATACAGAAATAATGTATCGCGAGAGTGACGAGTACATTAGCCGATTGAGTACGCACACAGGATCTCGATGTGAAAAAGATCAAGTTGGAAATATAAGTCAAGTTACAAAACCACAGGCGCACACATACGTGTGCGGTGTGGAACCGCCGTTGGCCCGCATCGCGTGCAAACGTTTCCTGCACACGTGGATCACACAGGAGAGAGAGAGGCGTTACGCCCGCAATCCTGCACGTGGTTCTGTGAGAACTAAAGTTTAATAGCGAAAAAAAATGGTCATTAATGCATAGGACCCACATCCGCATAGGTGGGCGCTTCCGTTCTTCGTGCAATATCGTAAAACAGCTACAAGGGTTATTTCATGTGAAAAATTAATTTTTCCTCTTAACGGAGAGGTCTCGGACCTTGTTTCGATATCAGCCCGGGTGTCGGTCGTCGGGGCATTCACGGATCGTTCACGTTCGGGCTCCACCCGGCACACCGGAAACGTGTCGGCCTCTAATTATAAACATGGCGACTCGTCCATCAATCAACTTCTCGCGACTTTGCGAGAGAGAAACAGAGAAAGAGAGAGGAACTAGCTAGAACGGCGCGTCACACCGCGGCTACCGAAAGAATATACGAAAATTACCGGGACGAGGAGAAGAGCGATGCTATTATCGTCGGCGTGACTATCTACGCATTTCTTTCCCCCCGCAGCGCCGCCGCAATAATTAGACGGAATAAAACCACCACCGTTTTCGATCTACAATCTCGCCCTTCGAGATACAATTGTCCTCGAAACGCGAACACGAGAGTTGTGTGCCTTATATAAGACAATAACTCGCTAATAATTCGCTGCTAGTTTAATAAGACTGACATATATATATATATATATATATATATATATATATATATATATATATATACAGGGGAGAGCGGGAAATTCCGACGGGAAAAAATGAAAATTTTCACGATTTTGCGTCACGTTTTCAAAAATTATAATTTCTACTGGTAGAATTTGAGCTCATGGAATGGAATTTATTTCATTCTATGGAATGATTGAATTTTAGCTCATGAAATGGAAATTTGTTACAGACACTCGCAGTGAGCATCAGTCAGTGTGTCGCGGGGCAATTCTCCTCCTCGAGGTGTATATGTCTCATACTATATTGATTGGTGATGCCCTCCCGCGGGCTCTCGGAGCCTATTGTGCCCCACTCGCTCGGGGATTCGACAATAATTCAATGCTTAACGTGTGTATAATGCGGAAAAAGATTCTTGACCGTGAGGCCGGTAAGGGAGGCCTCCCGAAAGGGACAGAGAGCTCGACGAAAGAAACACGCTCAATTAATCATCACCCCAGCACCGGCTGGTCACGGGCGCTGTTATATCGCTTGAATCATCGACAAATTGGGTTCCTATCATCGCTACTCAAATACGTGTCACGTTTCGCTCCCCTGACCGGCTTTGTTACACCTGTAACCTAACGATTCATGTCCTTCGATTCAATGTCGATCATGTCGATCGATTCAAGCGCAAGTTCGGATATTTTTCGTTGCCCAAAGAAACAGCAAAATTAAAATATTATAATCTGCATCCGAGAGATCGTCAATGCTCTCGGGAGAATAGTGTGCGGTGGTATTGTCTCTCGATCTATCCAGGGAGAGCCTTGAACATTAATCGACAGAGTCAATGTTTGCACAATTAATTCCTAAATGCCGGATACATCATTGCTTGCGCGTCAACACCATCGACGTCGTCATATTGATGTCGAATAGAATTCGAAAATGATCGTTATTGCTTCGGTAAGCTAGACAATGACGTGGGAAGCCGTTCGTCTAGCTGTTGATTATCAACAAATAACGAACCATACGTGAACGATAGAAATAGAAATTGTTTATCGCTTCGTGTGTGTGTGTGTATTTTCTGTACTCACCTCGCTTCTGCATGAAACTGAATAGATCGTCGAGGAATTCCTTTCGCTTCGGATCGTCGTTGATCTCGTACAACTGCAACAAACATGTAGATAGACAAATGATTAATTCACATTCTCATTAACAGCAAAACCATAATTACGAAGGGATCATCGAACATCTTTGGCTGTGTTTTTTTCTATTTTTTTAATGCCTCCGCCACAGATATAGTTCCGTGCGATGGATCGAGGGATAACGAGGGTCATCTTCTCGCTATGCGTAGATACCTCGTAACGCAGGAAGGATACATTATCGGGGCATCTCCTCCCTCTGAAGACACACACACACACACACACATATACACGACAAAATACGTAGCGTATCTTGTACTATACATTAAACACATCGTATACATAGGCGCTGAGGTGTATCTAAGGTAAAAGTATAACGTAACGCGCGCGCGGACGCGAGCCGCAATATAATAAAAACAGGAGTGAAACGAGCGCGCGCTCGTAGCGACAGACAGATTAGTTAGGCCCGATTATAAATGATTCCGTTTAACCCGTCGTCTCTGCCGTTGGTTCACGCTCGCGAAGGGAGGTATATACGCGCATGCATATATATACGGTATCTCTCGCGAGAGAAAGAGAGAAATAAATAAAAGAGATAAAAGGGGCCAAAGGAAGAAGAGACCGCGGACGAAAGTATCTCGAGCCCTTCGGGCGCTCTCTCCTTGGTCGGGGCGTATTATCATATTCGTTATGTACGATGTGCTATATCTAATCTGAAACTCTCTAATTGCTTTTATAATACGATCGTTTCTCTCATCTCGCTCCTTTGGCTCTTCTTCTGTGGTCCATCGGGTTATGCTTCTCGTGTGCAAGAACTACCACGCTCCGGCTCACCGCTCTTTCTCCGTTACAACCCCTTTCGAAAAGCTCCGGGCTGGATAAACTCCTCGCCTCGTTCGCGTACCGGTAAACTACGATGTCTGGCGATAAACTCGATCGACACTGAGCTCGGCATTGCACTCGATGAATTATTTTCATAACGTCAACTTTGCCACGATTTCAGTTATGCAAAATACAATTACTTATTTTTGTTACAATAAAAATAAATAATTTGGCTGATCGGTGTTCACCATGTTGTATACGCAGAGGAGGGAACGCTCGACGGTGACATCGATGCCTTCGGGGCGGTGCGCCTGCATATCCGAGATTATTACGAACCCAAGGTCATCGCGCTCTACCCTCCATTCCTTAGTATCACGGACGATTAATTTTTTTCGTATATGGGCAACGCCCCGGTTGTAAGAGAAATCCATCTGACACACACACACACACACACATCCACCGACGCACACGTATGCAGGACAACATTTCTCAAGGGCTCATTCCATAAAAAAAAATTCTCTGGATTTTTTTTTCAAACCTTATTTCCTATAGACGCGGTGAGCTGCGGTGGGATCTGCGCGGGGTAACGATGAGCTCGTTAGAGAATGAGAGGGAAACTCGTGGAGTGGGATATAGGGTTGTCGGCGGCTATATACGAAGGAGGTTCTCTCTGTTTCTCGTGTTTCAACCAGCGCGCATATTGATTGATCTACGGTTAAGCGGACTGACGGGCGCGCAATGCTGCCGAGGTAAAAAAAAGGCAGCGAAACTTGAGGTAGGAGGATCGTCAGAATTCATCGGGAGAAGTTAATGCATATAAAAATAGAGAAGAAAGCGCAAGCTGATCGCAGCAACATGAACTAGGGTGTATTCCTTCTCGTTATGCATTCTGTATCGTATCGAGAAAATTGGGCGATTGGTAAACCTTGCCACCGGTTTACGATAACAGTATCTTAATACAGACAGCAAATAGCTGGCGAAGTAGCTGTTTTTCACCCATGCAATTTATTATGCATTAAATAAATGATATATTTATAAACAATACAAAATTGATGAAATTATCGGTGACTTTGCCGGTAAATTGACAACAGTAATCGGAGAACGATTGGCCGGATTTCATTTTATTGCGAGTAAACAGCCGCCAAGCTTTCGTCGCATAATAATGCCCCCAGTAAAACGCATTTGCACTGATAATTGCGCGTTACACGTTTACTGTAGACACACTTGTTGTACGCACCGTAACTTGCGCTGACCCGGAACGATCATGCTGGAGCTCTAAACTCGTGCATGAATGTGTCTTGGTAAAAAAAAAATAATAATAAAAAAACGGAGCCTAGCTATAACTATTGTGCTATGAGCTCATGCCACGGACGAACCGCGAGCGTTCGAGCATGCCCCCGCTTTTCAGCCACAGGACGCGCGTTGCGAGGATAAGGAGCCGAGTATAGGTTCGCACCACCTTTCGGGGGTGCGACTCGGTGGGCTTTTACGAGCAATAATTATCGAAGCGCGCGCTGCCTTTTTCCTGCCTGTCTTAAAACTCGTAGTAGACGAGCCGAGAGCTAAAAACAAGATCGAGATAACCGTGGTCGCGGGCGTTTGCGAGCTCCGTGTCTTCCGGGCGATCCAGAGCACCGATACACCTACCACCGGGTTACTGCCTATTCGCCAGTGTTTCGTCAGAACGGCACAGCAAGCACTTCAGTGTTAGGTGCATCCCCACCGCTATACGCTACTACACATCGATTCCGCAGCTATTGTACATAATGTATCACTGTTGGAAAAGATTTTTAATTCGTTATAATAATAAACAGCCCAGAAAAGATCAAGCAAAATTTCCATGAGCTATGGAGAAAATAAAAAATTGCACAGCAGCCTCAAGTTAAACTTCCCGATGCTCGTTCACTTATTACCGTAATTATGTAATCGGAGGCGAGGCGAGGGAACGAGACCGTAGATAGGTTCGCGGGTTCGCTGCTTTTGTAGAGTATCTCTCTTTCTCTTGGCACAGAGAGGTTGCATGCGCGATCCATCTTCGCGGTAGTCAGCACAGCGCAAGGGGTCAACTTCCGGCCGTAAATATATATATATATTTAAAGGGCGGGTTCCTCGCGGACGATTGCCGCCCGGCTCTCTTTTCCGCCTTCGCAGATCCCATGGTACGATAGCGAACGGAGCCAACGTTCGGGTTGAACGCAATTTCGGTTGGTTCCCCGACCCGATGTGGGATTCCTCTCTTCGAACCTGTGAGAATTGGTGAAGGTATATAGTTAAAAAAAAAAAAGAAAAAAAAATCGCGGTTCTGCATAAAAGTTGCAATACACAGAAGGTATATTAACGCCGAGTCTTTCATTTTGTTTGCGAGAAAGCGCGTATAGAGCGGGAGCGAGTTGGAGCGTGGCTATGGGCCGTACAACGGCTGTTATTGTAGTAGTAGTACTCTCTATTGCTCGTTGCTGCACTACCGACTAGTGGGGATATATCAAGATTGCGCATTATACGAGCGGCCATAATAGCGGCCACCATTACCCGCTTCCAGGCATTGAAGATAGCGAGCGCAATTATAATCATTACGATGCGAGTGCCGTACACAAACACACATAGACACACACACACACACACACCCATAAATATATATATTTTATGTATATACGAAGAGACCAACACTTTTATAGAAAAGCATATAACGCACGCCAGAACGTACAGTTACGCCCCTATGAAATCTCCATACCGTCCGGTGAGCCCGCGCTCTTATCGTCAGAGGCTATCTCACTATTGACGCGCACTCGCGATTCTACACCTATCACGTACCGTACAGCGTGGTCTGTTACACCCTGAAACGTGACTATTCGCTCGAAACACTTGACGACTTTGATGTTTATACCGTTAAAAGAGTTGAAAGAGTACTTTATTTTTCTTGGAATGTGTTTTATATGCATATTTTGTATGAGATCCTAAAAATAGTATGACAATTCGAAATTTTCATTGATTACAAAAAAATAATTTACGCTAACTTGGTGATATAACAATTCCGTCTATACTCTTCTCTGGCCAAGTTCAGCTTCTGGCTCGAGCGAACATTCCGGGATAATGAAAGAGAGAGATTCGTCCCAGCGCGCTCGCTCGCTCGAGCCGTTCAATCGAGTGATTGTAACCGAAGGAAAAACCGAGTTGCCTGAATGGAGCATGGAATGGAGTGTACGGTGAGAGTCTGGCCACTATCGACGCGCTGTGGTACGAGACGGGAATTGCACCCGCTTTCTCGCCAATTCCAATTATTGGAACAAAATCAATCGGGCAGTCTTCCATCCGGTGCGGTAAGAAGACTCTAATCCGACAGTGTTCTCTCTCCCTCTCCCTCATTCTCTCTATCTCTCATTTATCTCTTTGAAAGGATTCGATTCCGCAAATTATCTCCACTCCCCCTCGGTAAATCCTATATTTTACGCTACAGTGTCGTTGCGCCTCTTCAACGCTCGACCAACTTTCCGGTGATGATAAAGAAGGAGGCGCACATAATAGCAAGGAATATCGACGAGGCCAAGATATCTCGGCTGGCTGAAAGAGGTTAACAAAGCAATGTCCGCCTGGAACCTCGATGGAATGACGAAGGCAGGAGGTGGGAGGTGGGAAGGCGGAGAGGGGGGGAGGAGAGAAGGTATTCGACATTTAATGTTACCGTCAAATGTCGGCGATCACAAAGAAAATACGCAAGAGAGTCAATGTGGGAGGAGGAAAAGACCCTTCCCCGCGAAGGGTCGCCCGCGAACCGTGAGTAGAATTTTATGCCCCTAGCTGGAAATATTAAATCGCACCTAAATACGTTTTATGTCGACCGCCCAATAATCTCGAGGGATTGACTCTCTCTCTCTTTCTCCCGCTTAACTCCGGAGGATCCGTGGCAGTGATTCTGGTTCTTTCATTCGGCGTCCTTACTCTCAATATTTGTCTCGCAGTGTTGGTAGCGCAGTGACAGAGTCATAAAAAAAGTCTCAAAACGTTTTCGAGATTCTCCCGATGCGTTCAGGTGAACGACCGTCAACTTTCTTTGTGCATTCAAAACCTGCGCCAATCATCCAATCTTCGTGATCTACTTAGGAAAAGCGTCCTTTTTTATAACGTTTTTATCTTGGAAACGAAGGACATACTTCCCTCTCGTCAATCGAGGCGAGTCAAAATAAGACGAAAAGAATGATGTGACAAGTGACTGTGACCGGCGCTCTCGCGTATCCGAGCTTCCGTTTCTCGATGTACTGTATCTATCCTATTGGTACATAACTGTTGAGTAGCTGTAACGCAGCATTTCCTTGCAGGAAATCGAGATTCCGGATTATTAGCAGCATCACGTGTGCGTATATATATGTATACATAAACGCGAAGAAGCTGAGTAGCAATGGGATGTCTCGACAGTTAACGAGGTGCCGAGCCAGCGCGATATTGATCAAGCTTCTGGGGATTAAAGATAAACGCTTCTCGATTTAATTCGGTAGCTCGTTAAATTTGATCGCGAGATCCGATATAACGCTGGTGTATCGTATCCCATTCGGTATTTTCAGGGTTACGACAAGATAGGAGGTGCCGGGACATCGGAGCTCTCCGATCGCGGTTTCTCTAACGCTATCCGCGCGGATGAGCCTTACACGAGCTTCATCGTCGTATCGTCGATGGCGAGGATTGTCCGGTGGCACGGGGAGCGAGGGGGGCGAGCGGTCTTTGAATCAAACGGGGTGGCCGTGGCGCTCGATTATAATAAATCAAGGCATAAATAACGCCGCGACGTATGGCCCGAAAGGGCCAGTCGGCAATCGAATCTCTCTCGCCTCTTGGCTCTGCATCAGCGTGCTTGGCGTTGTTCGTTCAGTGGTAGTGGTAATATGCGCGCGTTCGCTTATACCAAACCGTCAACGGGTATTAATGATCCCTGTGCGCCGCGTATGCGCAGCCTTCGGGGATAAGAGAATCTCTCGCCGATCGCAACCGACATACCGGTGAAACAAAACGAGTGATACTTAAAAATTTCATCTTCACGATTATGCCGACGATACGAGTCTGTGACTAAAAAAAATGAATAAAAAGGCCTCACACTTGATGCGAAACATATCTGGGTGGGTTACATGCAGTGATACGCGAGTCGGTAAATAACCGGTTAATCAATCCCTCAATTAACCGCGGCTACGAGATGAAACAATGTTGTTAATTAAAAAAATAACAAAGTAGAATTCATGTAAATACAGTTATTAACCCGTGAGGTTCACAAAGCACGTCAGTTTCGTCGGTATTGGATAGTTTAAAGGAAAATAGTATGCGACAAATCAGCCAAGCGATGTCCCAGGCAGACACACAGGCCTTACCATTGTTTCAGCTCAACGCTACTCTGCTCTCTCAACATTCGTGGGAATATTCACGGTTACTCGAATAATAATAATAATAATAATAATAATAATAATAATAATAATAATAATAATAATAATAATAATAATAATAATAATAATAATAATAATAATAATAATAATAATAATAATAATAATAATAATAATAATAATAATAATAATAATAATAATAATAATAATAATAATAATAATAATAATAATAATAATAATAATAATAATAACTGGTGAAAAAGGACAAGGGACGCAGGCAGGAGCACGCTAACCGCGCTTCTGTCGAGGGGTCAGCGATTATATACATAGACTATAGTAGGAATCTGAAACGTACGTGGCGCGCAAAATCGACGCAGCCGAACTGCTTGTTAACGAGGAAGCGAAACAACTCGCACTCTTACGCTAATCGAACGGGCAAACACCGGGCAAGAGAAGTTCGACTCTGTTGGTCTCCTCTTCGGCAGAGCCCTCATACGCTTATAATGTAATGAACCAAAGCGTTTCTGCATGAGGACATCGCAGTTTGCCCGACCCTGCGAGCCCGTTTGCTTGTCGAAAGTATGTACGATTTCGCCAGTGGCGGCAACTTCTCGAATGTATTTCAAAACGTATAAATTATCGTTACAAACAATATTATTAGCTGGATTATCGAGTTTTTCGAGATCCGCTCGGAAGAAAGAACCCGCATTTCAGTTTTTTTCAGTGATATATATTAGATAAAGGATGAATACGAGTTCGCGGGGCAAAGTGGCAATACCGGGAGACGAGACGATAGGAGGGCGACGAGGTATGAGGAGGTACACTCGTACAGCGAAGCGGTGTTATACGTGCAGGGCGGTGAAGAGGGGAAAAGGAGTAGGAAGGCAGTTAGCGCGTGTTTACACGACAGCGCTATGTAGCCGGCGACCCCGCACTGCGAGCGCGCTGGCAGTCCCGCCGGGTGAAGTGAACGTTTCTATTTGTCCGGACACCTCGCCACGGCTCTCTCGATCTCCTATCTCGCTTTGCCTCTGTTGGAGCTGCTTCTTTTTCTTATTTTTTTCTATTTCTCTCCTTTTTTTTTTGTCGCTCCCTCTCCATCTCTTTCGACTGCGAGCCTCTCGCCCCCACTTGTCGAACGAGCTTGCCCGCTCGCCCGGACAAGCCGCCGACCCTCGAACGCATAATGACCCTCCGCCACCGAGAGGCCCAGTCGAGGGAATGAACGCTAACCGGCGCGGCTCCCTTTCTTCCGTCGACCACCTCCAGATTGATATTTAAATGCACCACCGCAATTATCCAGAAGCCTCGTGTCTCCGTGTCTCATTTCTGTGACAAATGTCTCTCACACGGTATGTCATCGTGATATATAAGCGTTGTTGATAACTCGGCCGCTTTTGTGCTGTTAAAAAATGGCTTTTTTTTTACCAGCGAGCGACGTATGAGTCATACAGCCGATGAAGTCTTCGTATCGGGGACTTACATTGTTCGGGGATACAGGCCGTCACAAATTCACGGGTCATCGCAATGTCGTAAAACGAAATTCAATTCCGTTCGAGGCGAGATGAGCATGTGGGTCGGGGGGGGGGGGGGCGAGAGAGGGAGGTGAGATCGAAGTAGTCGGCGCGGTTGTCGAGCTGCCGGGGTATACCGAACGGAGTAGCAAAATTTAACGATCGAACGCCGAAGCCTCGATCGGCGTCACTCTAAAAAGCCATGTTTACAGGATTGTAGGATAGAGAACGGTATATGGAGGAAGTATTTCGGAGGGCGAGAGGGTGGGCACGATTTTATTAATAATTTTAGTATCTTGCCACTTCCCTCCCCTCCCTCCTGTGACGAAACGAACTCACTAACCGGGAATCATAAAACCATCGCCACCGTTGGCACTTTGGAAACCGAGCGCTCGTGCAGCTAACATCAGCGGCCAAAGGCCGACGGATTTGTTGACCAAATTCAAAGCAAGATGAAACATCGCCGTCAGACGATTTTATAGATATATATATATATATATATATACATATTCTGTCCGGACGGTAGAAACGGGGCGCATTAAGAATAAAGGTTCGTTTTTTATTCGGCGAGTCAGTTAAAATTATGCCTCGCAAAAATTCCAATAAAATCACATCAGGCCTTATGATTGATTTGCAATAATTGCTCACGTGTTCGATAATCGATTCCGATTTTTTCGATAGCACTTGGCAGTTGACTATATACACCGAAAACAAATATATATGTATATCGACAGCTAAGAGCCGGAACGGATTAGTCTGCACCATTAAAAATGTAAAACCCTCTGGTGTATGCCCTTCTATTTCTTAGCAGTCCACATACACACACATGTATATTTTTATAACTAACGGTCGTAAAAAACGATCGGTCGAAGATCTTGGGATCGTGTTCGACGATGCGCCCAGGGGCCTCACGAAACTATTTTTACGTTAACCAATCTTTCTTTTCATTAATAACCCGCGATGGCCTCAGACTTCAGTTCGGTTCAGTCATTACAAATAAAAAGTATATAATCCCAAGTCGAGATCGCTCCCCGTCTATGATCGTGCTTTGGAGCCCACACACTCGCGGATCGCCGATCACGATAGTATTGCGCTCCACCAACGCCAACTATAATACTGCTATAACTAATAAGCCATATACTTTCGACCCTCTCTCTCTCCCACGATTTCTCAAGTTACGACGGGAGCGTTTAACATATAAATGAAAATCAGGCCTATAAAAGTTTTAATGCCCGCGATTATATTTCCACGAAGATTTTTTTTTTGTTTTTTGTATTTTTTTGGTGTCTCATGCCCTCCCGCTTTCGGTCATTATACTGTATCGCGCAGTTCTCGAGAGCTCTCCCGGACCGACACTCTCTATTCTATTTCGGTTTACTTTTCTTTCAACTCTTATACGTTTGATCTTTAACCCTCCGAGTTAAGTACACTTGTATATGGGTACGTCCGGACGTGATGGACATGTTATCCATAACAATTAAATTAAAGAAAGAAAAGCGAAAAAAATAGAAAATCAAACCTTTTCGAGAAGATTCAACGAAGTTTCGCCGAGATTCTTCACGGGGGATGCCCGCATCTCCGGTGAATTGTATATCTGCTCGGATCCGTGCATACCGACCATTGATGACATATCGATAAATAATTGCAGCCGATAACAGTATTCGGCGAAACTCCGATGTTACCGATCAACACTGATGAGAGGAATCTTTGTCCCTTGATATTTCACACTATTATCGAGAATATTATATTTTCTGTTTGCTTTTCAATCCGGTTGATAAAGCAGTTAATAATACGAAAAAAAAACACAGCACAATATAAATAACTTGGGGCTGGAGAAGTTCAATTGTGAAAGTCTTTTTCAAAGTATGAAAATCGATGGCTTATCAATAAATACACTCTCGCACACACGCACACAACGTCTACCGATACTATGAAATTATTTTTGTTTTCAACCAATCGGACAACAGTGGGAATGGCGTCGCACACGTGCCCTTGGCTTGACGAAGTCTTCCATTCGACTGACGTCCCGAAATCCCCCCCGACAAGTTTTTCCACCGCTAACGTTTCTCTCACTCGAGGAGGGCCTAAGAGAATCCCTCCGAGTATCCGGACATTCGGGGGTTTGTTTCTCTTATCCCCACCGTCGTAGCAGTTCTGTGTCAGCAATGCCGGACACACCCGAATATCATTGGGGAAACATCTTGGGGGGGCCTCATTCCCCTTCCCGACTTGGCCGACCGCCCCGAATAATGCGACGAACACTTTGGGGTCCTTCTCTCCGTCAGGCATAGCCGGTTTGTTCCTCGTACAAACGTTACACGCAGGTATGCCTTATCCGGAAAAAATCGACTGTTTATTGGTCAACCTTCGGAAGCTTCGGACAGAAACATCTCGTGTAGCGACGGATCGAACCGGAAACAACGTTAAAGTGTCCTGTAATTTTCCTCGAAGAGAAAGATTTGTAATGGTCTTCTCATTCTTCTTGAGCCAAAGGGAGAAAAGATAACGAAAGATTGGAAAGCGCTTTTATTCCTCAATCGACTTTTTACACGAAAGATTACTCGTTTCCAGAAAAAGAAAAAATGTATATTCCACAGTGATGGCGATTCCCCTGTTCTCCCTCGACCTCGGGAACTGCAGACTGGAAATCTTGTGTAGCGCCCGAAGGATCAAAGTCTAACCGGAAACAACGTCAAAGTGTCCTGTACTTTTCCACCGTGAAATCGCAATCTCCATCTTCTCCATCTCCCTACCCTTCTTCGCGAGCCGAAGGGGAAAAGATAACAGAAAATTGGAAAGCGCTTTCATGCTTCGACAAAAAATGAATACACGATATAGCCAAATTGTGGGTGTTCTTTAAGATGGTTATTTGCAGTATATGTATCTACGATTGGCGAGATGCCTTGAGCGATGTGCCGACACACACTGGCAATTCGGGATATAATTCCAATGATACATAAACGATACGTTTCTACCCTGAGTACACCTATAGTTTCGACGATTTCTAATATGCAATCACGGTAACGTCGAGTGTAATCCTTTCCACGAAGTCTCGCTCCGCGCGGCTCGCGATGCCGATGCTGGCGCCGAGACGAGACATACATATATATACATATATATACACACATATATAGACAAAGCCCGCCGGGTAGTTTGAATATCGGACACGCGAGATTCCTCATCGCGGTATCCCTTTTCGAATATACTTTGCTCGACGTACCAACACAGTCTAATGGGTCCCCTACTACATGCGTCCCGGTGTATTCTCTCTATCCCTCTATCACCCCCCGCCACATAATTCCGCGAACGTATTGCCCGAAGATGTGCGATTATGTTGCGCAGGTTCGCAGTTATGCAAGAGAGTGGCGCCATTGCCAGCTCGAAGCGGGAAGATGCGATCTTCCGCAAAGAATTTTTGGGAAACTCTGCGCGGTGAAAAAAACGCATTCACGTTCTCGGCCAGGTCGAAGACGGTGTATAGTATACCGAGGAGACTTGACCCTTGATTGTTTGCTTACTTCCTCACTAGCTCACGACTCGTTCTATACCTGACCATTTCGAAATTCTATAATCCGGGGATATACCTATGGGCAGACGAAGAAGAAGAGGAAGACGTACCTGGGATTTACCCGCTTTACGGATAATTTATTGCTTACGAATCTCTCGGTCATTGTTCTAGAAACAGTGATTCGTCCGAAAGAGAGAGAGAGAGAGAACCAACCGCGGTGGAGAGCTCTTGCCCGATGAGAGGGTGGGGCGAGGACGGATTAAGCGGCTCTGGCTCTCCCTCTCTCTCGCCACTCTCTTCGTTCACTGACCGATCCAACGAGCGCCGGTGATCACTCGAGAATGACCCGAGGACGACAGGTTGCCCCGTCCGTCTAGAATGTAATTAATCAAGCTCAGAGTCGGATAATGCTGCGCCGAAACAACATGGGAAAGAAAGAGATTCTTCTTCTTACACTCGCCGGGTTTAGTTTTGCCGCTGCGAGGTGCAAATATATGTACGTATCCAGATATATTTATATATACATATATATACATATATATATATATATATATCGAGTAAGCAATTGAACGTCGCATGCGAATAAAATTTATTAGCATTTTCATTTTGGTCAACAAAACCAGGCAGTAAATAATTCCATTGAGAAAATAAGGTTTTTCTCCAACTCTCCATAGGTCAGTATCTAATTGTGTTGAGGAACCAACGAGAAACGAAATTATTTTACAGCGCTGCTGAGACTGCTGTAAACCGTTCAAGATATATATATATATAAACTTCCGACAATAAGTCCATTTATTGTGACCTCGAGTTTAATTATACGCCCGAGTTCACAAAGCCATTAAATATTTGGATTTTACTTACGAACTATATAATTCACGACTGTTCCCCGAATCGGACATTCGAACAAACAAAAAGACAAACTTTAATGTTCCATACTCGCCTATCGTGTTCGGTCGGAAAAAAATGTCAAGGACATCTCTGGGTCTCGAATGACCCTTCGACAACATTCCACTTTGCCCCGATCCCTCCAAACTTACAAATTGACGGGTCACTTATTGAGGCCTTTTTCTGCTTTTTGCATTTCCTCCAATGGCAACCGTACTTTCGGAGCGAACTTGCGCGCGGGAAAAGAGTAAAAAAAAAGTGTGGCGCACCGTGCATAGAACAGATGGAATGTCATGTATTTATTATGCTGGGAGCGAGATAGAGACGGTGAGGAGATACAGTTGAGGAAGAGAGTATAGGCCAGGATAAAGGAGGTGCGTGTCACGCACACGCGCGGACACACACGCGCACACGCACAGAATGACGCTTGGCGTGAGCGAGATGAGAGACATTCTTCGAGGAGACAAGAGCACGAAGCGCGTGCACTCGAGATATGAGTCTCGCGAGTGGCGAGAGAGTAAGTGAGTGGCGGAATAAGTAGGTAAAGTACGAGAGCGAGTTGTGTGTGACTCGTCCTCGTCGTCTCCGTCGTCATCGTATAGCCGGGAACGGCGGACACCTGTACCGCGAACAGGTTCGTGTCGTCTCTTTGCTCGAGACGGCCGGCATGTATACAGAGTGTACCGGGCACGCATGCACGCACCGGGGGGACACGGAGAGTCGGATGAGTTGCACGAGCTCCGGCTAGGTCCCGGCCACGTGTGAGCTCTCATACGAGCCAAGCTGAGACGAGTCGTGTCTCGGTATGGAACGGATAAGTACATTGCGCCGAAACGAGCAAAGTGTCGTGTTCTTTATACGCACCAAGGAGCGAATTTTGTGTCGGAAGATAAAAACATTCCAACTCAAATTTGAACTTGGGTTTGAACTTACGACTGCAAATTCACACCTTACATAATACAGAGAGACACGTGTCCGTACTGGTAGAATGCATGCTCGGCCCAACAGTTTTGCCCTCAAAACGGCAAACCAACTTGGCGAGCCAACACTCGGTCGAACATTGACCAAAGGTTGGGGTATCGTTACCCCAGTACTGGCGATATCGTTACCCCAGTACTGGCCCGTTAATCGGCCGTTTTCGTTCGATCGGCAGAACCTCCATGGGAGGAGGGCCCTGTATAGAAGCAGGCGCGATCTCCCTGACGTACGAGCGAGAAAAGCGCACGTGGGTTGCTGCCTCGGTGGTGGCAGACTCCCCATAATTTGCTCCCACGTGAATCGTAAATCTCAAAATACGTCCACTCCATCGTTGATGAACACCCCACTTCGCTCGGCTGCACCGTCTTTGTCTTGCAGCAATATTGTAAACATGCGCGAGCAGTCCCGTCGACCGTTTGCAGTATCCAGTTATAAATTCACAATTACACTTGACCCCTGTGGAACTCTTCGATAACACGTGTGACATATCTATAATGTCCCAGTGGGGCGGGTCAATAGTTGTATTTTTTTACACGTCATTCTACCGGTTGGAGCACACTATATACCTCGTGTGTGTTCCCAAATATTATAGATTAAATTAACCGTGTTCGAGTGTAAGAATGCTGTTAGAACGCTTGAAAAATTATCGGCAAAGTTGGTCGTGAGAGAAGTGAGAGGGTTCATGATCGAAATACCGGCCCCGGTGCGAAGAAGAACCGGAGAATGAGTGGAGGATATCGGCGCGCGCACACGCACATATATTCATGCACACCCAGGCGAAGAAGGGGGCTCTTTCGTCCGCAGGGCGAGAATGCGAGAAGCGATGGCGTGATAAATGATCGAGTATTTAACACTCTTTACGTATTAGCATATAAACTACGGGCAGTCCATAGATCTTCGTGGCAAGAGGCATTAACAGACAGGGAGCAGAGCAGTGAGAGACTGCGGCTCTCTCCCTCTCACGCCCAGGCCAACTTATACGGCCGTTCGGGTATTTCGTGTGTTCAAGCGATCCTCACCGCTCATCTATTCCTCATAGTTATTGATGTTAATACATCTTTAGCATCCAATACCCACCCTCCGCCAAAAGTGTCATCAAAAAGAGATATCACTGCCGATATTGCAAAAAAACTGTGTCAATAATAATAATAATAATAATAATAATAATAATAATAATAATAATAATAATAATAATAATAATAATAATAATAATAATAATAATAATAATAATAATAATAATAATAATAATAATAATAATAATAATAATAATAATAATAATAATAATAATAATAATAATAATAATATCGCCGAAACGAAGTGCATCAGCCCCATTTAGTAACTCTCATCGAAGAAAGGCCCCCGAGGTCCTTCCTTCTCGCGTGAAAAGGTCTGTGACTATCGGGTTTTGAATCAGGTATATTGTTTATAATAGCTCCTCAGGGGTTTTGTGATCCCGGCTCGATTAGGACCGAGGCATCGACCCTCCGACGACTCCTGGGGCCCTCTCGCTGCGAGGCGATCTAATCGCTCCTTAATAAACCTCGAATATAGGAAAAACAAAGGTAGTGTGCAACACCATGGGCACTATCGTGGAATGGAGAAAAGGGAGGGAGGGGGGAGGGGGGGACGAGAGATAAAAGTGAGATTTGCTGATTAATTGATTAGGGAGGCGCCAAAGCACGCCCAGCGTATTACACGAGTCCGGAACCCCGTCATTAAAGGAGTCGTCTATCTACCTCACTCGGTGGGATTCTATACGTATCGGATACACATGTGCGTCCGCACTGACCGCAGCTAACGTACACACGAGGGTACGCGTGGCGTCTATGGTCCGGGACACATAGTCACGCACACCGATCAAATCTCTCTCTCTCTCTCTTTTCTTCTCCCTTTCCCTCCCTTGTTTTCGTGAAGAGACGACTCCGGTTCGGTCTCGATCTTCGAGACCGAACGGAGGTAGCACAGAGAGAAAGAGGGAGAGAGCAGGCTCTAATGGCTTCATGAGAGCGACCCTCTTGAAAAGCAGCCGCAGCGGACTGAACACCCTTCGGCTACGATTTCATGCCACTCTTTTCCTTCGGTACACGTCGTTCGCCAAATTGATATTATCGTTAAGTCCGGATCATCCGTGGGATAAGAACGTTTATCACGTGAATCTTATCCGTCGATTGGGTCTCTGTTGAACGTTCCTTTTCGCGGTTAAACTGTCTCAAAATTATTTCCTACCGGAATAATCGACGCGTACACCTGCGGTACACTGTAATATGCCGTGTTACATGGACAAAGAAGGTGGTTTTTTTTCGCTTCTCTTTTAACAGCGGCGCCGCGAAAAGGATTGAATGCCAATGATAAAAAAAAAGTATCGTACTTGTTTCACACTCGATCAAACAAACTTCGAATCTGACGAGAATTCCTTAGAATTGTCGAAAATGTTTACGATACGCAATTCCAGTTTAACATAAAGGGTGAACAACGCGGTGGGGGGGGGGGGGGGGGGGTAACAGTGTGGAACGATAGGTTGATTCTAGGTAGGCATTAAAATCCGCTTGATGTACGCCAACCGGGCGCACAGATCAAAGTCCCGCCTTTCAAACAATGTTACCGTTGCGCCCGCTGCAATAGTTTCGAACTCTCGCGTTTCTCGCTTTCGCGACTTATGTTCATATATATATGTACATATATATATATGTGTATATATATACGACTTGTCGAGGGCTGGGTAACAGTGTACGCATTATATTTGTGGTGTGTCGGTCGGTCTTTTAATACGCGCATACCCAACAACAGCGAGCAAGTCGAGGGACAAAAGAAACTGTTATCCGACGGTAATGGGTTCCAGGTGCGGCTACACAGTTCTCGCTTCCAGAGAGAGAGGGAGGCAACCAGGCTAAAGCGCTGTTCCTTCGTCGTAGTCTTTTCCGTTCGCTGACTCTCGTCACGGTTCGCGAACTCTCGTTGCCGGGTCGCGATTTACAAATATAAACGGCAATAAGATATATACCCCGATGGGACTTTATTTGTGTGAATTTGGGTGTGTAATAAGGCGACTTCTGCTGTGGCATTGCTTCTGCAGATGAAGATATGTGGTTACTCCCAAATCAAGGCGAATTAAAAATAAGGCCCGTTCCATTTTGCTCCGAAACGTAATTTTTCGACTCGTATAATTTTCCATTTTTTTTTAAATATCTGGACGGGTTTGATAGCTAAACATCAGAGAAATTAGCGGGATATATTTGTCACAGTGAATTCTTCTCAGCTGCGCGGGAGTAGATGATCGGGCCGAAGTGCCTCTCGCCGTTGGCAAACGAGTCACCGGCACGTATGGTCGCTTTCTCGCTGGCCGATTCGTGCGGGAAACAATGTGTTCGCTGTGATGTATAACATATTCGAGAGCGGCGTGCCAACGCCACGTCTCGACAACATTGTTTTTCGACGCAAAGGGCCTTGCGGTCACGGATCCCGGAGTGTTGTGTTCTCTTTTTCACTATTGCCGCGTCTCGTTAGCTGGCATTTTTTATTTCGCGAGAGTGCATTTTTTTTCCCCCGAACATTGTTCAACAAAAAGCTGTATCGAGCTTGAAGCGGGAGCGTGGTGGGAAAAATTGCACCTTGCGTACCAAGGAGTAATGGACTCAATGGCATCTAATTGCAGTTAATGCGATCTCTCACCCCTCGATAGACCATTGGATCCCCTCACTGGAAGAAGGCAATTCACTTACAGCAGTGTACAAATGCTGTAGGGGAGAGTGAGCAAATATTGCGGGGCGATTAACATCGGTGAGGCTGATTTTTAAGAATTGAGCAGCAATGTCAGGCTGAGACTCGATTTGTCATTAATGGGTTTCGCGAATTCGGATTATACTGCTCAATAGTATATTATGCCATAAGTGAAGAAAGTGTGTCTTTTCACCGAGTGCGAAGTTTCATACCCGAGCGAAGCGAAGGCAGAAATTTACACGAAGTTGAAAAACACTTCCTCCCGAGTGACATACGCTATTTTTCCCGACGGTGCTAAAAAGTGGCCCCAGTTCTATGCGCCTGCAACGCGGATGGAAAGTGGCCGATTCTTGACGAGCGGGAGAAAAATTGATGTAGGAAAAGTTTCACTTTTCCTCCCGCTCGTAAAGAATCGGCCACGTTCCACCCCCTTTGCAGGTATGAAGTTGGGCCTTTTTAGCGTAGACGGGAAAAATGTATTTTTCTATTTTTTCTAAAAATGCCTAGAGTCATTTTTAGGTGAACTATCGAATAGAATCTCTACAGAGTCAACAACCCTTTCGAACCTTGGCAGGATTGAGAAACTTGAGGGAGCCAGCGCAATAAAAAGGAGTAACGAGGAACACGGAAGCTTATAATCGGAAAGCTCTAATACTCTTGGATCAAGACATTTTTTATACGAAAGAGAAAAAACAGGATAAACGAAACATTCCAAGCGTCAATAGAAGCAGCAGCGTATGATGGAAGAGCCTGCGCGCATATTCTCATTGTCGACGGGCGACGGAACGAATTCATGCAGATTATGCCACAGCTTGTTCAGGACGGTTGTGCTCGAAGATGAGAGCCACGCACGAGTTGCTTCTCGTTGTTTTTTTTTTTTTTTTTTTATTATTCATTATTATTATTCGACGACTACGGGCAATAAAAGAGTAGCCGTATTACGGATTCACGGGGCGATCCCGGCAGCTCGAGCCCGGTATACCCCATTATGCCCCGACTAATAAGATGCGAGAACTTAAATCACGCTCGGTCGACGCCGCGAGCACACGAGCGGAGAGAGAACACACAGCCACTGACATCGGGCCAACTGAGAGTACACGGGGGGGAGATCACAAAGAGAATCCACGTTTGAATAGAGCGACCGCGCTAGACCCGAGAGACTTCCTCCTCTTCTTCACTCTGCAGCCGCGGACCCGCACGAAGATTTCAATTTGTCTTGATTAGTGCCGACGTGAATATAAAAAAAAAAAAATACCTTGTCCAGAAGGCAGCGCCCCTCTCTTCGAAGAGAAGCCGTTTTTCTCCATCTCTCTCGCGTCTTTTACACCTTTTCACAAAATGGCCCAGTATATCGAGATCTATGAATATGCACTGCGCACCGCCGAGGCAACGCTGTGTTATCTATGAATATTTAATACACGCGTGAATGGAGATCACGTACGCACGGACTCCCGCTGACTCTCTCGCGTTCAATCCCGTCGAGGGACTTCTCCATATAGATATTTGAGTCGTTTCTTTTTTTTTCTTTCCGCGAAGCCTCTTGTTCTCCTCGCGCATAATACAGGCAATAACTCCCGCGACTTGGACACATGTGCGCCTAAGTCGTGATTGCCTGGTAAAGCAGCTCTACACCGGACGAGTATAGAGTGTTTCACTGGTGCAAATCGCAGTTCTCAAATAATTTCTCATCGGTTGGCTCCGTTGCCGCTTCCGCCGGCGGGGGTATATTAATTACGAGCATCGCTGATCGTTCGATCGCGGCCGAGAGCCGACGCAAGGGTCATTAAGCGATCGATTAAACGTGAAGGGTAAAGGTTACTGCTCTGATGTTTCTCCATTCCCCTTTCTACCCTCGCCCCCCCCCCCCTCTCCCTCCGTTGCACTGTAATCCCGTGTATCGCCTGTGGCTCGTTAATTCATACGAGGAACATTTTTTACACGCGGTCACAAAGACCCGCGCCCCTCCCCTTTGAATCGATTGAAAACACACGCACGAATGAAGTGTTAATGATACCAGGCGGCAAAAAGCTCCTCCAGGATCTTCTCTGCGAGACGTTTTTCACGGTTATTCTCACTTGGATACCGTATCGAAACACGAAGAAAAAGGGATAATAAATAACGTGGCGAGACAGGGCTCAAAAGGATCTTATCACTCGATTATGATCACCGCGAACGACATTTCCGAATCGACGATACGCCGTCCGACCGTCAATTTCATGCCAATTGATGTATCCAATAAGCCGAGATGTTATCAATGTATATGTACATATAAACTACGAAGATATTATCCGGCAAATTCTGAATTGACGGCGAGAGATGATATCAATGTCACGACGAAAGTATCAATTTGACACGGGAGCGGGGGAAGGGGGTTGGGGACAACACACGAAATAAATTATTCGAAGCGTTTCACGCGTTTCCGAACACCCTTATACCGAAACAACTTCTACTTCTTCGTTGTATCGCGGGTGTATCTTAAAAGCGGAACTTAATTTCTCGAGTCACGAAAGCCACGCGCAGATCCTAACCGATATCCTTGGAAATAATATAGCATTTTAAGAAGTCCGGAGAGGAGTGGTGTTTGTAAAACGACGTGCGAGCTTAAGAAAAAAAATTATCCGGTCGATGCATGCGATACGAAATTCGGGGCGAAACATGTTCGAGGAGGACACGACAGGTGGCATTTTGTTTACATAATATATATTTTTTCTACAAAACGGCGGGGCCAATTGTGCTTCCGAACACTTCGAAAAAAACAATTGCGAATGTAACTGAAATGGATTTAGTTTGATGCCAAGTTGAACTTGTCCGTTCGAGCGAACCACTTTTGATTCAAAAAGATCGAGCTTATTGCACTAAATTGTATTTTCGATTTTTGTTTTTTTCGTGTTTTCCCAGTGAAGATGATCGACGGAACTCCAGTCATATATTCGCACGAAGGGGGGGGGGGGGTGGCTCGGACGATTCGAGAGAACTTTGCAAAAGTTATGGCCGCTACATCCGTTTCCGTCCCACGGCCCTATTCTCTTCTTATTTCCCGTGTATACTATATATGCTATATATACACTGTTACAGTAATGCTAGATGAGTGTACGTGTACGGCCGCGGAGTTGCCGGCTACAGCCTTCCTTCATTCCTACTTGCTCACGGGCACTTAACGGTTTACGAGGCACGATGTATCAGCCCCTCGATGGTCTTCGACCTGCCACGACCTATGCGCCCGTCTCTCTCTATCTCGTCTGCCTCTTCATTCTTCTGCCATTTGTTTAAATCGTATCCTTCAACAAACACTGGCCAATGTCTCAGATTCTGATAAGTCCACGCGCGAAATAATTTTTCCAAAAACAAAAAAACTACCGTTTGAATATGTATTAATTCGCAAAAAACGGACTGGGAAGCGCGTCCTGGATGGAATGCGAATAGAAAAATTCGATGGACATTCTTATAACCGATACTCGACGATCGACATATTTTTTGTTTTTCCATACAAACGTTAAACAACACACGTTTCTGCGCCCTAGCGGGTTCACGACTCTCGCGGCGCAACACCTCTGGAATACCGAAAACATAACACAACCGGCGAGGAAATAAAAGAAGGGTAAAAAAAGAAGAAAAAGAATGAAAGAAGGAAAAACTCGGAGAAGATGGAGAAGGATGAAGCTTGGCAGCTGGAGTGCGCGCGGCGGTACCGCGGAGGCCTTTGAGGAGCTGTCCGCCCGTGCCGCAGCCCGATTTGAAAAACAATCTTTCGACCGGAGCGTGACGTTGTTTTCAAACATCGTTCGACTCTTTGCGAGGTACCTGCCATTCATACATCTATCCCCCAGATGATAGTCCGCGTACTTTATTACACCCGCGTTTGTACGTGTGTACATACTTTTCTTTCCTGAAATTTCATTTTCGATACGAGATACGCATAAGTTATAGTAGCAAATAATTTGGGCGATAAGAAACGGCAAATGGTGTGGGGGAGAATGGGCAAATGCCGGCCAGAAACTTATCCGCGTCTCAACTTAACACAAAAACTTTGAAAAGTTTGTACGTGTGTACATACTTTTCTTTCCTTAAATTTCATTTTCGATACGAAATACGCATAGGTTACAGGAGCAAATAATTTGGGCGATAAGAAACGGCAAATGGAGTGGGGGAGAATGGGCAAATGCCGGCCAGAAACTTATCCGCGTCTCAACTTAACACAAAAATTTTGAAAAGTTTGTACGTGTGTACATACTTTTCTTTCCTTAAATTTCATTTTCGATACGAGATACGCATAGGTTACAGGAGCAAATAATTTGGGCGATAAGAAACTGCAAATGGAGTAGGGGAGAATGGGCAAATGTCGGCCAGAAACTTATCCGCGTCTCAACTTAACACAAAAATGTAATATTCCTAACTTAGATTTGACCCAATAGTCGTACCTCCTTAAACGATCGAGAAACAGGCGGCGGACTCCCCCTCTCGATGTTCCAGAAATAAATAAAAATGTCTCTCTATATCCGGATAGAGCCCGATGTCCTCTGGGATACCTTCTCGTAATATCGAACGAAAACACGGAAAGGGTATTTTTCCTTTAGGACGAGGGATGAGATTGCCCCGCGCGCGCGTGTCTAAAATTAGGTGCCGCGTGTCGTGCAACAATGCCGGGCGCGCGGAGCATCGTGAGCATCTGGACCGCACTCCACGACGGAGGATCCCGACGTGCGGCAATACTAAAATTATCTCACCAAACGATCGGTCTCGCGAGTCGAGGACTTCTTATATATATATATATATATTACTTTTAATTTTTTTCTCTTCCTAGCGCGAACTTTAACTCCTGCTTTCTTCGAGCGTCGTTGTAGTCGTCATCGTCCTCCTCCTCGTAGACGATTCGACTGCGCACACGCCCGCGCCTACACCGTCTTATCTTTTACTCTCCAAAATTGAGAGGCGCGTGCCGCCCAGCGTTAACCCAACGCGGGCAGAGTTTCGTTACACTATACACCCCAGCCGCGTGCTCTTTCGAGACTCCCCGGACAGCTGAGTACGATCTCCAACGCATGTTTGGGACTCTTTCACTTTTGTAGAAATTATTTCTCCGATCCAAACAAAATTCTCTGCATAAAAAAATAAAAATAAAATATTTGATCCAATCTTACAAATTATTTTTACAGGCATGAGAACATAGATCAGTAACGAGGGAATCAAATTTCTCCTCGACTGTACAAATTTTATGATAATTTATTGCTCCCATTCGAATTATAACTATAGGCATTGCTATTACTATTTTTTGGGAATTCCAGGTTGACGAGGGTGTGTCCTCTACAAATATTTTTTGTTGCCCTGCGTTCGACTGAATTTCTTTTAAAATAAATGTATTCGAGAGATAAAACGAAGGGGATCACGGCATCGCCCAGACCGCGAGACGTGGAGTTTCATTTGTGAAGTGTCTCGCGCCCCGGGGGCCTTCGACTTCCCGGTATCTCTGATATTTATAATCGCGAAACTCCTCTCTCGCACGCAGCATTAAAAGGCCCGGATTCTCGGATTAGCGGAAGTCGAGAAAGAGAGAGGGAGGGATGGAGTGAGAGCGAGAGCGACGACAGTCTTGGATCTTGGACGAGAGAAGACCGACACATGTCGTGTCGGAATGGTAAACACGCACGCGCGGATCTCAACGAATTTCTATGCCTCGCTCACCTACGTCCGTACCCTACACTGTTAACAACTTTTACCAAGATTAAAAAATGATGAAGTTGTTATGCACAAACCGATGTATTAAATGTATGTATTAAATGTTTTCCTTTTTTTCACTCAAAAATCCTGTAAATTTTTAATTTTTTTTCTATATTGAAAGGAACGCAAAGAAATTTAGAGATTGGTCAAGGAAACTCATCTGAGGTTATCCGGAGAAATATAGGCAGTCTCCTCGTCGTCCATGTCGTCTCGTTTACCAGAGTCTGCGAGGTAGCGGAGGGTGAGAGAGGAGCCCGGGTAATTAAGCAAATTATGCCGACCCACGCGCGTAACTATACGCACGCCCGCGCTCGCTCAGTGCTCGCTCGTTCGCGGCAAAGCGCAACGAATTGGATTCAAGCTCTATGCATTCATTCATTTCATTCGTTTCCATCGCTCGTCGTGTATATATCCGACCGTGAGCGTCATAGAGGGAGAAAGACGAGGACGGAAAAAAAAGGTATATATGAAACGAGAGAAGAGGATAATGGGAGGACGAAGCGCGCGTCCTGTTATCCGGCTCCGGTTATATACCCCTCCTGGCAGACGCGCTTGTAAAACACTCGTTCCATCCGTGTGTATATCAACCCTATGGGCTTGCAATTCCCCCGGCTTTCTGTGTCCCACGGAACGTATATAATGTCTTCTCTCAACTTTTTCAGCATTAATGCGAGTTCATAGGGCGACCGAGACGCGCTAATTATCCAACGATGTGCACTCGCTACAAACCGGTAGGGACACCTACGAAAATTCGCGCGTGATCGAGCAAAGTCTCTCTGAGTTGTTCGCGATGCAAAAAATAAAAAAAGAGAAAAAAAGTCTGTTGAGAAATTTACGGGTTAATTCTCACAGAGGTTCGTCTCAGGATTGGCTCGTGGGTAGCGAATCAGAGGTAAAAGCGGAGATTTGGTCGCGACTCATCAGGGGCGGTAGGTCTAAATTTATACGTTGGCAATTAATGAACATTAGGATTTCTTTCCTATATAAGAATCGTTTGAAAATTTAAAAGACGATTTTATAAAAACTTTTCAAATTAAGTACGTTCGGTAAAGTATGAGTCTGTAACGTCAGTTGATTGAGGGCAGCTGGCATTGCGCACGCATCCCTCATTACAAGGTATTACAGTAATTTTCCCGTACCCTACTGCCGCAGTCTGCTTGTACGCCAAGATAATGTGCACAGACAACTGATGTGTACGCTCGAAAGGGAGTTTACTCCCTTTAAGTACAAAGGGCAAGGAACGGAGGTAAGAGTAGAAGAGAGTAATGCTCGCTGCTTCCACAATTACCGGCGGGGCCGATGATTGGTGCGCGCGACACCCTCGAGAATCCGGCACGAGGCACATATATTGGAAGCAATTGTGCCGTGTCTCGAAACGATCGGAAGCTACTTTTTCCACGTTTACGAATTACGAAAATTAACTAATTTCACACGAAAAAACGAGAAATGACGATTAACCGACGATTATATAACAATGAGCCCATTCGCGTTGCGTGATGTTCCAATTGTACTCTCTGAGACACTATACCGTAATATCCGAATACAGTGGTACCTCCGACATGTTACCATCGAACATCTCAAATATTTTTTCATGTATACAAGTATATAATTTTTTAGACATAATTAGCGAAGAGCCAAGAAATTAACACTTAATACTAACTAGTTGATTTTGCGCAGGAGGACTTTTAAAATGAATGAAGTGTCGATAAAAATGTGAGAGATTCCACTGTATATTCATCGACCGTCTATCGAAGAAGAATCCTTTGTATCCGAAATATAGCATTCCGCCTCGCGGCGTTATATGGAAATGAATACTCTGGAATAAAATGCGAGCTTGAAAGAAAAAAGAAGAAAACAAAGTTCAAGAGTTCAAGACCGGACTCGTGGGCGTGTCGCGGGTATACCGATATCTCGCCTCCGTTCGCGGTATAAAAAGGGAAATTACAATGTCTCTCCGCAGAGTATTGTCAAGTTCCTTACATGTGTCGTGAATGAACGAAGGCTTCTTATACGTGAATCCTCTATAGGTAACACGCATGTTCAAAGGCGGCTCGCGATAAAAAGTAATAAAAAGGAGAAAAAAAAAGAACAATAAAGCGGCGCGATATTCTTCGCCTCATTTTCTTCTATATAAGAAAGGGGGCCATCGTACATAGAATGTCACACGACCGCATGAGCGTTTTACTAGCCAACTCTTGATGGATGAACCGCGTTGAGCTCGCGACAGCCGAGATTCTATGCCAGCACCTGCATAAATTATAATATCTTCTACTCTGCTATAATGTTGTCCACAATATATGTAGAAACAGTGAGCGAACCTCACACACGCGTATAAGTGTGTATTTCGTCGGTAGGACAAAGAAAAAAAACTACGAAATACGGTGAATTATGAACGTAGACGCTACGTGAGCGTGACATTGAGGAAACAGACGAGTGGGGCAAAAATATTTTTTTCTATGCTATATTATATTGATAAGGATGAGTGTTTCAACCGCATCTTGAGAATTTCGAGGTATACAACATGTAAATAAGAAATAAAAAATAAAAAAATTCTGTAACGAGGAAACCAGCTTGTACAAGTGACTCGCAACACAGCGGAGGTGTCTTTTGGGAATATCGTTGAACGAGTACCGGCAACACTTGCACCCACATAATTCATTAAAATTCAAATAATACAGCGGCGAGAGTACTCGTTCGTGCGGTGAGAAGTCACAACCATACACACATACTTGGGCTTTCGTCGGTGGCGTCAACTTACGACGTCTGTACACGGCCGTGCGATACACACAGTTCGGAGAAGCAGGAACGTACACAGGTGGTACACGAGCGTATGCGAGAAAGACGTCGTACATTAACGCTTCGAGATATAGGGGTGGAGTAAAGCAAAACGAAACCGCGTTCACCATTCAAGATGAAACTTTGTCATTTTATGTTGCGCGATAAATTTGGTAGGGATAGTCGGTTTTGCCCCGTTCTTACCTGCAGTCACAAGCACGGTCGAGAGATACAACAGCGTGGACGGAGTGGAATATAGTTGGAGGAGTGGAAGAAAAAAAGACATTTATTATAAGAGCGCGAGAAGTCGCTCGATCCTTGGACGAGACGTGGCTGTAACAACGCGCAGCGGCTCTATGGAATATCATGCCCCTTTGGTATGGTAACCAGGGTCAAAAGATAAACTCTTCACGGATCCAAGAATTCCAAGGTGTCCACGGATTTCGAGCTCTCTGACGAATGACAATAATAAACTTGAAAAAAAAAATAAGACTTTCGTGTATGCGAGCAGCAACACAGCGCGTTCCGTATGCACAAGCGATGTGACGTATCTAAATGGATATAATTATTTTAAAAAGGGGGAGCTTTAAAAGAACGGAGCATACAATACGTGTATGCAACAATTGGACTGCTTGAAAATTGGTGCTTATTTATTTATTTTGTTTTCTTCGCGAGCGATTCTCACTCTCGATAAGAGGACGAAAATGAGGGGTCGTTGAAATTACGAGAGGGAAGATTCCTCGTGCGACTTGACCATCGGATCGTCACATCCTGCCGTCAATCGGTGCTACGTGGCTTCGCGAATTTAAGTGGACAAAACGCGAGCCTTTATTCTCGCGGTAACTCCTGTGTAACGAGCCATCTCGACTATCTCGGGCTAACGACAAATTATCCTTACACTCTCGGCACCTGTACTATCGTTCCACACCCCTACTCCTCTCTCGCTTCTCGCCTCTTTCTCGTTACTCCCACCTCAGACAGAAGTCCAAGAGTTACTGCTTCTGCTCGACGCCGTTCTACCCATGATAAATATAAGAAAAATCCAATAAAAACAAAATAAAGTAAAACAAAAAAAGCACAAGGGTGAAGGAAGAATGAAAAATAAACTAAATACGAGCACCTCGCGCGTTAGATCTGCACCCATTGTCTCGCTCGCGTGAGATTACTGTATAGTTTAAGTATGCGAACCGATCATGGGAGGGGAATCTCCGAGCGTGGAGATCGCCGGGAGATCACCGGGCCGGGAGCGATTCCTTGGTGAAAATTCGCGCGAGACGAGTGTTGTTGCTGCCGACTGTTTGTGTTTTTTGCAGCTCGCCAATTTTACGAGAGAAAAAAATCATCTTGGCGCAGAGAGAAAAGACGACGAGTGTACGTCCGAAGAGAGAAAGATAGCAATGGGCGTATTTGTTACAAGGTAGAGCGGCGTTAAGAGTTATATACACCGACAACGAGCCGAGAGAGGATAGCCTCTCGCTTCTGTTGCACCTCCCGTAAAATAGCTTTCAACGGATAGGTATAACAGAGTATGTGCAAGGCACTACTCTTCTGCCTCTGGGCCTATTAGAGGCGTTTACTGCCTTATCCAATTATTGGACAAATATCTATGGCATCGGCGAGTTAACGGGCGCTCTGGGAGGGAGGAATACAGGGAGCTGTAAGTGGAGGGTAATTCCGAGTGATATTTCCGGCCTTGTGATATATTTGGTCAATGGTACATTTTTTTATTAATTTTTTCATCATCATATTATGCATAAAATATTCGATATTGAATCTCTTTATAACTTGCGTCTCACCTAGGGTGCAGTAAAAAAAAACTGGCCATATCACTCGACATTACTATAGTACAGTGAATTGTACCGTACTGCGTACGGCCCGGGTTCGATATCAATTCCCATAAATTACGTCTAGTGACACAGAACCATCGTGTAGTTACGATTGTCAAACGGTTCTAAGGTCAAATTCTCCTCTATCTATGCGAAATCGCGTAGCAACGCGCGTCACGGGCCTACGGGTTATGAATAAGAAAATCATTGGCTGATATCGCAAGTGAGTCGCCGCGACGCGCGAGTCGCTAGAATGAGTTATACACAGCGAGCCAATAAGGACCCGTACGTTATAAACTACGCGAGAGAATAAATCGAGGCGAAAAAAAAATTGCGGCCATTTTTTTTTTCGTATACTTTTTCCGCTGTTTCGCGAGCAATTTCTTATTTTATTGCCTGTGCGAGCAAGCAAGCAAGCCGCGCCCACGATCGTACTTGGCTTATCGAACAGCACGAAGGTTCTACCCGGACAGGACGAGGGGGTTTGCCTGCAACTCTACTATTGCCTACCGCGCGCCAAGGTGTGCTTGGGAGAACGAAACAAAAAAAAACAAAATGGACGGAAATAAAAATAAAAAAACGATATAATGCGCGGAGAAGAAGCGAGTCAATCGCAAAATGACGGACAGACAAGTTTTGTTTGCATGCACCACAACACAGGCCATAGAAAAGTACATACACGGCCTCGTTGAAGCTATATAACATTCTACATCAACGTATAAATATACATACATACATACATATAAGCTATAACGACATAGGCACTGTCGGTGGATGTGCGCTGTATTTCTTATCACTTTCATAATCGCATGATGACAATGCATTAGCATGATTACATTGATAAGTGTGGGCAAAGGTGTACCTATATATATATATATATATATGTAGCGGGCGAACGAGGGGCAATATATATAGTTACATTAGCGGATGTCAATGCGAAACCAGGGTGCGTGAATACTCCATGTGCATCGCGTTCGCGCTTGTCTATGTTTTCTGCACCTCTGCGAGTCTCTATTCTCATATACATGTATACATATGTATATACGTAGCGTCGCAGCTATACTGTCAGGCAAATCGCACTCGCGCAAACACACACGCGGAGAGCTCTCGCGAATATATAAATATACAGCCCAACATCGAAGCCCGGTGTAAAAGATCGCCGGGCGCACGTATATGGAAGCGAAATAGCCAGCAATTTGCAGGTTTTACGAGTTATTTCACAATGGCTGCAAAGTATAGTGCTACAAGTATTACAGGGAGCGCGAGCGAGGGAAGCTTCGGAGCGTCGTTGCACTTGTGCTGGTAGCAACTTCCGAAGGCAACTGGGAGCAGAGCTACGACGACAACACCGTTGGTATCTCTACTTAATGTATTACGAAGCTATATATATATATATCTGGCGAATGGACTCTGTAGCTTTCTCCCGCTGAGAGATCGTGTGTATTACATTGTTTCCATGAGAGATAGGAGGAACTCGCGAAAATCACACTATCGTCTGAGAAAAATTACCATAGTAGGGGAGGGTGGTGTATACTGCAAGTTTTTTTTTCTCAACGAGAAATTCTGTCACTTCTCTTCGGTTAGACAATCACTTTCGGAACAATGTAAATACAGTTTGTAAAAATGTTTTCCCGTGGGGTGGCAGCGAAGCGCTCGCGAAACACGTTCATATTCCGAGAGAATAATAATAATGATAAGACACCGGTGTACACGAGAGGAACAAGAGGAGTACAAGGATAAAGATTAAAGACTCTGCAACAAGTACGCCCCCACGGAATGATGGATGCGATGCGGGAGACCGCGAGAAAGAGTTGAAAAGAATAGCGAGGAGAGTTTCTGGTGTTTCTTCGGCGGGGCCCTAGACCGCGCGAGTGGGTGGAGCTTTTCATTTTCGTTCCTCTCTCGTCATATCCTCTCAAACCAACGCGCCGTTCTTTGCCTCGCGCCTCCTTTTTTTCTTATCTTATACAAAGACACGGAGCTACCGAGCGCGATAAAATTGCCTCTGCACATCCTCGCGATAGATGGAAGAAAAAGAAAATTC
Source organism: Ichneumon xanthorius (assembly GCA_917499995.1). Lineage (NCBI taxonomy): Eukaryota > Metazoa > Arthropoda > Insecta > Hymenoptera > Ichneumonidae > Ichneumon > Ichneumon xanthorius. Next base: position 19,676,898 of record OU824200.1, on the reverse strand, counting down.
GAGCGAAATTTTAGCTGACGAAAAATAATAACGTGACGAGTAATAATAATATAATAGGACAGGAAAGCAGAGGTGAGACTCGCTGCTCTCCGAGAGTTAAGCGGGGACTTAATGCCGCCAATCTAAATGGTAATTCAATACCACACCCTTCTCGCATAAACCGAAAAAGCTCGGTAGGGAGGAGCTTCATCCTTCGTTGTTGATGCGCCAGCGGCGCCGGTGGCGCTCATACAAGAAAGAGAGAGAGAGAGAGAGAGAGAGAGAGAGAGAGAGAGAGAGAGAGAGAGAGAGAGAGAGAGAGAGAGAGAGAGAGAGAACGAGAGAGACACAGCTCGAACGATCGGTAGCAAACACCGGTGCGAACACGGCAAAAAGCCTTAACAAGCCCCCCCTCCATCCCGTAGTCAAGCTAATGTTCAACTGGCGCGATGAGAGTGGCGCATTTGTTCTCTCTCCCTCGTGCCCCATCCCTTGACTCGTACGAATCAAAGACCACTCGGCCTCGTAATTATCCCGTGCCGTGCGCGCTCCGGTGTAAAAATAATAATTAGCTACCGTTCATTGCATTAATTAAAATTCCGCCGACACGTTTGGGAAGCGTAATTGGCCAGTTTCGTCAGCTCTACAAGTCCTCGGTCGCGAGCGAGCTGTATATAAACGAACTATCGCGGCGATAACACAGCCCCCGGCTTCCTCCACGATTGTTCGTTTTAATTATAGAAATTCATTGGTTCATATATATATATATATATATATATATATATATATATATATATCATAATAGGCAGACATTTAGGTACTTGCCTGACGCACCTGTTTGAACTGCTCCTCGAAACTCCAGCTGGTCTGCTGTTGATGAGAATTAGCCGCGTTGTTCTGTGCGTTTTGACCGCTAGGATCACGAACGTCGCTGCTATTACGGGCGCTACCCTGCGACGATTCGCTGGAGTGCGAACTTGCCGATGAGGTAAGTGCGTTACCTGTGGCTCCTCCGCCTCCACCTCCCCCGCCGCCGATCGGCGCATGGCTGTTGTGAGAATTGTGCTGAGGCGTGAGGAAAGCCGCCGGTGGCGGAAACGAAAATGGCAGATTAAAACCACCACCTCCCATCGCGGCCTGCAGGGCCTCCAATCCGCTCTTGTTGCTGAGAATGTCCATGTCGCTCGGCTAAATGCAAACGATACGAAAAAGATATTCAATTAATTGTTCAAGGTCAATATGTATCCCCCCCCCCCCCCCACAATAGAATGAATTCACGTCGACTCACCTCCATTTTGAGTTTGGACAAAAAGTGCGGATGATGGGCGCTCATGAGACTGTTTAGATGAGTCAATGGGGTTGGTGTAGTGGAGTGACCGGTCGTGTTTTCGGAGGATGAATGATTGTTAGCCTGGAGCGGCTGCTGTGGCAATTCTTCCCCGCTCTCCTCGTCTTGGAGATCTGGATCGGACAGATCCTCCTCCTGGTGTGACTGCAAAAAAACGTTAAGAGAAATAATTAGTCAGCTGTGTAGTTTTAAAAAACATGTTTTAAATGAAACAAAGTTTCACGTTCAAGTGTTACGGCGCATTTTCGATTTCTTCCGTTCGTGGAAAACGACAAGGATACTGGCTGCTATCGGACTTGAATACCGTTCGTTACTTTATTACATAAATATACGTGGATGTTGTACGGAAAATAGTATAATCGCAGAAACCGATAACAAAAACGTTTTAACGAGCCAAACGATAAATTCGATAGAATGTCATCGCTGGTATACGCGATTCCAGACGCTTGCCAAGACCGATTAACTCGTTTCCTGGTGATATCGATAATCGCAGAGGAAAAGACAAAAAAAATGGTATTACCATCGATAATACTGCAGTTACACAAACATGTCGAGAATTGTAAATGGCAAAAAAAAATATATACATATATTTGTATACGTGAGGTTACGGAATTCTAACGTATCGAGAGGATAGCGCCTTGTCGTCCACCGCGTACGTGATGTTTAATATGCAATTGTTCACCCATGAGACCGTATTACTTCATTCCGCTAAAATATGAGACATCGAAGCATGCTTCGCTATCGAATATTTTTGTCTGCACACATATCATTTTTCCGATTATTTAACTCCTCGCGAGTATGCCGCATGTATCATGCAAAGGTTTCTTCTTAACTTATTACTCGCCGCAATATCCAAACCGGTGATGAAAGAAGATCGGAGAAGATGTCCAATGACAGCGGTCAAGTGACCCATTGTCGAAACATTCGAAATGTGTCACTTAGCCTGACACCAGATTTTTTAAAAAATTATTTCGATTGTAGCGCATTTCTCTCTTTGTGCCCGCAAGCCCAGTTGTATTATTATTATAAAACTACCTGAGAGGAGGGGGGAGATCGTATGAGCAAGCGATCTTTATTGACGCTGTCGCGGTTGAAATTCGCGAGGGTACTGATCTGACCGATCAATGGAGAAGGGGTCGTTTATCTCTCTACATAATATGTATAAAATGTAAAAGATAATAAAAGGGCCAACACGCGTATTCGATACACGCAGTTGAAACGGAACCCCTGGAGTGTTCCCAAGCGGACGTCACGACGGCTTCATCGAGACACAAAAAAATAACGTGTGTTTCGAATACATCAAGTACACGTGTATATCCATATACATAGGGAGCACTTTGAACCATATCACTCTGCAAGCGGAATTAATTCATCGCGGTCTCGTGATAAACTACGTCTCGTGGAACTTGTCTCATTCTCTACTCCGGGGGTCAGATCGATCGATTTAGATCGGTGAAAGATTATTTCTAATACAACATCCACAACTGATGTCTGTCGGATGCGCTGTCCCGGTGTGGCTGTATACCCTTTGGCATTGATTTATCGTCGGGATCGCGCATTGTCGTTTATTCGAACCTGCAGTATATGTAACTTGGAACGCGCGACGATGTCGCCGCGAAGGCCAATATTGTATACACAAACAGTACACGGTAACAAATGTTTGCGGGTTTTATAAAATTTAGTTTCGTTTTAGTTACGATAGTCGAAAGTAAAATGAGGAAAATATTTGGATGATACCTGTGGGTAGGAGTCTATGCACGATAGAGGCGATAATAATTTTGTTTTTTTTCGTCAACTGTCGGAGAGATAGCGAGTGAGGCTTCGATCATAAAGTTATTTTATCGGGAGTATGTGTGCTCGGCTACTCGGCGCCGAAGCCGCGTGCGCGCCAGATGACAGGCCGCACGCGGACGCTCTCTTCTGGCTTCTGTTGCCCGATGCTTGCCGCTTCTGCTGCGAAGAGAGAGAGGCAATAAAAGGACCGCAACATGCTCCCAGCATGCGCCCGGCATTGTCCACCGAAAATCCTCGAGAGCTCTTCCCCGGTCTCTTAGCTGCACGCCTCGCGGGCCCCACCGTCGTACTACATCATATATAGATGCATGAAAAGTCAACGGGGCTGAGCTGGCCTACAGGGCGCCTTTGCAAAAGACAGTGAGAGTGATGGAACGGCTCTAGCGTAGTCATACGCTTAGCGGTGTAGGTATATCTCGTTCGTATGATACTACATCGCGGGAGTATAAAGTTCCTGGAAAAGTCCCGGTGGCGATCTCCGATGGATATTTATAACCGAGCTGCTCCGGGTGATGGGAACGACTACTACCGACAGAGAGAAAGAGGGAGACAGAAGGAAAAGACGAGATGCCTTCTGCTTGCTGGTGCTAGTGCTGCTGCCGCTGCCGCTGCACCGCCAGTTTTAATTAATGACCCGCCGAGTTTGATCTGCCGCGTTACGAGGAGAACGCCGCTACGCTGGTAATACAAGCAATGCGTGTAGGACCCCTAACATCACGAGACGGACGCGCGCGCCCTTCACGCGGTATATGTCGCGATACCCGGGATCTTGCACCCGTACACGCGTTATTTCGGTCCTCTCCATCAGACCTCTTCGTTCGCCTTTTCACCCTTTTTTCTTCTTCTTCTTGTACATTTTTATTGTCGCAAAGGATATATGGTACAAAGGCGCAATCCTCGTTGTTATTCGGGAGACCCACCCGCGGTAGAGAAAAGTCCCCGATGTGCCGTATACCGTTGCTATAGGGTAAAAGTGGGGAATATGGACCGGTCCATATATCATTGATTTACGTGTTAATCGAGGTGGGCCATATTCACCACTTTTACCCTACACGAATTACATGCCGCACCGGTGCACTCGAAACGCCTTCACGCTCGACCAAGATTATCGGTGGCCCAATGGTGCACAGAGAAAAAAAATCAATTGCGTCAACAAAATATGCGCTTACGGGTGGCGAAACAAATGTTTGGTTGATTTAGTTACTACGACAATTATTTCGTTCGATCAACCAAAAATTTATTTCGCCACCCGTAAGCGCACATTTTGTTGACTCAATTAATTTTTTTTCACAGTGTGGGTAATCTAGCCTCGAGCATGACCCACATTACATTCCCGATCACCCTCGTATCCGAGATTAATTATCCAGGTATGAAAATTAAAAATGTACGGACAGTTCGTGAACGACGCGACGGGAAGTACATATACAAGATGTGCGAGGGATGATTGTTAGGTGGTTTGTACAACGAAATATAACATTCGAAATTTCGCACGAGGGCGCAAGCACGGGTTTACAGCGCAATATTAATAGCGTGGGTGGATACGAAGCTACGTAGAAGATATTGTTAGATCTTTGGGGCTGACGAGAGCGGGTCTCTGAGAGGAAGAGAGGAACGGAGGAGGCAAAGGGGGGGAGGGAGGAATCTCCTTTGCTAATGGGGTTTTAATGACGGCCAGCTGTCCGTCCGTCACGGACCTTTAGAAAACTACTGAGGTATATTTCTGTATCGGCTTGCATCGCCCGCAATCAGATCTTCCACGAGTTCTCTCTTCTTCAGACCCCTCTCGTTCTTCCCTGTCTCCAGCTTGACACGATAATCCCTACGGGGAAAAATTCGTATAATTGTTCCAGCAACTTATTATCCTTTTCCTACGATCCAATACTTGCCAAAATCTTTCGGGGGACACGAGTACATACCTGAAGTTTCCCAAATCTTGAAAAATGTTCTAACACGTGGACGCAATGACGAAAACTTAACAAATATTAAATTAACGGGAAAGCAACGACGACGTCAGCAGCTTAATTTTTATAATTAATAATGCAACTGAACACCCACCAAACGACCCACCAGATTGGTAAACGGTACACTGAGAAAAACGATAGTATTTTCTACCGCACCAATAGTTCCCAGGAGGAACGTCTATGTAGATAGTTTCTGATAGTATATATTCAACTGATTAAATCATAATTATAGTTGCAACTATGATTTTTCGTCACTGTCGTAACTATAAAATGTAAACGTTTCCCCTGGGAACTATTTTTTATAGTAAAAAGTCAATATTGTTGCTTTTACTATGTCACTTTTTCTCAGTGTAAATTACTAGTAGGTTACTGCTAAGTACCTATATAGACAAGATCAAGAAAATTGAGGGTGTAACGCGCCCGAATGGAAAGAGTACACCGATGGAGCCTCTGTGGAAAGTACACAATATCGAGAACGAGTGGGATATTCGAAAAGGGATTAGTCGTTGGGTGGTCAGTCAGCGAGATAGAGCGAGAATGGGGGAGGGGAAGTTACGGCGTGATTTTATGGGCTATTAACCTACACAAACTGGATTGTGCACGACATGGAAAAGCCACTCACGAACGGCGTGGATTAGCTAATGCTGCACGACCGATGGCGGGACTTTACAATACCTCGGTGCGGCAGAAGTTCGCGACGCGCTCTTGCTGCGAATCTCAAAATCTTACTAGGGCTATAACTTCGTTTGCCGTCTCGAAGAATAAAGTTACATTGGGTACGCCGTGCCTTGCCAGGCTATCACGATACAATATAATCTTTATTGTGAAAAGATTTTTCGAGTATCTATGGAGAAGAACCGAAGCTCGGAATGTCCATTAGAGCGAAATATCTTCTACAGGCGCAACAGTGAACACCCAGGTCATCTATTTAGTATCCTGCAGTCCCTTTGGGTTTCTTATCGGTTCCGTATATATATAGGCGAGGGCGGGTCAAAACGGACCTGTATTCTCCATTTGAGATGAAATTTTTTCTTTATATCCCGGGAAAATGTTGTAAAAAGTCAACATTGCCCCTCTCTCACCTATGTATGTATTAGTGAAGAGAGACATGTCAATGACACAATAAAAATTCGCTGGCAACAGAATATATTATTGTGTGCTGATTTTAACTATTTAATTTTATCGCAGGCGGCAAGTATTTTTAAAAATTCGAAACTCGATATTCCTTAGTGTTTGCGGTTCTGATTTTAAAAAAACGTACCGAGACCGATTCTATTCCGTAACTAGGAATATGCTATTTCACAAAGTGATTTTGACTCTGTAGAATTTCAATCCGCGCTCCGTCGCGGCCCATTCGCGATAACTATAAAGCAGTATTTTAATCTTGTTTGAAGTATAAATTGGCATGAATATTTATGGCATCGGAGGACCGCAACGAAGCTCCGGGCACGGACGGACGCGTCGACGCGGATTGACACACGCGCGCCCGTGCGACGCCGATGTATGATAGAGAAATAAAAATAGGAACAGCGACAGCACTCGCGGTGGCTCTCCCGCGGACGAAATGTCAGAACGCCCACATCTCCTCATCAACCGAGAGCGACCGGATGGTCACACACCTGATACAACAACAACTATTTATTTTAATACGGTGTCGACGGGTTTTCCACTATTGGCTCGATAACATAAATCTCGATCGAAATCCAACGGGCCGCGGTTCTAGCTCGATTCCAAATGATAAAGAATGTATTCATTCGCGAAATATGATTTGTTTTACACAAAGGACCGTACATTCCTCAGTGACCGTTATTTCACACTCATTCTCCTGCACCGTATTTTTATTATCCGGGGAAATTCCACAAGTTGGATTCCACGAGTCTCCTTGACCAACGCATTTTGCTCGGGCAGCTAGCTCTCTTTGTTTCCTGTCGGCGACTGGCGTGTCGTCTAATTTCTGAGACCTTGAGCAAGCAATCCGTGCTGGAAGATCGATGCCGAGGATCGAGGAGAGAACGGAAAGAGCCCGAAGATATCCTCTTTCGGTTCATCCACGCCAGGACCCTAAAGTTTAGCCATCTGTCGACCACGTGACAGGAACCTTCCGTCTTATAAGCTGTCCCTCCTCGCCCCTCCACTCACCCTACTTTTTCGTCGATACTAAATTACCGAGACTGATTTTTCTCTGATTTCGTTCACTAACGATAGACCTGCTATTTAAAGAGAGCACGGAGCTGAGACGAGAGCCCCATTGGGCGATAGACAATTTATCCTTTAAAAAAAAAAACGCATGCACACACACACACACACACAAATTCGTAGAATTGTAAACTTCGAGGGTTGTCTTCATGGCTCGGCCTTCGCCTGGCTATATTCCGAGATTCCCTTGCGCGTTTTTCTTTATCGGTGACGCCGTCATGGCCAAGGATAGGAGCAGAAACTTCTGTCAGAAAACGGCTCCTGACCGTTTCATTTTTAAGTGTTTAGGGGGGGGAGCTCAATTTGTCCGACTGTATCTGGCGTGTCCGAGAATCGGTCGAATTCTTCCCCACCGATACTTGAGAAACATTATCTCTGACGTTTTTTTTCAGGAATTTCAAGGTTGTATATAGTATCACATTAAAAAAAAGCGACGAGAGTGAAATACAACGTACGAGAACTTAAACGTAGATCGAGTGTACACGATAATGAAGGACGAGGGCGGAAGTCGAATCCGTATACATAGCGAATAACACCATTTGAGAGACTCGAAATGAGATACTTTGAATCGTTTTGTATAAGTTGACACCCTTGTTCTTGCCAATCCGCGCCGAGAGTCCCTTCGAAAATTAGCCTTCTTCCTGTCCTTTGCCCACGCGTCGGCGTTAAACAAAAATCAAGGAAGACAACAGGACGTCTAGCGCGAAACGACAATCTAAACCTCAACTGTATCATTATCGTGATTCTCACGTGGGTGGATGGAGCGCACGTGCGATTTCGCGTTCAGCATCTAAACTCAGGGGGGAAAGAAGAAAAAAAAATGCCACCTCCGACCCACATATCTCGAGGGCAAAGCAAAAATTACAATTCCACGGCAGCTTATCGATAGAGAAGTGTGTGCACATGTACGAATACGAAAGCTCGGAGGGAATCCGGGCAGATGAGACAGGTATAGCGAGACGGTTTTTTGTAGAGGAACAAGAGCTGGCGTGATCCAAGGCCGTATTGTGAGGGCAGTGAGACAACAGCGACGATGAGAAGAGATCCCGATGATCGCGTGTCCCGGCGAGGTACGGGAGCCCCCAAGACGGTGTCTCTTTTCGACTCCCTGAATGAATAATCGCCGCCGCCGGATTCATCGGACGCCGCATGTGAACCAGCCAAAGGATATCGCAACCAACGGATCATCATCGCAGGAGGAGCAGCAACAGCAGCAGCAGGAGCAGGAGCGGCAGGAGCAGCAGGAGCAGCAGGAGCAGCATAATCCACCGTGCGCTAAAATACGCCCCCACGTGACCGTTTATTTAACATTAATTTAATGATACGTCGCAGGAGCCAGTGGTATTCGACGAGACTGATCTCATCACGCGCTCCATCACGATAGACTCCAACTCGGCTCTACCTGACAAAGCAAAATCTATCCGCGGATGCGTGTATGTTACACCCGTTTTGGCCTTCTCGGAAGACTTCCCCTACAGTCGTGGGGCTACTTCCATAAAATATCGATATTCGTCCCGGACGAATATCGTATTTTATAATTTTCCGCCGATTTAATCGACGATATCGCGATCTCGTTAACGTCAACGTCCCGAAGGCTGCTGTGACGATCGGGAGTCGAGGGTGAAGGATCAGACCACACGAAGATCCCACCGAAGAGAAGGAGTAACCGAGATGACGAGAGCTCCGTAGGCTCATCGTATTCGCGACTAACGTAATAAACGCGCGTGGCGATAATATTTCGAATAATAAATATCGGGATGTAAATCCATTGGCAAAGGCGACGTCGGGCATAAATCAGGGGCCCTGCGGCGGTGGTGGCGGCGGCGGCGGCGGCAACGCGAGGGTCTCAAGTCTCCCTCCACTCCGCCTCGATACGTCCATCCGTCTGGTACGTTCGGTGGTTCGACCTTAACAACAGCAGCGACTGCAGCGGCAAAATACCGAGTCTCTGCCCAATGTGCACACACACACATACACACAGGCACATACACAAACGTGTACGGTAACCTCGTAGAGAATCGCATCGTAAACTCGTCAAACTCAACTCGCGAAATAGCATTAACTACCGGGATAATACAATCGTCGTTGCCCCACCGTTAGTGGAACGAAGAGGCGAAGATTGCATTGGTAGGGTGCCGAGAGATAGCGTACGAGAACTTGACGGACGCACAGGCGAAGCGACAGAGAGGATTAGAGCCGATGATCCAGAGAGGAAGAGAAGCGAGAGAGGGATAAATAGCGAGGGAGGCCTGACTGGCGTTCTGCATTGATGCGTTGGGTAGACATTGGCGAAACTCGCTGACAGTCGCTAGTTGTGACAGCCCAACTTTAATGCCTTTTCTCACCTTCTCTACCTTGCCTTCCTCTTCCTCCCTCTCGGCTCATCCGAAGTTTGCAGTAAATTCTGAGCGCAGCTAAATAGAGGAGACGAGACACACCGCGCCGAATGCACGCGCTGACACGCATGCGGTGTTTTCTCTTACGACGATTGTAAGGAATTTCTTGGCCGGCAACCGTCAGCGGCAACACTCGCTACGTTCGTTCACTTGCGACACTGTCGCGGGCTGATTTATTTTATTTTATTTTTTTATTCGCGTATATTAGATTTATAATAAGGTTTACCTGGAAGCGATAATATTAAGTGCGCGCCAACATTTGTCGATATATATATATACATGTATATTGAGATCGAGATCGAGGTCAGGCCAATCGTGACTTTCCCGTAGATCGGCCACGGACGAAAAGTTTCGCCACCATTCTTCGGGACACAACTCGGAGAATGTACTCAGTTTAGTTTTAATAACTTTTCCACGATGAATTCCTTCAGTCGGTGGGATTATTTAATGTGGATTTTTTTTACGGAATAAATTAGAGGGCTTGACCCGTCCCGCGGGGTAGTCTAATTAATCCAATTATATATAGCGGAGGGCAGAGGATACGAAATAAGAGAAGCATCCGCGCAGCCCTGATTATACCCATACGAGAAAGGATTTCGGGAATTCTCTCTCACGGTCACGCAATGCCCCGATATAATTCGTGGAAGATCTTTATACAACGCGTAAACGCTTAGAGATTCTACCCGCTGCTGTGCGCGCTCCCGTGTGTGTCTCGTATTATATTCGCGTTTTTTTTTTCTTTTTTTTTTCTTTTTTTTTACATGCCGATTTTTCATTTTTATTCTCTCATCGTCCCAAATATTTTTTTTCTGTCGCTCCCGCGTGATCTTGTATCGCGTGGAATTCGGTCCCAGGAAGTTCCGCACTGGATATACATTTATTCGATAAAATTTCGTAACTCGCCCGAAACATTACTATTTAATTTTCATAACGACTGTATTTATTCCTTACCTTTCGAGTGGGTTGCGCCGTAGGGTTAAAACGTCGACGCGAGTTTTGGTTTGTTGAGAAAAGATGAACGGGCAGAAGACTGCCGTGCTAGCGCGCAGGGCATACAGGTATAGGTGTATACATAGGGGACATACAAGAAGAGGAAAGGGAGCCGAGGTGGTGACGGTCGCGCGGAGAACGAGAGACCGTTTGGATCGTGCGCGCACGCTGACGAGTCGGCGCTAAACACGCGTGACGATTTAGACTTACGAGCGTCGTCGTGGTTTCATCCGGGCGCACGCTCTCTATCTCATCGCCAAGAGTCGAGAGCGCGTACGCCGCCGTATCATATCTCTCTCTGTCTCGCTGTATCTCTCCAGCGAGAAGTTAATTGATGGTCCTGACTCCTGGCTCGTCCGAGTGGAAACGAGCATCGGCTCACTTGTCTCTCGCGCCCACTCACGAGGTGGCGGTGTTATATATATATACGTATATATACAAAGATATGTACGTATGTATGTATATATGTATGTATATACGGCATGAGCAAGGAAAATTGCTAAGGACGCGTTTGACCAATTTATGATCGACGATTAATCATCTACCGTAAGAGAATGATCGACGCTGACGTCACGTAATTATCATAATTTCAAAAGTCACTCGGTTATACGAATATCACTTAAACTATAATATATTTTGCACCCATGCAGTGTGCGCGTGTGTCTGCTAAATTATTAACGCTATGGCTGCCGGCGCGTTCGATCTTTGAAAATACCTTAAACAATTTTGATCTAAAATATTTTTGATAAATTTAATTCCAATTTTCACTTCTTATCTGGGTTTAAAGTTTTTTAAACTGAATTTTTCTAACGTGAAATCTTTGACATACTTTGATAAAAAAGAATCGTTAAAGGGTTAATAAAACAGCACTCGCCGTTCACCTTTATAGCCTCGCTAACGAAAATCCACCGAGCTGAGCACTTCTTTCTCCGTCCAATCCCCTCCGCTCAGAATTCGAGTGAATCGAATTTTCAATTAAAGTTTGACGCTCGCCGTGACACAATGGGCCTTCATTACCGCGCTTTATTTATTTTTATTTTTTCTTTTTACTGCTCCACCAGAGCTACGTGGGCGAGAGAGTCGGAGCTCAGACGTCGGACTTTGCACCTGATGTGCGACACACACACACACATGGGACGCGGACGCACACGAGAGGAGAGAGAAGGCGCAAAGGAATTGGAATCCAAGACCTGATTCTCAGAGTTGACACGCGACGAATATGCGTCGCGCAGTGGTAGAGAGAGGGTGACCGAGGGATCCAAGCCATAACTCATGTATCACGGTGTTAATGGTAGGTATATCAAAAGGGCCGAGCTGATTAAGTTGGTCTCGGCGCTCGAGCGGTACCCTTTGGCATAAAGTTCACCTCTAGGACAACTGTGCGTTGGCGCGGGCGGTCGCTTTGAAAAAAATAAAATTAAAATCTTTCCATCTCACTCCGACTCTCGGCCTCGTCGAATCCTCCACTATACATTTCGCAGCAGCTATTCGGTTCAAACGCCAAAGTGCAATGGATCTCGGGGCGCACGTACCACTATTTTTTTTCTGGTAACTTTGCTGGACGATAAAACCGCAGGTGTGGGTCAGTCTTTGATGCGGGAACAACCCCGCCACGCAGCCGTTGTGTGTGGTAGACGAGCGTAGTTTCGCTTCGTTAATGCGTTCCTCTTACGATCATACGTGGCAGAGGTTGGAATAACGACAAAAAAAAGCCCCTTCGTTCACAAAGTTGCCTTTCGTCGCGGATCAAGTGGAAAGATTCGAACACATCGCGCTGGGGAAAAAAAGAAACAACACTTAGGGAACGCCTGTTGAATTCTTGTATTCGCGTTCGCCAGCCGCATCGAAGTATTTCTCTCAGTGTGAAAAGTTATTTTACGCTTTCTGCAGATTAATTACTTTTCAGTCGTGAATTTTTATTTTATTTAAATTTTCCTTTTTTTCCAATTAATTTATCCCGTCGATAGTCGACCGATGAATATGGTGAAAGGAGAAGAAACGAGATACGCCCGCGAGCGGCGAAAGAAGCAGCGAGGGGCTTCTCGCCGCAGACTTAAGGTCTGCGGGGGGTGGCGGTGAGGCTCGGTATCAGCACGCAACACTGTCGTATCGTCAAAGTTTACTCCGTATACGCGCATGTTGCGTGAATGTGCATAAAGAACTCGTAAGACCCGTCGACGCGCTTACGGTAGGCTATCAACACGGTCGGTTACTACGTATCGTCGATCGGCGTAGGGGTACTTTGGGGGGGGGGGGGGGGGGCAGCGATCAGCCAAGCGGAATGAAAGAAGGATATATATACGCGAGGAGTCAGAGGGCACGTAAGGGTTCTCCGAGCTCACACGAGACGCGAAGAGGCTCGTGGAGCGTCGACTGTATGCGCAAACCCCGTCGTCGTCGTCGCATCCGCCGGAAATAAAATAGCCCTGGCCCACGTGCGCGACAGCCTTCTGATCTTCGGCTACTCTAGCTTCTGAGGAGCTTAGCCCGTGAAGAAAGGTCTACGGACGGAAACGTTGTCGTTTTTCTATATTCGCAGCTCCCTCCCGTCGCACACGTGTACACCCGCATCCTTCGGTACTCGGATAGACTAGTCCACGAAATACCGCCAACAGTAAAAAGAATGGAATGAAAGTGAAGTAATAAAGTTGAAAGAAAATAAAAGTTTTCGACCTCAGTGGGCCGAGAGTTAATGTTTGGTGAATGCCTAAATTGTTTTTATTTTTGGCGCCACAATTTCATTACGAAAATATCCGGCATGTATTTTGAAACGTCCGGCGCGCAAGAGTACAATAATGCAGAATAAACGGTTTTCGACCTCCGTGGGACAAGAGTAAATGTTCGGTAAATGCCTAGATTGTTTTTATTTTCGGCGCCACAATTTCATTACGAAAATATCCGGCATGTATTTTGAAACGTCCGGCGCGCAAGAGTACAATAATAAAGAATAATCGGTTTTCGACCTCAGTGGGACAAGAGTAAATGTTCGGTAAATGCCTACATTGTTTTTATTTTTGGCACCACAATTTCATTACGAAAATATCCGGCATGTATTTTGAAACGTCCGGCGCGCAAGCGTACAATAATAAAGAATAATCGGTGTCCGACGTCGTCTACGGGTCGATATGTGGGATACAGGTGTATATAACAATAATGACGAGCGCGCAGCAAAACTCGGCATGGTCATATCAAACGCGACGGAACCGACATTCGTACGGATTCTGTTAGTAATATAGCGAGACAGCGATGACGGGAGACGCGAAGGGACCACGAAGAGGGAACCCCCTTCGCTGCATATTATCCGATACCAATAATGCGACTAATCGAATTACACGAGGGCCCCTTAAGCTGATATGCAGCCATCGTATAAGTATCGGGCCGCATGGTGTAACGATTGTAGTTCTCCTTCGGAAAGTATGAAATAAGTATTCTTGCCTTTGGTTTATAATACCATCAAACGTTTCACGAGAATTCACGAGCAGCATAAAGAGACACGGCGAGTAAAAGGGAAAAAAAACTGGAAAATATCTAAATAAAAGATGCGCAGCTGCCGCGGCCGTTGGATCGGGACTCGAGAGCATTATTATATTATATATGCAGCGCAACGAAAGCACGATTATTTTCATCGGACGTGTGTAATTACATTAATTGTTGACTCACGGACAAATTACTGCGCGCAGCCCCCCTAAAGCATGCAAAGTATGTGACTCCTATCTCGCTCTCTCGCGAGACGGGAGGCACAAGTTGGCGAAACGATGGCAACGAAAAAAAAAAAAAAAAAAAAAAAAAAAAGTAAAACGTGCGAGGATCGAGGAACTCGCGAGAGGCGCCTGTGGCTGCTGCTGCTGCTGCATCGCACGGATCGTCGGTACACATACTGTATACACACAACTATCTACTTTCGCACTACAGAGAGTACAGCGCGTGCACGAGTTTCAGTACCCCGAGTCCAACATCTGCGCGAACGTTTTTCGCAAGGCCATATGTAACACAGGTCTCGTGTGTATTCGCGATTCCACATAAAGAAATTTACAATGACCGAGTTAACGTTACGCGTGTTCGTGTAAAAGTTAGTACTTTGAAAAAAAAAAAAACAAAATACACGCGTGATTCCGAATCCCGTATTATAAATTTGCCTTCTCGGATCGCACGGTAAAAAAGAAACGTGGACATATTGGCCCACAAAGGTCTATAATTTTCTTTCGTCTACGCACTTTTTTTATTTTTTTATTTACCGCGTAGTTGTACACAAATGGATAATCTCTAAGGGTCACGGTAGAGACTCGCTTTTTCTCCTCATCCCGAAAGGCATATATTCGCACGCGTGGAATTCGGCTATTAAACGAGAAGGCCCTCTCGAACGACCTATAAAATTCGTCTGGGCCCGGAGAGTTGTCTGGGAGCGTGCATTAGCTGTTGCGGTTATGGGCTCTCTTCACGTTGCAGCACAAGGGATATACAACACGTGGTTCATTTTAGTTACAGGTGTCGAGAGACTTAGAAAAACTTTTGCGGATTCATCGATGGAAGATGAGCAAAATAAAAGTATTATAATGGAATATATATATATATATATATATTGAAGGTAGAAAGGACAGTGCGAGTTTGAAAAAAACGCCCGAAGCATATCCGTCGAGATCACGATCGCGTGCAACGCAGTGGCTGTACTTGTATCCCATCATGCATCGCGAGATTGGGGGAGAGAGAGAGATAGAGAGAGAGAGAGAGTAATGATCGAACGGCAAGAAATAAAAGACGAGATCGAGAAATATCGTGCAGGAAGACGACGACGGGTTATAATAGCATTTAATCACGATGTGAGATCAAATTTGTTCCAAGACCATATATACATGTATGCAATATATCGCATCTCCTCTATCGTAATATATTATTTCAACTAATATATATATATTTATTATAGACAGTGTACAGAATAGCCAGCAGCTATAAAAGTTGGCTTGCAAAGTCGCATTCACGCACACGTGAACACCCTCAAAATTATATATGCAACGAGCAGAAGATATATATATGTACACACACACACATATATATATACATACGAAGGAGGCGCGTACCTATTATAGCAAGCGTGCGGGCGCGATACATAGGGGGAGGGGGGCACACACCGGTAAGTACATAGGATGAGACGTTTATATACCCCGACGCTGTCTATAACGCCGCGAAATACGAGACGCGTTTACGAGCGTGCACGACTGGAGAAAAGAGCGTGGGGGGGGGAGGGGTATATCGGCAAAGGATAGGCGGTATTATACTTCGCGGGTTCTCTCGGCAGGATCGGTGGCGCGGGAGGCGCACAACCGGGTCGAATAGTAGGGTTATACAGCAGTGTATCCCCCCACGAGCACATTTAAGATGAGAAGCAGAGAGAGACGAGCTCTTCGACTCTTCGGAGAGAGTCCAACCTCCGAAATATCTTGTAATAATCGAGAGAGTCTCGGGACTGACCAAGAGCGAAGAGAGATGAGCGTACCTACTACAACTTTTTTTTTTTTTCTTTATTTTATTCTTCGTTGATGGCCCCCGCAGCAGCTCGCACACTCGACGCGCGGCGTTGCCTTCCATCACTGGAATTGAACTCTCCGCGTTTTCCGTCTCGTACATGTGTAACTCACCCCCGCCCTTCGAAAAATAATACCTGTACGCTATACGTGTATGTACATGTATATATATATTATGTGTACGTGTTATACGCCGGATCACAATATCGCTGTGTACAAGTTAGCAATTGTCTATATAGTTCGGTAGGCATACGTATTTACGTGTGTTTGTGTTTGGTATATATATATATGTATATGAGCGAGTGGATAATGCGAAAACTTGTCCGTCTGGACCGCAAGAAGAAAGAGAGAGAAAAAAAAGTGGGGATGGTACCTGTAGTATTGTATATTTGACGCGCAACGCCATTCGACTTGGTATTATTCCGAGAGTGAATTACACTCGTCGGTCGAGGGTTACACGGGAGGTGGGCGTTAAGTACGAAGTTCTACGAGTTTAAATTATCCCGCGATAATCCGTGCACGGGGAAAAAGAAAACAAAAAAAAAAGATTCTTACATTTGACAACGATTGATTGTTCACGGACGTCGGTTTGTTAAATTTACAAATCTTTTTTTTGCGCTGTGCAGGGAACATAACCGCGAGGCCAGGTTTGTTACAATGTTCAATAGCGCATAGAATATGTAAATCGAGAGGGAAGAGAGAGATGGATTTTCTTTCATCGACACGTATTTCGTGGTAAGGTTCGTGCGAAATCCCCTTCCGGACGGAGAGTTTTGTTGCAAACAGGCCGCGCAGGAAAGCTTCGCGAGCAAAACTCGCGAGCCATTAAATTAATAATTTGTGGTCGACGTGGCGCGGCGGTCATTGTAATATCCGATGTAATCATTATAATATGCAGGATTTTATTATCGGAGTCCCGATGGGCGTATGCTAATTTACTGCTAATTGTATTCCACGGCGACAATGATGTCTCTGTAGCGAAGTAATCACCGTACCGGCCCCGCTTCTCGGCTTACACGTGCATGCGAAAACCCCCTCCAACTCATCGGTTCATCTCCCGCTTGTACATCTACTTACATGCATATCTATATAAGCGAACAATGTAGTTTACTGTAACTTTTGCGGGCTCCTCGACGCGTGTGAGCGAAAGCTATCGGCACAGACGAGTGGAACGCGCATTCTCGTTCTTGCCGTGACACATCTAACGCGCGTGCGCTCGTGCGCACGCCCGCTGTAAGCACAGCTTTGCGCGTCTCCCGAGACTCTCTTGAGATGGCGGAAAAATTTACCGGCTGCGACACGCGATTCCTCTGACACGCGCGGAAAATTGAACAACCGGCTTTTGCTCATGCGAGATGTAGTAGGTAGCGAGAAACGAACGGTTCCATCGCTAATTCGACGAGTCCATCTCTCACATGGCGACGCACACGAAGCACGTCGACCTACCGGCATACAGTTAACGGCTTTATATATACGGGGATATTCTAATCGGCTGACTGTCGGCAAGGCGAGCGGTAATAATTATCACTCGGCATTACATCCAGATGGAAAAATTCCAACGAATATAGTAGTCAACAGGGGAGAGTGGGGCAATATGGAACCGAGCTCATTCAGGACCTACGACAAAGTAATTCGAGGGATTCGATAACATACGGTCGGCACGTGCGAGGCGCATGTGACACTCCCTTGCGGCTAAGATAGCATCCGATATCCCCTCCCCATCCTCTACAGCGCCACGCGGGACAGTGGTTCACAAATTCCTCTTTCGAAACAGTCGCTCTTTCCACGATTCTGAGGGGGAAAAAAAAATCACTCATCGACCCTGAAATAATGCGCTTCAATCTGTTTGTTCTCGAACGATTCTCGTCGGCGCTAACGCTAGCCTTACTCATCCTGCGACAACATTATTATCGATCAACCGTGAGATTTATTATCTCATTTACCTAGTGACATAGTATATATAGACAGGAGTCATTGAATATACAGAGAGGACAGTACTTGGGACGAATTCGAAGGCCGTACCATCGTCAGTCTCTATAGTTTCACTGGAGTCAAGGGGTTCGACGAATTCAAATAAAAAGCGAATCGTATAAATAATTCCACGCAATTGATCATTCACAACGTGTTTTGTAGTCGTCTAAAAAAATATCGACGTCCGAATATAAATAATTTTAGGAGTTGCATTTTTGGAAAAAAAAAAATTAAATATTTATTTGTAAGGCAAGGCCGCAGAAAGGAAGTTCTTGACGAATGTGAAAATGCCGTACGAAGGCTTTCTACGCCCCTGTCAGTCACGTCATTATTACTAACAAATTCACGAAGATCACGCTTTTCGTTTTTGGAAAGAGTGCGCAGAAAGGCACTTTCTCGCACTAGCACGAGAAGAAAGACCGGATTGCGTTTGTACGCATGCGCAGAATTTTTCTCGTACGCTACACGAAAAAATGCCTTTCTGCATTCACATCACTCGAACGGAAAACGGCATATTCCGTGCGTGCGTTAGGAAATAGTATATTGTGCAATAACGACCGAAAGTTGGCGATTGCGACGAGTGTCGTGTGATTGCCAATTCGGCCCTCGTTCCACATCATACTTTTTGCAACGAGTGCATGAATAGTGGCGCCTTGAATGGTACGTTCACGAAACGAACAGTGAAGAGTGAGATTATAACTTTCCCTCCCTAGGGACGAAAGGGAAATCCCAAGGGACGCACCTTTTCTATACTACTTTGAAATTAGCAATTTTCCGCCCAAAGTTGTGCTTTTCATGGCAAAACTGCCATGAAAAGCACCACTTTTCATGCACGTGTTACAAAAATAAATAAAAATTCCCTCTAATGTGGAAAGCAAAAGTGGCGAGCAATCAAGATTCAGTCGATCGACATTTGCATGCCAACTACCCGCTTATCCCCAAACTACTGATTCATGTGCTACTTGTAAATGCATTTTTTTTAAGATATATAAAATACGAGCTCCCATTGTTCAGGGTTGCGAAGTGTTGTACGTTCGTCTAAGCAACATGGGCAATTACTTTAACGATTTTACTCTCAAGTCCGAGAACGATCGAGGGAGAGAGAGAGAGAGAGAGAACTTGTCCAGTGGTAAAAGCAAGGAGCGGTGTGTGCAACAGCTATAAGAGCGGTCTACCGGGCTTTCGCCGCGAGAGTTTCCTCGCTACTTAATAGAACAACGACGACATACCGATATATTAAATAAAATATATATAATAAAAGCGTCGGCCCGCATACCGAGGAGTTTATTTGCCGATCTCGCGTACTTTCATTTGGTCGATCGAAAGAGCCGAGTTCTCCATCGTCGGATCTATACGCCGTGCCGAGAGAGGGACAACGCTTTTTGCAACCGCTCTTGCATCCATCGTCGACAAAAAAAAAAAAAAAAAAAAAAAAAAAAAAAAAAAAAAAACCATAGAAATACGAAGAAAAAACAAGAGCGCACCGAGGTTTATTTCCCGGTGGTTAGTCTACTAAATTACTCCTTCTCGAAGCACTCCGTCGCGCGCTGTAAACTCGAGAAGATATTAATGAGAAAGAGGATCATGCATCTTCGTATGTCGAAAGGTAAACGAATGCCGAAAATTATATTATCGTTAAGAACGTAATTTTCTTAAGAAGCGATGATCGCTTTACACTGCGAAAGATCCTTTGGTACCGACGTTGATGAAAACACTTTGCGGGGAGGGAATCGTATTTTTCAATATTCTACGCGTAGAATCGACGAGGGATAGCGTAGGCGTAAGATTCGATGAAAAAACAAGTAACGGATTTAGAGAATAGATCCTTGGAAGGGAGCCTAGAAGATTTGAGATGAGACTCAATGGACCAGCAAGGGACCCCCGCCGAGCGAGACACGGTGGAGATAAGTATCGATATACAATGGCAATCTGTCTGTATCGCCAACCCTATATCTAAAGACGATCGTCATCGATCAACGGGAATTGTCTATTGTACAATAACTTCAGGGGGGTTGAAAATGTTTCTGTGTAAAATATAGAATTACATTCGTGAACGAACGAAAAAAAATAAAATAATTAGCCTCGATTATACCGAGTAACTATCGAAGAAAGAAGTCAATATTTTCAACGTACTTTTCCTCGCTAGACAGGACTCGTTTTTATCGAATCGTTATTTTTTCCCCGCTTCGTAGGAATTCCAAAGGCAACTATAATTTCCCAACTTGTTGCCCCTACCCGGCAGAGCATGCGCATTCGCTATAACAGCGTTCAGACAAAGTACTGATAATAAAATATCGATCGTTCGAATCGAAAGGTTCCTCAAGACTAAGTTTTAAAAAAGGCGATCTGGGTTACGCGCTCACCTCGACGTTGCGTCGATGTGCATGCACAATGCAAAGCATACGACGAAAGAATGTTTCGGCCGGAATGCTATGAGCCACGACGCTGCTGCTGCTGCTACTGCTACTGCCGCTTGCGTGATGGATATATAATTCGTTGTTTCATAGTACGAGGGAACGGGAGGAGTTGGCGGGTTTCGAGTATCGAAGTTTATAAAGTCGATGGATAGCTGACGCTAAAGCCACGGGTGCCATTAATATAGTCACGGAATAGAGAAGCCTTGGTTGGGATCGTAAAAATGTAATTGCGCTGGATTGCAACAACGTTATCTAGGCGCGCGCGGGCTCACTGGCGACCACCGGATAATAATAATATTAATGATACGTCAACGAAGGAGCGGGGACCGGGTGGTGTGACCACCGGACGGACGAGCGCGCGCCCGTCCGGCTTCTAGATTATATTTCAAACTGCAATATTAAAAGTACGACAGAGCGTGTCTGTACATTATTACGTGCAATACGTTACGTATAATATAGACAGCGTGCAGAAAGAGTAGCAGTATGAACAGCCCGATATCCACCTTACCGGGACAAACAGATTCTTTAATTTTTTTTTCTCTTGTCTCAACTATTATAGTCACACGAAAATAAGAATGATTTATTTTTAACACACCAGCTTAATAACGACGATGGTTATGCTTACAGTACCTCGAAGTATTTGACAGGAACCACCAATCGATTTCTCTCTCTCTCTCTCTCTCGTGAACGCTTCGATCGTATTCTCGAGAATTCTCACCGCGATATATAACCGACCGACACACGGACGCACCCGCCGCAGTACGGATAGTGGTCACGAATGTGTACCCAATGGAAATCGTGTGTGTGTGTCGTGGAGGAAACGCAGTCGGGCCTCCGGGGATGAGACTTGTCGCCCGTTTCGTCAAACACATAACGCGCACGAATGTCTCCTATATACACGGTACCTATAAGTTAACGCTGTATATACGCTTGTGATGAAATTAAATTAAACGTCTCGCTAACGCGGCCTGACTCTTCCAGGAAGCCGACAGGTATAGAGGAGGAGATCGAGTCGATGACCCTGGCTGGCTGGCTGGCTGGATGCGCGGAGAGCTTCACTCGACCCGGCTATAAGTACAAGCAGAGTCTCGGAGGCTCTCGTACGAGTTATCCTGTACAGCGTGACCGGGTACTGCGGAGGAGTCTCTCGCTCTATCTCAATATCGGTTAAGTCCGCGTTATACACGGAGAGTTCGAAGATGAGAAACTCGAGTCCGAACGCGAGCGCGAGCGCGCCGAGGCGAAGTAAAGTTGATAAGTCAACAAGGGTCGGCCGGCAGTACCCCGGTCGTTGCGACGACGAGAGCCAACCTCCGCGCGTGTTTGCACGAGTTTGAAGAAACCCGTTCCCTCTCGGTTCCTTTTCTCTGGATGCTACGGGGAAGTACCGGCTAACGGTAGAGACACGGGGAGGGGTACCCCGCGAACCGTCGGCCATCACGCCAGTTTACTTAGGACCCCGCCGATATATACGCTCGATGCGCGACCGAGCACATATATCCTACGCTCCTTCAAATTAAATATTCAACCGAGAGTACCCGAAAATACAATTTCTCGGCGATTCTCGGACGGTATTCCATTAGCCCGCTCATTCTCGGACGATGATGTAGGTACATATATTCTTCGCTTCTCTTCCCAGAGTTCTCTGCCATCTCGATGTATCGGCGTGTGGATATAACCGTGTCAATTACACACATATCAAGCTATCTCGAAGGAAGTTTAAATATCGTCTATGCTGGAAGACCATCGGTGAAATTCTTGTACTTAGCGTCTGTTAGCGGGTGTGTTTACATAAAATGTACGATGAAACGTAACAGGTATTCTTCGTTTGATCTATCCATATTCATTTGTATATTGTTCGAATTCTACGGTACGTATGAAACAGTATTATTTTCGATGCGGAAACCGTCTGGGTCATACTCCACGCGATCCGCAATCGTACACGGTAAAAAAACCTTCGTAGATTTAAACAACCGATCATTTTATTGTACAATCTCGATGTGGGCATTTTTATTGTTTGACTTTGAAATCAATTTACTCGGTTCGGACGAATGCCTTTTATCTACAGTTGCAAAGAAAAAAATCTAAAAGAACCTGTCAACGAGGATCATTTAGAAAAGTCGGTAAATTGGTCCGGCGCCCGTTTTTTAAGTTTGTTTGCTGTTCCCGTAAGTAAAATTTCGTCGTGGAAAATATCCGGAAAATCGGCTTAAGAGTTAAGAGTGCCGATGTCTACGATGGTGTTTCCGTTTGCCGGGATTGTGGACCACGTCACCGCACTCTGCCCGACGATGAGACGAGCCCCGAACAGGAATAGCGAGGGAGTGTAGCTGTGGTAGTAGCGGAAAAGGACTGCCGGCTCGTGCCGTGGGTTCTATTACCTGCGGCCTCGGCTGGCGAACGTGTATATTCCCGTTGCTCTACGCTGCCGGTGGACCTTTTCCGGAAGACTTACGGCGACCACCGTCGTGTTCTCCACTCCTCTCTATACGCTTGTACGGATGAGAGGTAGAAAACACCGCGGTAGCCCCGAACGCTGTCTATGCGCACCCCACGGCGTCGGCTTAATGGTCTCTCTCTGATCTCCCGTCATACCTTTTTTCAGGCAACAGGGGGTGCGAGATGGAGCCAATTGGGTGCTAACCATATTTTCACAGTCCCACTTGACTCGAAACGCGAGAACTCTATAAACAAACTGTCCGGGCTTGTCCTCGTCCACCCCTCCCCCCCTCCCTGGCACCGACGTATTTCAATCTAGTGGCATCGATTCATAGGTAAATTATGGTAGTTATTTTTCTGGCGGTAAAGTAACCGCTTACCTTACCTTTTATCTAAACAGATTTGTTGCGCCAGCGAAACAGCTATTTTTTTTATTTTTTTTTAAATATCCTCGCAAATTACTATTAATTAACGAAAAAAATTTCGATCACGATGATGATACGACTCTCTACGCTGCCTCGTACTATATACGTACATATGTAACATTAGATCGGATCTCGTCGAATAAAAGTGGGCGGATCTCGGCTAGTGAGAACGAGCCAATGGGGAACCGATAACCCGTGTTCACTTTTCATTGCCGTCCGCGACGGCGCCGCCACCGCCGCCACTCGCGCGTCATTGCCATCGCGGCGCTCGTGGTGGAGGCGTCGGTTCGCGCACGATCTCCCACCACCGCTGCGCGGAATTCATACGAGAGAACACACGAGTATAATACATAATTTATTGAACTAAACGTACGAACAGGGAACTATCCTTCGATCGTGATGACCTTCCGTTCACTCGCTTCCACGCGCGGTTCATCGAGAGGAAAAATTTCAAAATAAATAAACCGTGTCGATATTGACAGCATATTCGCATATACAGCATTCGCCTGGCTATTGACACCTTACGTGACATAGCGCATTACACAGCCGTTCACCCGCATTTGGCCACGCGTTAACGCTCATCGTGCATGGGTGCAATTTTAGGCACGCAACGAATATGATCAAGCCCCCGATAGCAACGAGTGAGAGATAAATTATCATCGACGAACGTGACGGAGAGACTCGTTGCTATTTCTAGTTCGCGTCTCGTGTACATTTTGGCTAATACACAATTGAGATCTACTCCTCATTTTTCATAATAAAATTGAATGAATAATATAGGTATAGGGCAAAACCTGATTCCTTTTTTTTATTTATATGATCCATTTTGCCCCGGGCTTTCGTTATGCCAAGTATTTGTTCGATTGATATTGATCCATTTAAATCAAAGAAAATTTGTGTAACTCTCATGGCTTAATTGACCGTCGGCCAAGAGGGAAATGTAAAAAAAAAAATGTATCTCTGCTATGGATGCGTGAGAGGCCTTAAAATTCTAAAAGTTTATTTCGTCGTAAATGAGTTTTATCTATAAGCGACGGGGTGGGGGCATCCGCAAGAAGAACAGTTAAATCATACAGTGCGGTATATTATGGCGAAGAAGACAATATAGCGGGCGGCGAGGAGCCCATCATTCTCGTCGTTCCCTCAGAGCATTACCTCCGAAATCTAATTATAAGATTTTTATAGGGCTATCGTAAAACTCGCGGCAGAGCGTGTATACATACATACCTACATATATATATATACATATATACACCTTCAAATTCCGTCTCGGACAGGGGGCATCGTTTGAGGAGAAGGGCCGAAAGAGACCTGTCCGAGTCTCCAGATTGGTTTGCAACCCTCTATCTCTTTTTTCGTTTTTCGATGCTTATGGTGAAAACGATATATATTCGGTAATTCAGGACGACCTGGAAATTTTTTGTGTTATTTTTTTCAACGCGCCAAATGATATTCGCGTCCGAGTATCTCGTAAACAATGAAAAACTTGGTGTTTCCGGTATATATCTCAAAAGATTAAATATTAACGACGCATCGGATATGTTTGACGTCACGACATGGCGTCCGCAGGTGAAACGAGAGAGAATCGCCGTGCGCACAGTGGAATTAAGTTCGAGAGTGAGAATATATCCTGCGAGACAGACACAGCAGGTAAGAGAGCAGAGAAGCATAGCTAGGCAGCGAGCGCATATCGCTGACGTACCCGATTGGCTGAGTGGCAAATCCCCGCCCTTGGCTCGCGGGATTAAAGGGGGAGAAAGCCGCGAGTCGCGAAACCTCCGGTACCCTCAGCCAATCGGACAATCGACCCTCGATTCGCGCGCCGGCGTCGAGCTGCCCGACGCCTCCGCTGCGTCAACTCCAAATGTCGTTAATATCTCCATTATGCATGAATCATTATCGTATTACTGTACCGCACGGATAATACACCAACATGCTCGACGAGGACAGAACTACGATATCAATGCGCAAATCGAGAATATATATATATATATTTTTGTAGACCAACGTTTTACCCGATTGATTGGATGGAACGTAAGTTTTCAAAGACAATCGAAGGCTCTGACGCGTTAAAAACGCTCCACTCGAGCAAAATATTGTAAACGTGATTGAAGAAAAAAAATTATAAGAAATCACTATACCGTCATGCTTTGGAAGTAAGAAAATACGCGCGATCGTGTCAAAACAGATTCGCATTCACAACGGGAGAAGACGAAGCGAGAAGCGGGCTGTGTCAATGACGCGTCGACCCATAAATAAACATCGTACACGGGTCCTCGACGTGTTGCGACGAACCAAAGATTACTGTGGTCCGAGCGAGGCCCGGTGTGGTAACCAACATGCGTATACTATATAAGAAAGTATTAAAATTGTAATTGTAATAGCAAAGATCCGGTCTGGAGCTTGTACGTGGTCATCGCTGATTCGATTAGCGAGATAAACTAATAACGTAAAGCATTACTAAAACAAAAATTTTCTCGTACTCATTTGTACTAAACGGTTGGCATGTTGACACCTCGTGGAAAAAAGACCGCAGATATCCGGCGAAAAGTGATAAATGTATGGAACCGCCCCGGTAGGAAGTATCTAATAGTAGTAATCGTAGTAAATGTAGCCACACAGGTGATCGTTATAACGCACTCGAGTCGACGCGCTATCAATTATGGCTTCACGAGAATTCCCTACATTTATTAATTGACTCGAAGAAGAAAAAACAAAAAAGAAAGCAGCAATTGATTAGTCGAATTACATAGCGGGACTCGTTCGTATCTGATATTACTACAAATGAATCGCACGTTGATCATCGCTTTGAAATGACAAGAATGTCGATAGAGGTTAACTACTCACCATGGGACTATCGGGTGTCTGTTGTCGATGATGCCCGAGTGGTATATTGGCCATTGCGACCCCGCCACCGGGATTTCCCATGTCCTGATACTCGTCGCTTATCTCCATCGCGTACGATGGCAGCGGTTCTCTGTTTTTCACCCGAATTTTGGCTGATTTATCCGCTGCGCGGTCTCGCGAGTCTCGAACGACTCTCGGCTATGGATTGTTCGAGCCACTGGGAGCTCCCGCAGTGGTCGCTAGAGTGTCGCCAAGCGGGTGCTCGAAAAAGCCGGTAATTACGAACGAATTTATTAACGGAATGATCCCGGGAATAAAACCAACGAGGAAAAAACTATTGCGCATGCGTCGGACCTACGCGGAGTTTTTGGGTAGCTGCATCAACTGAGTCGCGTTACCGCTAAAACTCGATGTCACAAGCTAACTTGTGTCTTCCAATCGATTATCCGATCACACATTCATTGGCACGAGTTGCAACCTCGTTCACTGTGTCTACCGATCGACGAGTCCATGTCTCACGATCTTTCTTTTTTCCTTGTTTTTCCTCTCAACCTCTTCTCCACACGTTATCGTATACTACCACGTGCTCCGAGCTGTTTTTCTTCGCGACACTCTCTCGACCCCCCCTCCCCGCGCCACGGTGTGGCGCAATAACGGAGAGTCGCCAAACTATCGAAAGGAAAAAAAAAACAAGCTCGTTCTCGAAAAGAATTTTACGAGTCGGCACACGCGCGATTGCTCTTGTCCCGAGATGGGCCCCGACAGCACTGGCTCGCACAACACACAGATACAACGCGAGGTACAATATCGAGATTCGTTATTGTACGCATGTGTAATAACGCTCGGTAAACACGACAGAGTTCCGCGCTCACCAAACGACGAGGGCTCAAGGTTCAAAAATATATATACATATATATATATATATATATAATATACTTGTACACGCGAAATACGAAGCACCAGTAAACCGAGATCACGATATTTCGTTTGCGAACAAAACGTGCCTTCGTTACGTCGAATAAACGTAAATTCGTTTCAAGAACCGACGTTGGCCTCTTTACAATGAGTTTCTACGGACAAAATTTTTTTTACCTCGCACGCTCCCGGCAAAACACTGTTAATACTTTTTTTTATATCGATATAATAGGAAATAAAGTTATGTAACAATGCCAGTCACGACACTGACGCTTTGCATACCGGCTTGTTAGATTAGTCGATCGAGTGGATGTGAACGTAATAGAGATTGAAGTGAAAATGTGGGATCGTTATAAGGTTGACACGGACTGGCAACGACGACGCGCGCGCACACTCGCGTCTTCTTGCGATCTGAGCCAGCCGATGGATCGACAGTGCCGGCTATCCCCTCCCTCTACTCTAATAAAGCAAACGTGCCGAACGCCGAACGCTTTCCGCCGGAGCGAACGAGTGGGCGGAGTCCCCCGCCGTTTGCCTCCCCTCCGACGGTACCCCTACTTCCGCGACTCTTGCCGCTGTGGATCCAAAAGCTTCGAGAGGAAACATCGGCTTGGGAGGTTGCACGATTGTGAACCAGGACACGCCCCGTATCTCGGGAGAGAACAACGCGCGCGGTCTAACCTCGCGATCTCACGCCCTATCGGATAACGACCCCGCGACCCCGACGCTCGTCAAAATGTATTATCTCAAAATCTCAAAATACTTTTTTCTAGTACATACGTATTGCTGGAAACGTCTGCGTGGACCAGGCAAGGGGTTGTCCTGTCCCTTCCGTTAAATCCTGGAATTCCCCGGGTTCTTCAAATACCAAAGAGGCACTTCAATGATTTCATACCGCTATATATTTCTCTCCGATCGCGGTTGCAAATACGTGCTATTTTCTACCCTAACCGTTTCTGCTAAATTTTCAATTTTTCAAAATTGACAAAGCTTGGAAACGTTGCACCGCATCAGTCGGGAGTATAGGCGTGCAATGACGTCTCGCTTCGCGTTCTTTCGGCGAGTCGATCCGCCCAACGGCTGTTTCGTCCCGCGGAGTAATGAGAGCTCTATCGTATCTCGTCGAACCGGTAAGAAGGAACCGATTCTTCGCTTTCTTTCCTTCTATACTCTCCTTCTTCATCCTCCCGAGGGTATCTTATAAAGAGCTCTCGATGATAACTTTTCAGGATTATACTCTTTACCACATGTATGGTGTGTATATTGCTCACGGATCTCTGTCCGACATATTTTCCTCGCCGTCACCCGGCTCATCGGTTTCCTTATACTGTACAACACTATGTATATTCTATATAAACTCTCTGGTGTGTATATATATATGTATATATATCTATCTATCACGTGGCTACGGAAGATGGCGGAACCGAAGAGCAGCTAGTAGTACAAATTGCAGGTAATTGCAGTTGGCGAACGCTCGGGGTATCTCTGGTGTTGGTGGTGCCTCTCGCTCATGCCGAGGGCCGGACGAACCGCGAGCGTGTGAAACTGCGAATTTTATGATTTACAAACGTTATTCTTTATAAGGAATATATATACGTACATGTACATGGACTACATGTTTCGCGAGATGAGCCGATGCGGAATATGTACTTGTATGTACGGACATACATTCTCACTCTCTCTCTCTCTCTCTCTTGTGTATGTGCATTATATTGTGTATAATACATATGCAGTTGCGCAGCCTGGGTGGGTTTATTCTCTCAACGATTATATAGTCCATGGAGAGTCGCTCCGAGGAGAAGCTAATATCCTTCGCCAGCGAGCATCAACGAGAGCCGCGTATATACATATACATATACATATACGTATATGTATATAGAGCAGGCAAGGATAATTGCAAAGCTCCTCATGCACCCGCCCGATTATCGCAAACTTTACGATTTTTCGTTCGTATTATATATACTTACAACGTCATCTGCAAACTACATGTGCGTTATACGCGAGCTACTACTATAACAGCTTAGCCACAACGATGGATCCGTAGATACGAGAGGAAGAGGGCATTAATAATAATGCGTGAGGAGAAGGTGCAGCGGTCACGTTGTTTTTGTTTTTTTCTTTTCGTAGGTACGAAGAATCGATGGGGAAAAAAAATTTTAACTTAGGCATTTGTTACGATATTTGCCTCGTCCTGACTAATCAGAAAAAAATCGCCGACTACCTAAAAGAGGAAATGTTGGGAACGAGACCGATGGTAAAAAGGGTATCGAAATTATTTCCGTTCCAACGACGAAAAACGTGATGAAGTTTTGTTTCGTGCGAGGGAGTGACCGATTGACGACCATCGAATTTTCGTGACCGTAAGGATGCTTGAACTGGCATTGTTCGACGGTTTCTCGGAAGGTTGTCCGTTTGGCTGACCTGCCTGCCGAAGGGAATCTCTCGCTCGCTCTCTCGGTCGGACACGACGCTCGGACTCGTGTCTCCATCCCTCTCATTCAAATTTGAACCGTTATGCGATTTCGTAAAATTTTACAACACGTCCCAACTCTCGAGACCCCCGCACGAGAGAGAGAGAGAGAGAGAGAGATACGAATGAAACTCTCTCGTCTATTGACCGTCAGCAATCGCTGATGGAAACCTAAATAAAGACTTTGAGCGTCTTACTACTACCCGCTTCTTCTCCACCGTTCGTTCTCGTACAACGTGTAAACTATATATACCGTATAGCCAACGGTACAGTATATTTTCCAAAAGCATTTCATAGAAAACAAATCGTGTCTCGAAGTGCGAGAAATATGTTCGGAGAACAACACATGTCTGTTGGACGGAAACATCTGCTCAACATCGAGCGTAAACAATCAAGCACATTTCATTTATCGCAAAGAAAAACAATTGGAATTATATGGCTCAATATTGGATGGCAACAAAACGGGGTACTTAAAGACTTTCAAGTAAATTGATTGAAACACTCGAAGGGCCTGGGGTAAAAATGTCGACTCTGATCATAAAAAATGACAATTCCCGTATTCACGTCCATGTTGATACGCCGTTTTTCCCCGACCACCGGTACAAATGTGTTTGCGTGTTGGATGGACGAGGGATGGGGGAGAAGAAAGAGCAAGAGTTCTGGTATTCCCAGAGCGATTATAGTTACGCCGCCGAGTTCCCGAGGATTTAACCCCTATAAAACGTTTCACGTGCGATTTTCGACTGTCGAGGCTGAGCATTTCGCCGCTCCGATCGTCATGGAAGATAGTGCCAAGTTTTGTCGCAATCTCGTCAATCTCGATGCCATAAGATCGCACGCGGGGACACTAGTCACTCGATAGTTTCACTGCGAAACGGCGAGTATGCATCCTCTCGTAATTACCACGACGAGCACAAGCACGAGCGCGCGGTCGGAAGGCGGCGGTCTTTTCACCAAAGAAAGGATGTTTGAGTTGGCCGCGCCTACGTGAGAGTCTCTCGTCATTCGTGTATTACACGTATAGAGGAAGTACAGAGTCTCGTTTCACAGCATCGCTTTGGCACCTATCGCAGTCTCTGCGCAAGATTTACAATTCTCATGGCACATTGTCGTAGACGTACTGCGAAATATACGCAACTCCATGATAATCGAGTAATAAATAATATTATTTTATCGAGAAGAAAAAAAAAATTATTCGATTCATAGAAATATTTTCTCTCGGGTTTTTGTGTATGTTTGTGTTAGATAATCGTTTCAGCGCAACCCTTACATACGACCCTTGGGATTCTCATCCGGTCGAGCGGATTGTATAATTATCGAGTGCGCGCGGTATTTCAAGCTCGAGACCGTTGCTTATCCGTCCAAAAATTGAAATATTCCAACAGCTACGGGTTTCGACGAAAGGTATATAGAAGCTTCGTGTAATATGTATGTCTCTCGTGCGATGACTGAGTGAGTTTTAGGGTTGAGTTTTACGTGTGTATATGTGTGTGTTCTGAAAGCGCGTAAACGCAACGGCTTTTCGAAACTAATTTGTCGTGCGTGCCGGCGAGGTCCATTATTGTGTAAATCATTATATTGACGAGGAGATTGGCACATGGGAGGGAGATAGAGACAGAGAGAGAGTGACAATGAGTTGGCCGTTCGGTAGAACGGTCTTCATCCCTCTGACGCCCCGGCTCGAAATCCCTCTCTCTCTTGCTCTCTACACATGTTGCGACACACCAGTGGGATAACGCAGTCCCTTTGGGCAGCCACCCCATCGTTAGCGTACCGAATCAACCGGAAATTCCAGCTCTCTCTCGTGTAGCTTCCTCATTCATCCGTAGATAAAACTTGGACGAACGTGCGATTTCTCCCCTTGTCTTCTTAACCGATTTCTGTCTGTCTATACACTGTTAACGCTTGTATATTTAGAGCACCGCATTGTCACCTTCGAAGGGTTTGCCAATACACTGCTCGGTCGGTCATTGTCATGAAAATACACAAGTTTATTATTGGCTCGCTATCGAGGGGTCCGCGAGACGAATAATAACTGGGTGCAATCTCGTGTATGTGTGCGCGTGTATTTGCTACAAGATTCTTTGACCACGTAAGCAGCTGGACTCTGGCAGAAACGCGGGAAATTTTCGTCTTCTTAATTTTCCGAAATATTATGTACAATGATTAAACGCTTCCGAGTGGCGCGTGAACAGGATTTGGCGCGAAGAAGATCGAGAAGTCGAGTTATTTGAACGAAATGAGACACCCGCAAAGTAGATCGTTTTGGAACCATTAATTATCCAACCGAGGGAGGTAGTTGGTACTGCTCGCACTGGCCCGAGATAAACTAGACTGGTATGCGAATATAAACGCGGGAACGAGAAAGCAACGGACGGTGAAAGAGCCGGGGTTGTTAGACCAGGAGGGGTTGCTGTCGTGGTGTAAAAAGGTAAGTGCAAGCAATCGCGAGACAGAGAAGGAGTATCAGGAACGAGGAAGAGCGAGACTTGAGGATATACGAGACGAGGAGTCGGAGTGAGCGAGAGAAGAAGGTGGATGTCGTCGGTATGGACCGAAATTGCTTCGAAAGATTAATGACTTTTATGCTTCTCGTTAATACCTTCTCGTGCATAGAGAGTCGACTCTCGTTGTAACTTCGTCGATCTATAATGTAGGGAAGAGCCGAGGGAGGTGGAGGTAAAGCGAAACTCCATTCTAAAGCGAACTATATTTACCAATTTTTCGTCGGACATAAAAAAGTGTGTTATCTGTGAACGCTCGCCACTTTTTGACGTAAAGCAAAAAAAAACTGTCCATCGATGACGAATATCGAAAATCTCATGAACCAATTACTTTACGGAAGGTTTGACAATTCTTTTACGAGACGATATGCATACAAAACAAGATGCATATATAACCTTCGGCAAATAATTTATATTTCTCCCCCATGTTATCGTATCGTGGGTTTAAGCGCGAGGAAGCGAGAGAGTCTAGCCGAGTGAATTAGGCCGAATAAGATTAATGATAGGTGTGGCAAAAGCGATGTAGCATATTTGCCGCTCGATTCGATACGTCAGGTTATGCACCGGGGAATCTACTAAACGGCTATCTCCATCGATCATTAATTATTCCCCGAAAATATACGCAAAGCTTTATAATCGTTTCGACATACCAGGCTCGACACGATCGATAGGTTTACAGAGATGCACGTGCCTTAATTTCAACGACGTCTCTGTCACGTTCCTATCGTTAACGAACAATTCTTCATGAAATCTCAGATTTCCATATTCTCCGCGGATTTCAATCCATATTTTCCCCAAGATATGAGAACAAAGCCGTACGTGGTATTATGAATATGCGAGAGAATGAGAGTGACTTGAGGGGGGGAGCTGAACGAAAAAAAATCAATTACCGTTCGCCTTTCTCGAGAGTGGCAGCTTTACTAATAGCTATACGCTCGGAGATATATATATATATATATATATTCTCTCTAACAATTCGGCGGCGCGCCGCGACTAACATCGCCCGGGTAATTCGCCGATCCTGCTGCTGCGTACCTCTAACCGCTGCTGCTACTAACCGTTGCGAGAAGAACCGGCGCCGCGGAGAGGTTAAAGGATTATCTCTCCGACTCCGGCGTCATTCGGCGTGTCAGAAGTGAAGGAGGGAAGGAAAATATGTGGGAGTCGGTGGAGGAACCCAGTTTGGAATCCCGAAGGTAATACCACTACGAAAGCTTCGAAGATCGTTAATCTTGCAACTGGCTAGAGGTCCCTTGGAAACTGGATAGATGTTTGCCGTAGTACAACACACTTCTCTCATAAATCCCCGCTCCTGCCGGCGAAGCAGTCTTCGCACATTCCCCCTTCCCTCTACCCGCCCCCTTATCGCTCTTGCCGTTTTTCTACATATCTGCTTGCATCCGGTGAGCCACACCCCCGCGCATCGGTTAGTGGTCGCAACCCCCTTTCAGTCGATATGCAAATGTTCGTTAGCGAGCCAATGGCATTTCGCCTCGCGGGGCGATGTTTTTCTTGGGGGCCCCAAGGGCGTGTATACTTTTACTCACTATCCTTCGCTCCCATAGGGGCTTGAGTAAATAAGAGCTCGAGTTTAATAATTCGATGCATCGAATACTTAACGATGTAATAGTCGTTGATAACGTTGTCATCGGTGTAATTTATATATATATCCTAAAAGATTTGTATATTTAACACATTTTTTGTCCCAATTTTATCATTTTTCTTAGCAAAAAAATGGGTCCAGTCGACAAAAAAAAATTAAATAAAAGTTAAATTAACAGAAGGAAGAGGTGCGGACCTCCGTGGACTAGGAATGTTTGTTAAATGTACAAACTTTTCGTATTGAAGGTTGGCTTTCAAATTACATCTATGATCCTTTACTTTTTCTTATCGGCTTATACGTGAAGTATATATGTATTTGGGGTACATGAACGGCATTCCCGCGAGTATATTGGTGCAGTTTTGCCCGAAGACTCGAGTGCAATGTGTTCCCGACATCTGTAGTCACTGACCTGGACTTGGAGGTACTCACCGAGTTCCCGTCCGAGAAGAGAAGTGGGGATTACCCACTGCGTGTTGGTTATAAGCGGTCGATGGTCACGATGCTGTTCGCCAATATCTTCCGTTGATGTCGGAGGCATTGTTACTGCAGCTGCTCGCCGCCCTTCGTCGAGAGTCGACAGTCTTCCGTGCGTCGTCTCTCGTTTGTTCACAATATCCTCGATAATAAGTGACTGCAGTACTTTCACGATAAATACACTAGTTCCGCCGTTTATTCGATTCGGCAAACAGCTGAAGAATAAAACAATCAAAATGTCATACACGAGCGAATTATCACAGTCCAAGGAATATCAAAGCTTTCGGAGCTCAGTGCCACTACGAAAAATTGTTGTCGATTCTGACGGGAGTAAGGTAACCGTTTTTCTTATCGTCGTTGCGATTTATCTTTTTTTTTTTTTTTTCAATGTTATGTTCCGACTCCTAGCTGTTAGTTCAGGGTACAACGATAACATGACGAAAGACAAAAACTTCTTCTTTTCATAAAATGATTGTTTTTTATTTGTACATTGTTTCCCGTTTGTTCAAGGGATGGAAGGTCTACGACTCAAATCCAAAAACTGTCAAGTGTCCGCTGGTTTGTTTGCCACCGGTCAGTGGTACGTCCGATATATTCTTCAAACAAATCTTGGGACTAGCGGCCAAAGGCTATCGGGTTATATCGGTAAGATAGCTGAAAAAATGTATACTCCGTGACGTTCAAAGAAAATATATTACCTCGTTGTGTCGGTTGATTGTTCAAGGTCGAACCTCCTGTGTACTGGAACGTCAAGGAATGGTGCGACGGCTTCAGAAAACTTCTCGACTACATGGAACTGGACAGGGTTCATCTGTTTGGCGCATCCCTCGGGGGATTCCTAGCCCAGAAATTTGCAGAAATAAATTCGCATTGTCCAAGAGTCGTGTCACTCGTGCTCTGCAACAGCT
Organism: Ichneumon xanthorius; assembly: GCA_917499995.1. NCBI lineage: Eukaryota > Metazoa > Arthropoda > Insecta > Hymenoptera > Ichneumonidae > Ichneumon > Ichneumon xanthorius. The sequence continues at coordinate 19,641,742 of OU824200.1, read as the reverse complement.
TTACGGACACAACGGTCTTTAGTTACAACGACTCTGCGGCTATGTAAGTTTTGCAATAACTTGAATGGTTATCAATTACCGAATACAGCCATTTTGCCATAGAGGATTGAATATATATCTTGTGTCAAGATTTTGGATTTTGCCATCGTTAGTATTGAAGAAAATGGTGATGGGAAATTTCACGACAGAAAGAGGCGACGCCGAGATTATCGACGCCATTGACTTTATGGTAGAGAGGGTAAGAAACAACGCCAACGGATATCCGAGGCCAAGATAAGATCAATTAATTAAGCTCGAACTATCTGATGTCTATTCTCTCATAGCTTGAAAGTCTCAATCAGTCGGAATTAGCATCGCGCCTAACCATGAATTGCGTCAGCTGTTACGTTGAGCCGCAGAAAATGACAAATTTGCCGATAACGATTATCGATGTTTTTGACGAATATGCTCTTTCGAACATCGTCAGAGAGGAGATGTACAAATGTTATCCAAATGCGAAGTTGGCGCATCTGAAGAGCGGCGGTAACTTTCCATACTTGAGTCGTTCGGCCGAAGTTAATTTGCATCTGCAAGTAAGTTTTACTGTTGTTCGCATGCATGCCTGCCTGCATGCCTCGGCGAGCTGTCCCGTCGATTTATGCCGCCACACCAACGGACGAGTCGGCGCCGCCATTTATTGATTCTTTTTCTCTCTCAGATTCACCTGCGACAATTCGAGGGCACCGAGTACGCAGCGTCGACGAGAAATCACATAATCGACGAACAAAGTAGTTGAAATACATTCGTGTAAATATCTTCGAACAATAAGTTTCGACCCCGAACACGAAATTTCGACCAACTGCCTGATTCGCATACATAATTGTACATAAAACACGTATACACGCTCGATACATTATATGTTCCTACGGGGATGCCCTCTTTTCATTTTTTTTTTCGATATTATGAATTTTCTCGTACTCGAATCGTTATTCAGTTAATGCTTGAGATCCAAAGGTTAAAAATTAATATAAGGGACATTCGCAATAATCAAAGCTTCACTTGATATTTTATAAGAAGAAAATTAAATTCAACAATAACCGCACACTGTCTTGTCAAGCCAATGTCCATGACAATATTTGCCTAAGATTTAACGACTTTCGCGTGTAGAATTAATTGCAAATTAATGCATTTATATATTGTACAGAAAAAGTCATCGTAACCTCGCGGCTTTTGAGGCGTTCCTTTCTTTTTCTACGCTCGCGTAGATGCGACCAGACTATGAACGCTCTTTCCGATAGATATATTAATAATAATTAAGTATATAGCATACTCTCGGGATACAAACGTTATTGCCCGCAATTGAGATTGTACATAGTGGAAATAATACAAAGATATATATGAAAAATCGTATGTTATGTATACGAAAGTTTTGTTACTGAAATTCGCTCTGTTGCGAAACAATATACTTTTATATCGAAAAAGCATAAAATAGCTGCGGCTCTTTATCATCTTCCTTCTCGCTGACGTATTTTTTTTTTCGCTCTCTTACCACGAATCTTCGGCCCTCTCACCAAGATTCAGTCTGTTTGATCGATCGGATTTTGCAATGGGTGAACTCCGCATAGGGGAGAGCGAAGATACGCACATGTGTTGTATGTATAAATATGGAGAGAGGTGCACGCACTCGAGAGAGAGGGAGAGAGCCGGATACCGTACAAGATCCGTGGAGTAGGTATCGATTCCCTGCGGGTGGTTTGCACGCTCGTCGATCTCGGGTTACCCTTGGGAGAGCGCGAGGAACGTACAAAAGCCGGTGTCCGGTGAAACTGGTATGTCGCATATACAACATTGCGTCGGAAAGTAGTGCAACTTTATGAGAACATTCTGGCGCGCGTACAAAAAAAATTGGGCCCTGTTGAAAACCTAGCCGCTCAGCTTAAGATAAATTACGGGATATCCGCTGTTCTGACCTAGCAATATTTCCGAGTTTATCCCACATCGTATTTCGATAAGATATATACACAACGCCGCGAAATATTTACCGACGCGCTCGCGTGAGCTCTTCTTCAGATTTCTTTCGTGTCGATCGGTGTATCGCGTAGGTGTGTTTTACAACAATACACCGTAGTCGCTATCCAGACGCGATCGCGTCGAGGTGGACCGCTCTCTCTACTCTCACTCGGATGAAAATCCTCCGGCCTGACAAAATAAAACGCCGTTATTATTATTTTGTTTCTCACTATTTCATCAAAACTCGAGCGTCTAGTGAATAATTGTTGCAGTGCTAATCATATCGATAAGTGCGACGGGATAATTAAAACGATAGTAACGGAAGTTTTTTTATTACAAGATTCGGCCTAGATCGTGGATCGATAGGTGGCACCTGTCAATATGTTTTCGAAAATGACGTTATTATTTTATAATGCGTTATGCGCGTGGGTTCGACGAGAAAAGTCTCGCGATGCACAAGCTCTCGTATTATCCTTCAACGAATCTTATTATTCTATCTGAGTGTATAAACGACACTGGTATTTTTTAAATCACAAATAAGAATCTTAAGAAAGTAAGACTGTATACCGATTGATGAGCAGTCGACACATGCATCAACAAAAGGTGATTGGTTCAACGAGAGAAATATTGTTTGCAAACGTGCTCCGTTAACGCAATTACAATCAGTCGAGACCGGTGCATTCTTCGTCGCGTACGGACAACGGGTTACAGTACAATCGAGGCCACGGCTCACATCGAGTGAATCATTATAACTCACACATACACACAAATCCGCGGCGTACCCATAACTGAGAACAGTGGCCAGTCTACAGAAACGGGAAACCGAAAGAATGAAGCATCCTTAGACGGTTGAAAAATGGAAGAAACAGAGGAGAGGACACCCCTTATAGTGGAGAAAAAAATTTCTCTCTCCACGAGGCTCTCTTACGCGCTGGGACATATATTCAACGATCTTGCCGCTGCTATGTGGTTCTCCTACACACTTATTTATCTGCAGAGAATAGCATTGCTCGAACCGATAAACGCTGGTGCTCTCCTCTTTCTTGGTACGTTAAAAAGATATCGGCTAACACAAAGATTTTTTTTATTTTTTATTGTTTTTAAATTCGATGTTACTATCGGACACTAAGCTCTAAGCTTGCTGGAAAGCAGAGATAAGACAAGCGTCTTCCGTACATACATACAGTAAAGTACAGTATTCTCTTTTTTAAAATTTTTCTTATCTCTCCAAGGTCAACTCGTCGACGCTCTCATGACACCCGTTTTCGGGATTCTCGTCGATCGATACAGCAAGAAGAAAATTTGGCACGTTATCGGCTCAGTACTCGTTACCATATCATTTCCAATTATTTTCGGTAGCTTCGCAGATCCTCTCAGTCCAACTGCCATGTTCGTTTATGTAACGAGTATAACAGTATTTCAAACTGGTTGGGCAGCGGTGCAAATCTCTCACCTTTCCATGATACCGGCGTTGACCGATTCGTCGCTGGTACGAGCTGACTTGACGGCTATTAGGTGAGTGCAATCATCGCGAGGTAAGGCAAGAAAGAAGGAGCGAGCAGGTGTCCGACTACTTTATTCACCCGGCTTGACCGAATTACTTTTTATGGCAATATATACCGGGTTGTTAGCGTCACGGAAACATTTTCAACGATATAATTTCATCATCTCTCCAGGTGGAATAAATATATATATATATATATATATACAGAATTTTGTTTACCTTGTATAATGAACGCTGTGTTCTGTTTTACCCTTGGCAGATACTCGGCACAAGTAGGTGCGGCAGTGGTCGTCTTTATCGTCACTTGGATAGTTCTTCCCACCACCGAGGAGTCCGTGGTTCGACTAGATCAGCAGGACAGTTACAAATTCAGAGTGAGCAAAATGCAATACAGCCTGCTCGATTAATTTAAATGGTCTCGTGAATTCGATTCGTCCCTAATTTCCTGTTTTTTTTTTAGAATATCGTTTTGGTACTGACAGCCGTCGGCGTCGCAGCTACGGTATTTTTTCACGTTTTTCTCAAAGCTAATCTTCTCGACACCACGACTGTGTCTACATCCCTAAGGAAATCACGGAGCGAAAACGGATTGGAAACGCCGACCAGAACCGGCGAATCTTCAAGAAGACAACAAAGTTGGATAGGCACGAGTCTTCTCCTCAGAGTAGCTTTGTTATATGTCGCCAGTCGATTGTTCATCACTCTGGCTACGGTTTATCTGCCTCTTTACATCGAAGAAACCGACGTCGGCGGAAAGCAAGCGTTGGCAACGGTCCCGCTAACATCTTACCTGGCTTCGTTCGTCGCTGCGCTTGGACTCAAGTATATCAACCGATCGTGCGGTACTAAGGTGAATGGGTGCTAACTATCATCTACGGGGTTTGATAACTATTATCTACGACACCATTTAAAAATGTTCAGGTCTGCTATCTGCTGGGTGCTCTGATCGGCATCGTGGCCTCGACAGTGACTGCTTTCGCTGGTAACTACGAATCGGTTGTTTATTCTGTAGCCGTTCTGATTGGTGCAGCGAGCTCGGTTACCATGGTTACGGCCCTTAGCGTAACCGCCGAGATAATTGGTCCTAGAACTGAGAGCAGCGCCCTCGTTTATTCTATCGTCACTTTCTTGGACAAAATTATAACCGGCATCGTCGTTATTCTCATTGAAAAATGGCAAGTGCCGTTTGGACACATTCTCCGATACGAAACATAGCCAAACATGGAAAATAGAAGCTGTTAACCTAAAAATGTACCTCTTGGTTTTTTCAGGCGTTGCGTCGATACGGAAATCTGTCCAAATTATAACAGAAATACTCTGTCGTTGGTGTGCGCATCTTCGATGATTCTTGGACTCGTGACTCTAATGTCCGTGGCTCGGTGTTTGACATAAACCCTCCCCTCCACTTCAAGCCTCGATAAATCAATCACCCATCGTCTTCGTACAATAGGCAAAATAAATGTAATATTGGGTCTGTACTCCATAAATTTGTGCATGAAAAAATGTTAGATAATAAAGGTATCTGGGATACCGTCCGACACATCTTTTATGCTCAGCAGTCGGTCATTGAATGCAAAATAAGTAGTTTCTCACACGAAGTTTTCCATGTATATCAAAGATGGCGAGAGTTGGCCGAGTTACAATGGACTTTTGCGAGAAACGACGCGTACACGAGGGATGTGGAGAAGTGGCCGGTATTATCGTCCCGAAGGGGCACCATTTCCGCATGGCGATGACCTGCTAGATCTGCAGCAAGCGTCTCGGAGGTATATCTCCGATCGAGGGGGCCTCTACGTTTGCGTTTCTGTTGTGTTCGTGTCCCGTGAGAGGGAAAGAGACAGAGAGGGAGATGGAGGGGGTAAAGAATGCCATGAGAGACAGTGGATAGGTTAAAACGTGGAGAGAAGAGAGAGCAATGACGCCGATTGTTTATCAGTAGGAAGTTTGTGCGCGAGTATTTAAAAGAGAGACAACGACAACGACAACGACAACGACAACGACAACGACAACGACAACGACAACGACAACGACAACGACAACGACAACGACAACGACAACGACAACGACAACGACAACGACAACGACAACGACAACGACAACGACAACGACAACGACAACGACAACGACAACGACAACGACAACGACAACGACAACGACAACGACAACGACAACGACAACGACAACGACAACGACAACGACAACGACAACGACAACGACGACGACAACGACAACGACAACGACAACGACAACGACAACGACAACGACAACGACGACAACGACGACAACGACAACGACAGCGACAACGGCGGTGGCGGCGCGGTGGCAGCGGCGGCGAGAGCCAGTCGGGAAGGATAGTCGCGCGGATCGAGCGAAGGTCCGGGCCACCGGGTCCATCTGTCCGTGGGAAAACTCGTTTCAGAAGGTGCGCCGTTGCGCACACGTTTGCCGCGCAGGTTCTTGTTTTGCTCCGTTCGACGAGGGGCGTACGGAGGAGGCTAACGTGCAGACACACGGGGGCATGGCGCGGTGCGAGCTCTAGTAAACAACTTGTGTGCCACTCGTGCGGATATCTGTGCCTCGTTAAATTGACGTATTTCCGTGCGCCGTGGTGCGTCAGTTCGTCGACGCGTATATCGTCTAGCTCGCAAGAATAAGAGCCTGGTGGATGGATTTCATGAGTGCGTATTGTCCAGCGTGAGTGTCTGTGTCCTGTGTATTCTGTGTGCGTGTTTTTTTTTTCTTCGGTCTGTCGAATCGAGTTACACACTGTATACGCTTGGTTCGAATAAGACAAAAAAATATCAGCGCACGAGGGCACGCGAAAAAATCGTCGAATATCATTCTATCGGTACTTTGGAATTTTCGGCGTACGGCGTGCCTGTTATTGGCTCTCTCGGTGAGTGACTTCTCTACTACTTCTATCTCACTTTCTTTCCGTCCTCTCACACAACTCCACCACTGTCTCCCTCTCTTTCTCAGTCTTTTTCTATAACTGTCTCGCTCGCCCTTCGTACCTCGACGTTTGTTCACTCTTTCTCGCGCCTCCGCATCTCTATTCCCGTATCCTATAGATACACGCTCGCGCACGCGCGCGCACACACACGCGCGCGCACGCACGCACACACGCGCACACACACACAATATATATATTTTTCTCGCTTTCTATGTATCTTTCCCGTGTCTCTCTGTGTTCATAATACGTACGTATGGCTATGAACTGCGGCTGCGACGCCGCGTATATTTTCGCCGTCCTGACCACCGTCGTGTGCGAGACGAGACTGGGAGGTACAGGAGAGAGAAAGAGAGACCAGATACATCGACGACGCCGGTATATATCTCTGTTCCCTTTGTAGTTGTTTTTTTCGTAGAAGGTACGATATATAACTATCGGTATTATTGTGACACGTGGCTACACCGTCTTCATGCGAGACGTTGATAATCGAAAAAAATCATTCTCACTTTATTTTTCGTAGTATTTTGTCGTTGTGCCCTCGTCGACGCCGTTTCTCATTGACCCGTGGAGCCGTTGAGCGAGTCGTGCGCTTCGTACACATACACGACGCTCTCGAGGTTACGCGATACAAGCTCGCGCGCGTGCTAAACGTCCTATAAAATCGCGATGTTTCACTTCGGCTCTCTCTTTCTACCTCCCTCGCTCTCGTTTTGCCTACGCGTGTTCGAGACTATTTTATCGTCTAGCCGTAGAGTCGATGACGCGCCATCGTCTCTTCTCTTACTTTTTATCTACGTCACGAGAGAGAGAGAGAGAGAGAGAGAGAGAGAGAGAGAGAGAGAGAGAGAGAGAGAGAGAAAGAGAGAGAGAAAGAGAGAGAGAGAGAGAGAGAGACCAAAGGAAAGGAAACGAGATATTCGATAGGCAAAAGCTAGAGCCTTTATTATACCCTACTATAATATACCGAGTAGCAAATAGATATGGTTACTCTCGACAGCTCGTTCCTCGGTCGTATATCTCCGCTCGGCTGTAACGCGCTGCTACATGCACACCGAGCGTTTACGTTACTCGAGGCCATTGCTCGGGCCGGAGTGTAGTAGTCGTAGTCGTCGCGCCTCGAGTTACTTCGAAGCCGGCTTCCAATCCGAGAAAACTGTACTAACACATGCACGTTACAGTACATGTCACTTATGTGTGTGCGTGTGTGTGTGTCTGTACGTTTTGTCGTGCTTCTACCAGACGACGCTCGCGGAGAGGCCTGCCGCTGGCGGCTGCTGATGCTTTGCGCAATCAGCGCGGCCCGGCTTTCTTCGTCTATCTTTCTCGCGCGGCCAACTTGCCCGTATCGGTATGCCGATATCGATGCGGGTATTTTACACGTCCCTATATGTGTCTATACATATATATATATATGTGTGTGTGTGTGTATGTTGTTGTCGATGCATCTGATAATCTGTGGCCCGTTATGTGTATATATAAGCATACACGGTTGATCGTTAGCCCGGTTGTTTCTTGCTCCATTACTGAATGGCGCGAGAGTGAGCACTTTAGTCGTGGCGAAGTTGCTTGCTCCGCTCCCTGCTGCTCTCCGATGACTTTCCAATAAGAGAGTCTGCTGGCGTTTTCGAAGAAACGCCGCGGCGGCGAGAAAAGAAGCACGTCGTTGTTGTCGAGGCTCGTCGATAGACGGCGTCTCGAGACCACGTGCCCGTGCCTTCTTTCCCCCTCTAACACAGACTCGGCGTTTCAAGTGATATTTTCGTGTTTGCGAATTAAGATGCTCTACGGAGCGCGTTGTGAGACAGAGGTTATGAGATGGTACATCGCTGATCGTGCGCGCGTTTCTTCGTCACGTAAAGGTACCACGATTTCTCGGAAAAAAATCACTGATTCCCGGACGCTTCCTCGTCTAGTTAATTCGCTTCGCTTGACCAGATGCTTTCACGTTCGACCATTACGTTGTTTCGTTATTCGTCGCGAATACTCAATTCCCAGTGTAACAAAAAAAATATGTCGGCGTGTTGACTGTCCAACGAGAGCGTCACGTTGTCAGACTCTCAATATACTAATGACGAACGTAGTTCAAATTATCGAGCGCGAGAAGCATTTGAAAAGCGAGCCCGCGCGTCATTCCGGTTAAGTGCAATATCTTTTGCATGTCTGTGAAACTGCCACCGCGATCATGACAGAGTTATGTTTACGCAAACAAGGAACTCGCTCGTCATCTCTTAGTTATAGCGAGACAATGTGCACATTGGCACTTTTGTCGATTCTTAGACTTGGACATGCCAAAGGCCGGAAATAAAAGTATTTATTTTATTTTTATGTTTATTTATTTACGTTTATGAGGTCAGGATAATTTTTTCGCTGGGTGTCCTATAACTACTGAGCTTTGTATACAAAACGAATAGGATGCTCGGTACGAGGACGAAGAGAACGGAGAAAAGGTAAATAGCATAACCGTGAGCTCGTGTCGACGGACTGCGGAGTAGCAGAAACTGCATTCCTTTGATGCGCCTTCTCGTGTTCACGCTTGACTCTCTTTTTCTCTTAGTCCCCCGTCCGTTTCATACCCAGCAAGGCAAACCTCTCAGCGGCCGGACGGTTGAGGGGAACCTCGGATTCTATTCATTATTTTACAGTCAAACGGTCGCTTTTTTCAAAGACTATTAATAAGAGCGTCGAGCCTACAGTTTCTAATTGAAAAAATCTATACAATTTTTTACTGAGGCGATGAACATATTTGTATACTTGCACATAAAAATAACGACAGCATCTATAGTTTTTGCACGGTGCATGCAGATATTTGCCGTGTGTACCGATCAATAAGTGTAGATGCTATTGCAACGATCAATTATATATATATGTATATGTATATATATATTTGACATTACATTCGTAACAAAGTAAAGTCTACCGGAATGGAATTCGTCCGGCCACCGGAATTGTTACCTTGGGATAAAGGAGAAAAAAAAAAAATCATACTGCAACGTATACTTTGTAAGTGTATATAGATGCACGCAAAACCTTGATTCCTGACATTTGTAAGACGTTTGTAAATGCAATCTCTTTTGCGCGCAGTCTCCGACTACAATGTTCGCGTCCTTGGACTATTAATATTTGGGCTGTGGGTAGCGTATCGCGATAAAGGCGCAAATAAAAATTCGAGTTTGTACCTAAAGAGTAAGTTACAGGTTTGCGCCGTACTACGGCAAAGTATTCGTTCGCGTGGGTACGAAAGATTATTTGGAAAACACGCGAGAGAGTCCCTCCCCGGGTTTTCGCGCAGGCGCTCGGCCGTTATGCTTTTGCCTCGTGCAGAAGGCGAGATCCGGCAGACTAACGCCCGGACTATAGTAATATCCTCCAACAGGCAAGAAGGAAATAAAGGCTAGCGCGAGCGGCGTCGTAGCGCAGAGTCGTTTGCGGGCTGCGGCTGCAGCGGCGACGGGCCTCAAACGTCCTTGCTATTTAGTTGCACTGGCGCCAAACGTCCGTCGACCTCATCGTCGAGAGCGGGGACGGATCGATTTCTCGACAACGAGTTTCTGTTCTCGTTTGGGCCGAAGTTCATTCTCGCCGTGGTTTACTTTTATACTTCGCTAAACGACAAAGATCCGCGTATGAAACGCTCGTTATCGAGATTGCTTAACGACGATGGAAATTCGGTCGATTGTCGACGGTATTGCAACTATCGAGAGCCATCGACGACGAAAGCGAGCGACAATATGTGCGTGCCAGTCCGGTTCCAGTCGTCGGTGGCTCGGACAAGACACAGAGAGAAGCTAAAAAAATTCAATTTACGTAGGCAGATTACGAGCGTGCACATTGTTTCTTTTTTCCCTGTCGAAACGACGACGCAAAACGGGGAAACGAGGGCACGTCCACGTGACGCGGTCACGGCCGGTCACATCAAAATGTGAATGAGCTGCGCGCGGCCTTTCGGCACGCGGCCGAAAGCCCCCTCCATTCTTTTTTCTTCACCGCCCCTACCGTGTGCAATAATCGTTCGACAAAGCGTCGACGCTGTTCTTACGAGCGAGCTATTCGTTGGTATTTTCAATTTTTATTTCGTTTGATTTATTATTAAGCCAGGCATTTGAGCGATTTCGAGTTGCCATGACAATGAAAAACAAACAAAAAAATTATATTACCAATATTTTCTATATTCCCGTGCTGTGGTACGCACGTAGACCGTGCGGGATTTTAAAGGGTGGCGGAGCGGCGGTCGGACGAAGGGTGGAGAAAATCGCGGGGGCGCGTCCCGACGCCGACGCCATCGGCGCTGTCTACTACAACTACTTCGTCTTCTTCTTCTTCTTCTTCCTCTTCTTCTTCTTCTTCTTCTTCTTATTTTGCTGCACGTCTTGCCGCCCTCAGTTCGTACTGAATTCTCTCGGGCAGCGCGCTCGCGCGGCAACCACAGCCGAGTTGCTATTTTCCCGTGCCGCCGGGGAACTCGCAGTTTATATTGTGAATACGAGCCGATAATATATCTCGTGCGAGTTTCTCGTACTTTGTTGGTAACTGCGAGTACCGCGCAACGGTCACTCCACGTGAGGGGAGCCTCTCGATGTATATACAAGAAACTTGTCATTAAAGTCTCGGGTCGTTAGTGACGACACCGTTATTGGGCTACAGTCGATGGTCGAACGTTGAGACGCTTCGTTAACGGACGCTTCGACGTTACTTGTTGATGCAGTGCGACGTTATGCGGTCCAACATTCGAGGCTTGTGTTCCGCATATAACCCTCGTCCCCGAACAGACTAGACTAGAAATTATGTGCCAGGAGGGCACATAATTTCACGGAACATGCGATGACGAAGATTATGTGTAAGATAGATTTAATAGGAGACATTGGCAATATATACGTATTACAATGGTATAGGCACGAAGACGTGCGTCATATCTCTGCATGGCTCGTCACGCCGAGAACGGGAGGTCGCGCTCGCTAGTGAGCGCGGTACACGGGCATGTGGCAATGTTTTGGCCGTCATCGATCGGCCACCCCTTTACGCGCTGCGGCGTAGTATCGTGAGCTCTCTCTCTCTCTCCCTCCCTCCCTCCCTCTCTCGGTCTTTCTCTCTCAGCCTACGACCCTCTCGTCCCCTCCACTTGCATAATCCACCCACGCCCTGGTTCACTCAGCCACCCTCAGACAGCAGTGGTTCTCATTTGTGCCCTCACCGCGTCCTCCTAAACTTGTACTTGTTTCTGCCCGCTGCTATATATATATACACATATATAAATGAAAATCACTGATTTTTTGTGTGTCAGGGAGAAAAAGAAAATGGGCCAAATGGTGCAAATGATTATGTGAAAAACGACTTTTTGTTAGCAATCCGATTTTTCAATGGTTCCGTTTAACTGTGCGCATACACATTATCATGCAGAAGAAAAGTTTGTACTCTATGGTCACATTGTTTGGTAAGTAGGTAACAGTCAGTCAAGGAAAGGGTCAAGTTAACGGAAAGTTACCTTTCTGCAACACATTATTGGCGTCGTTGTTGCTTTGGTATCCTCACTTCCGGTAGTGTGTGAAATATCCACACACAGGTGGTAAAGTGGTAGACAACTTCCGGCGAAGATGGCTATAACGAAGTGGAAGCGAAAGACGATGGTATCCAAAGTCCAGCTCGTTCGACCGTGCTTTTCGTTCGGTGCTGTACGCTTCGGTGCAAAGCTCATTAACGATTGCCATTGCCACGTTCCTGTGTTGTATTGCGAATCGTAGGATCCACCGAACGCTCTTGTTCTTATTCCCGACATCCCACTCCAAAGACGTCTGATGCATGTAGGGTATCTCTGACTTTCGCAAATCGGTCTTCTTAAAAATTATTTCGTTACAGTCGATTTGCGTATCGGGGAGGTGACGGGGGCGATAGAAAACCGGATTTCTTATGAAATCGGCGTTCATTGCGCGATGCAGCTGTTTCGAAGCGGCGTTGCAGCTATTTCAAAGCGACGTTGCAAGCGAAACGAAGCGTTCGCGATCGGTTTAATCCTTTCTCTGCGCAGCGCGCGCACGCGCGATCCTCTCATTCCAAACCCTGCGCGCAATGGTTCCGTGTTCAACAACAAGGTCATTGATACTCTCTGTTGCACTGTGCTGCATTTCGACATACTTTGCGTAGAGATCCATGTTCATCGGTGACTTGATTTTTTATTGTCTGTGCATCCTTGAGATTCTCTTTTGAGTATTGAACATTTTTTTTTTATTTTTCTCAATATCGACTTTAAGTCGTACCTCTTTAACCTTAAAAAGCGAAGGTCCTTACGAGTTGAAAGTGTGAAAGGAGTACGCTTCATTTTCTGAGAAATCTTCGCATCATGTTCCCAGGGAAGAGTTATCCATGAGCTGAAGCGGCGCTGCTGCAACTCTCGCTTGCTTCATCTCACTACGGAATGTACGGGGGGGGGGAGGGGGGGGGGGCGAGTGCAATAGATACCACTTGACCCTTTAGCTGCCAACGTAGCATATTTTTATTTACATATCTGCATCAATATTTCTTTTGTTTGAGCAATATTTTTCACATAAAAAAAAATAGAGAAATAATTTTTCTTCCATCGGGTATGAGTCGTGGCTGTCGAAGGATAAAAAAAAGACTCGCAATTGAATTTAATCTAGGACGAATACGAGCGTCTTTACGTGGAGAACATAGACAACGACGGGGTCGAAGCAAGGCGCCGAGAGGATCGTGCACTCCTGGTCTGATCGTTCCTTCTACTAATGGCCCAAACACAACTTGCTCGCACGGCGTTGACCTCTCGACCCCTTCCACCGAGGAATAATGCGACAAAGGCCCCGAGCTGGAAATGAGAGATCACGATATCGCAATGACCTGGGAATTAATTCCGAGACAAGTATTAGCGTCACAAAAAAAAAAAACATAATAATGAGAATATCGGCGAGGGGGTGTCGGGGCTTTACGAGATTGTTATAATAAACGAATCGACGACGATAATTACGTCGAACGACATTCATTGTCAGAGGTCCGATTACTCTTGCCTCGGACGATTTCGAATTCAGTGAGATAGTCTAGACGCATCGTCGTCGGGCGAACCCCGATTATGCGTCCGATCTGTACCGCGAGTAAAAGCGCGGCGGAAGAGCGCGGACGGAGAGAGCGTCGCGGGTCTATAAACGGCACAGTCAACCACCTATATCTCTCCTTCCGACGATCCTCCTTGGCCCATCTCGCAGTTTCTTTATTCTTCCTACGCGTCTGATATTCCACACTCCGCGACCTTTATTCAACGATCTCACTCGTCTATATTAATCAAGGCTACGGGAAACTCGCTTCGGTCGGTAAATAAAATTCCCGGAGGAAATATCAATGTTTCTTCCGTTCGTCGGGTATGAAAAATCAGATCTCCATTCGTGTAAACTGTCCCGAGGGAAATAGTCGAGTCATCGGCTGTATCGTCACCTATCTACGGATCGTCGACGGAAATAGCCAATCGAGTCTCGTGCGATGCTTCTCTTCTGTCGTAGATTCTAGTTTAATTTTCGGGTTCCCCTCTATTGTTCTCCATCTATTTGCGTCGTGCGAATTCGCGACGGTTAAAACCTGCATCCGTGACACCGAGGAGTATGTTAATCGAGTATAGTTGAATAAGCCCGACTGCAACGATGTGGCCCCGGCGTGTGAGCGTCGCTGCACAGTGCAAGCATTATATACAACTCAGCGTTCAGCGACGGCGATGCACCACCAGGAGTGAACGCCGCGAGCGTTCGGCCGCGGGGGACGGAAGAGGCTCGGGGGGTGTCTCGCTCGAACCGCGGTCCGTTCTCCGCTTCTCTCACTGTAAACCGAACGGCGAAGCGAACGCTCTCACCCGCGTAGTAGAACGGGCTCGTGAATGAAGCCTGCCCGTTCCTACTCCTCCTTCGTCGTCGCCTTCCTCCGAACACACGCACACGCACACGCACACGCACACGCACACGCACACGCGAATATATACACTCTCGTCACCAGAAATCGCTGCTGCTGTGGTTCTGCGTAGTTGTGTAGTGGCTGCGATGCTTGCTGACGCTGTCGATGTTTCAGCGAATCCAAACACTCTTCGTTCACCCCTCCCCGCTCGGGTGTACACTCTTCTACCGGGAACAGCTACGTATTCCAGACAAAACTAGCACCACTGGTTTGTCTCTCCTATAGACCGTACCGCTGCCCTATTACACTATCCAACTGGTATATCTCTCTGTACTCCAGTTCGAATTCTTTTCCCAGTCAATCTTCTCGACGCGCGCTCGCGCTCTTCCACTGAATCATCCTATCGCCGCTGGTATAAACTGTAGTTTTATTATTTACACGAATTTCGATCCTTTATTTTTTTCTCCATCTTTTCGCGTCTATAACTATATTCTTTGTATTTATTTTTCGGATACAGCAATCTCCATATACAGTCAGTTATCATGAGAGATTGTATGCAAGTAAAAGTACGTCGGAGTATATTAATAAAATCGAGTACACTCACGCACACTTACGGATTCGAAGATGCGTACAAATTTTTCACCGAATCAATATATATATGTATATATATCTCTATAATATAAAAAGATTTCGCCGCTGTCGCCGCCGTGTCAAGAATCGAGGGGGGGGGGGGGAGAATAATAAGGGCCTAAGTCCATTTAGCTTAAAGGGACTTGGAGTAATAAGGGCTTAAGTCCATGCTTAAAGGGACTTGGAATAATAAGGGCTTAAGTCCATGCTTAAAGGGACTTGGAATAATAAGGGCTTAAGTCCATGTTTAAAGGGACTTGGAATAATAATGGCTCAACTCCATTTAGCTTGAAGGGACTTGGAATAATAAGGGCTTAAGTCCATTTAGCAGAAGGGGATTTGGAATAATAAGGGGGGGGGGGGGGTAAAAGACTTAGAAAATAAGGGCCTTTTTTTAAATATGTATATATCTCTATAATATAAAAAGATTTCGCCGCCGTGTCAAGAATCGACGGGAGCGAGGGGGGACCCTCCGTCCGTCTTTTGAAGTATTTAGAATACTAAGTGTTTACGTCCAGAAATGGGTGCGAGCGTGCGAAGCGCGCGAGTCACAATAACCCGCTAGTATATATATATATATATTGTGTGTGCGTGTATAGGCATGTGTCTAGCAGACATGGTGAAATATAATTGTCGCCACTCGACGGCTCATCCTGCGAAGAGTGCACGAGGGTTAAATAGTCGAATCTTTAAAGGCAATCATAGTGGCGAGAAAAAATTGTTATTGATTGTCTGGTCAGACACCGGAGCCGCGAGAACGATGAGACTACAAAGAGACAACACACTCAGTTCGAGATATCTGTCGAGTAATCGTGTGTCATGATCTTGTTGACTGTTTACGAAAAATAAAAATAAAGAGGCCGCTACGTTATGTTGGCGATCGCGTAAGATAAATACCGATCTCGAGCATAGAGTAATGAAGAACGGCGGGTAGCCAATAAGAACTATTCGCCACTCGGGCGCGCTCTTCGAGGGGATTCGATTAATCAGTTACGTGTCTCGTTCGTGTGTAAACAGGAGTACGAGAGAGAACGAGCCAATGAGGGGTATAGCGCTCTCGATGCTTTGACCCCTTTTAATGCAATAAATCAATTATCTCTCGTTATTAGGAGAAATTTATTATTTAATCGAATAAAGATTCTTGACCCTCGAATAAAATTCACGCTGCCGTGACGAGATCCACTGTCTTTGTCATCTGTTGTTCTTTTTTTTTTCATTTCTCTTTTCAAATTCTTTAATTATTTTTCTTCGTCTGTAACTCGCTCCCCACCACCGTGTCGAGTAGTGTGGTCGAAGCCTAGTCGGCAGTACAGAGTCGTTGTTTTGTGGGCAGAGTCGCGTCGCGATCGTCACGAAATTAGTGTTATACTTTGTCGCGGATCGGCTCGTCCATGATTTTTTAACTCCCGACTGCCCGCTAGAGCAAAGACTTTGCGCGTTTTCTTGGTATCCCGTGTTTTCCGAATCGGCAAAAAATCTCTTGACAAAATTTAGCAAGCAGTTTCTTTGAATAATGACCTGTGTCTTTTTTCAGGTTTTGTTACAATTCGATACGATTTCACAGATATAAAGACTTTTCGAAAAAGCATGTTTGTCCATATCGAAATTTCTGCGAAATATGCTGCCATCTTTTGCCTTTTCACCGTGTATCGCAGCTAATTTCACAGTGGCTCAATGCCCGATCTTCCGAGCATTCTGCGTTTCACTACGGATCAGCTGTCAAACATTATATAGCTAATGTAATATGTTTTTGTTTTTGTTTTTTTATGCATTACGTTATCGGTGTTTCGTGCGTGATCAATATGTGAAAAAGATTATTCGGCGCGGTATTTATATTAATATTCGATGCAATAATTACCAAATACATTATTTTTTAAAAAATTGTAATTATTTTTTACGCACTTAACCTTACATATCATTTTTTCAATTTCTTATCGAAATTAATAATAAAGAAATTAATGGACAGGTAGGATTTTGGTTTATAGTGTGATTATATATAAAAGATAAATTATATAGGAATACAAATGATATTCGAGTTTATATTCGTAGATTTTCTTCTCTATGATTTCTAAATTGCAAATTTTTAAAATATATTCACATGACATTTTTAACTACAATTTTAAAAAAATCTTACAAAAAGATTGAAATCATTAATTAACGATAAAATATTAATTTTCACTGTCCCTCTAAGTTTCAAGCTCTCGCTATTGTAATCGTGTCCATTGATATTTGTGGGTATTATAATAACAATAATAATAAAATAATAATAATAGTTTTGATTTTTTGTTTATAATTTATATGAGTTAGAATTATTATTAATTTACTCACTATAGTCGAAAGCCGTCTCCATCCGTGTTACCAACGCTTTACAAGTGCACCGACAGGTCCCTATGTGATACGGCCAGAGAGACGTCTCTGGCCGGCTATAGTGAGTAAATTAATAAATCTTATAACTCATATAAATTATAAATATGAAATTAAAGCTATTATTATAATTTTATTATGATTATTGTTATTATAATAGTCGCAAATATCAATGGACAAAATGAAAATAAAGGCAGCTTCCGTGGATGTGAATATTTTATCGCTAATTATTTCAATCTTTTTGTACCATATTTTTTGTCGTTTTTCTTTTTTTTTGTACTTTTTGCTTCCTCATGGAGGAAGTTTTGTTATGGTGAAAAAAAAACCAGAAGTTAATTAAAACGTGTTCAAAATGTTCCAAAACATCGAAAAATCACATTTTTTAACTAAGTAATCCTCCACCAATCGCTTTGTCGCTACTGGGCCATTCTGGGATATAGGCGGTCGTTAAAAATTAGCGGCACGCACCGAAACCTCCGCCCGTTGACAGTGCGCTAGTTTTTTCGGTAGTAAACAACGCATTAAAGCTCTCTGACTCCGCATACTTGGCTCACTGCGGAGTTTCGATTCCGGCATCGTATCATCCGGTGTTACAAATGTTCAGATACTTTTTACTTTTCCGAAGCGTCGAATGCAGTCAAAATAAATAAACATAAACAAACGAAAAAAAAATCGGTCGCGTAACATTAAGGGTGAATACATCCACATCGTAGTATTCGACGTTGGCGTCGCATCCGTGGTTGCGCGCTTCCGCGCCGCCGCGCGGGATCGATCGTGTTCGGTTAGAGAGCACGGAGCGAGCGAAAGACAGCAACGTTTATATACGAGAGAAACTGACGGACAAACCAGAGAGAGAGAGAGAAGGAGAGAGAAAGAGACTCGGCCGCGACTCTCCAGGCGGCGGGAGCGGAGTCTCGACGACGCTGATCTTCATCGAGATCCTCGAAGAGAGCCGTGTCGCAGCGCAACTTTCCACGTGGCTGTAGCGGATGTGTATTGACATAGTGCAGAGAGCTCGACGAACTCCGTCTATCCATAAATATCTATAGTACATGATGCTGGGCGTGTATCCATATTGCTATTTTTTCGCATATCGCGTGGTTGATTTAAAGTCCCAATAACGCTATATCCCCTCATTTTCTTACTGTCTTTCGATCATTGAAATTATCATACTTTTCCAATACTCCGATTGAATATTGTATTTTACTGCGGTGGACTGACCGACTTGTTTTATTCCACAGATTCGAGGAATGCTCCGAAATAGATGAGAAGACACGAGACCAGGTGACAGCGGATGGTCGAAGCGTTTCTGTTCAACGTCACTTCTTCAGGCGTCGCGTCACGTAGCGGCTTTCAAGCGTGGTGGCCACTATGCCGAGGCGGAAGCGTCATTTTCGAATAGCTGACATTTGTGTCTAAGCCGAAAAAAAATCACGCCGTTCTTGATTAACGACATTCGGGAGCTTAAGGCAATAGCAAGTAGATGAAAAGTGTCGATCGAAGAAAAGAAAAAAAAAACACACACAAATAGAAGCGAATGGAACATTTCAAACGCTATTATTAGAGATTGAGTAAAGGAGACGAGCAGCGCTCGCGATGACGCGTGAGACTAATTCGGCATTTGAAAAAAAAACAAAAAAATATATTGATTCTTAATAAATATAACTCGGAGAAACGAGCGGTGAACAATCATCAGCGAGATGTACGTTTTAATTTAAATTCTCTCGAGCGCTGAGAGAGGAAAAGCAGCCCGCTTCTGGTCAACGAATTGAGGCTTCATCGATAAACGAGTCTATTTGGAATAGAGCCCTGGCGCAATGAATCTTGCCACGGATAAACGTGCGGTCTCGTCGAGAGGGCTGAATGCGAGAAGAAATTCGTTAATTTTACGGGAGCGAGCGATGGTGACGGAAAGTATATCACCGACGATCGACGAGTGCGGATCGTCAAATGTCCGTCGAAGACTTCACGAAGACTGTATGGGCACTGTTGATGGCCCCGAAGATCCGGCGCATACGGTCGGTGCAAGGTGCGAGTTGTGCGAACGTCTGCGCAGCGACGAATCGTCGTCAGTTACGAGGAACGACGACACACAGGGCAGGGAAGATTCGAAAATCGGTGAACGATGCCGAGGTGCAAATTATCGGGGGGGAAGGACGAAGGGGGCCAAAATTGTAACGTGTACCCGTTCCGGACTCGACGACAATCGGTCGTTGAGGTGCGCTTCCAGTGTCGTGCGATGGAATTCAAAAGCCGTTTACAGTTTCTCCAACAAAACTCGGGAAACTCTTGTATGGATTGGCGTTATTATTGTAACGATAATCGCAACTGCCGCGTCAACTGAACTGCCCGCTATTCCGCAGCGGAATATGGGGGATTCCTCCCCCAACGCTAAACGAGAGGGTAAATTATGATTACTATTTTTATTCAACTACACTCAACATTTTTTTCATTTTTTTATGACGTCGTGTTGGGTGAACTAATACTCGGGGATGAGACAAGTAATTTTTGAAAAATTAACATAAAACATAATCGACTGTACTAACTTGGTTATTAGTTCTCCCAATTAATTTTTTTTTTACTTCTGTGTACTGGGATCGTCATTTTAATACTAACGTTGTATATTATGAAAGTTAATAACATACGTATGCAACTGGAGCCTACGTGAATCAGAGTCTCGTCTACTTCCGATCGATACAGTGTAATGCCAGTATTTGAACGATCGTCAAGTAGATTAGCAGCTTTTAGTTTGCATGCCGTTGCCAGTTTTTCTCAACGCTGAATTATTTAAATGAAATGAGTTCAGTGCTGTGTTAAAGGAAGATAATTACGTATCTTACGAGGATTGACATTGACGACGCGATGATAGATGTTTACGACAGTAAAAGCTATGTCGTCTAGATTATATTAGCACAGACATACACACACTGGTCAGAGTTGTAATTTACGAGATACACCGTGAATTTATCATACGTAATAACGATGAACGTAAACGTCACGCGAACGAGTTCATAAATACATAATAACGAGTGATGTAATTGGCGTTCATTGATTATATTCACGCATCACGGAGCACGCGAGGATTTCAAAGGGTTCGCGGTGAGCTGATTTTGTTATCTTTCTCTTGCCGTATTCGTCGTGCAGAAACCTCGATTATCCGGGACAAGCGGGAACTGTCCCGCTTGTTCATCGTCATAAAACTTTGTTATTATAAGCATCATATATTTTATTATTGTCATAAAATATTGACCGATTACATCATTTTGTCTCGTTTGAATTGATCGGAGCAATTTGTGAGCGATTTCGAGGCCACCGCGAAGAAACCGGATTTAGCTGGTTCTCTGTGATATTTTAACGAACACAAAACTAAGCTTCGAATACTACCTGTACTGGGGGGGAAAAAGGATGCTGAGAGAGGTAGATGAAAGAAAGATCGTCTAGACGGCACAACTTCCGGCAGGAAGGGCAGCCCGCCGAACCCTCGACATTTGCTGTCCGTGCACCTGGCACTCCTCCCTAAAAACGACGCAGTTTATACATCGTATTATAGTTTCGTACTCGCGTCCGGTATAACATGTACGACCGATTAATTTTTTCACTCCACCCTCGCACGGGGTCATGTGCCCAAACGACACGTATTTTATTTTAATATATATTTTCTTTCTAAACTGACGAACGATCTCGAATCAAATTATGTTTCCAGTGTGCCAAAGCATAGACATAAGAAATAGCGTGGATCAATTTTCGAGACTCGATGGATGCCGAGTCGTCGAAGGTTTCGTACAAATATTGCTGATCGATCATGCCGATGATTCGGCCTATGCGAACCTCACGTTTCCGGATCTCATCGAGATAACGGAATATCTTGTGCTCTACAGGTAATAAACCCCCAAGCGCCACACCGGCAAACACTCGAGATGATAATCTTGATAGATAATAACGCCGCAAACGATTTTTCTTCCAGGGTAAATGGTTTGAAAACCGTTGGTCATCTCTTCCCAAATCTGACGGTTATTCGTGGGCACTCTCTCTTCATTAATTATGCACTCGTCGCTTTCGAGATGATGCATCTCCAAGAAATTGGACTCCATTCGCTTACCGACATACTACGAGGATCTGTGAGATTCGAAAAAAATCCAGCCCTATGTTACGTCGACACTATCGATTGGGACCTCATCGCCAAGGCTGGCAAGGGAGAACACGTCATATCGGTGAGTATAACATATTATATGTATAACATAAACAGATTTTTTTGAAAATAACGATAACCCCAATAGGGTACCGATTCGAGGATCTCACTGACCGTTGACGATTTTCTCTCTATTCTCCCTGCAAATAAACATTTAATGTTAACATTGCAGGGCAACAAGCCGAAGAACGGATGTCCAGTTTGCGAGAAACACTGTGCAATGAGATTGACAAAGCCTGACGAGACATTGTGCTGGAATAGAGAACACTGCCAAAAGGGTAAATAAATATTCTATGTCTCTCTTTCGAAGCTACAAATACACTGCAACGCTACCACTACTAATACTACTACTACTACTACTACTACCACTAACACTACCACCACCACCACCATCACCACCACCACCACCACCACCACCACCACCACCACCACCACCACCATCGTCATCGCCAACCACCACCACCACTACCACCACCTCAGGTCTGATGGAACCCGAGACGTTTCAAACAAATCTTTATTCTTAGGAAAACAAAAAAAACATTGTTTAGGTCAATTTCAAAAGCGTACACTTCTATGCTATTTATCATGAAGTTCTGATACCTCGACAGACGTGTTCCTTAAGGTCGAGTTTACATCTCTCTGCAATTAAACTGTAAAACATAGTCTTTTGGAAAAATAGCGCAACGATGAAGCTATCGGTGGTCCGTCATACCCGTATTTGGTGTTAGACAGGTGCAAGAATAAGTGTGGTGCTTTAGGATAAAAAAAAGAGTTTGTCGAAAAATAATTAATGAGGAATATTTTTATTTCAAGTTTGTAACTGCCCCGGCGCCTGCTCGTCGTCGGGTGTGTGCTGTCACCGTTCATGTTTGGGAGGCTGTACCGGTCCAGAGACCAAGGACTGTACCGCCTGCAAAGATGTCACCGTTGACGGTCGATGCATAGACACATGTCCAGAAAGTCTGTATAAGTTCATGAATCGCAGATGCATACAGGATAACGAATGCAAAACGATGAAGAGACCCCGGGAATCGTTTGATACTGTAAAAGAGTATCCTTACAAGCCGTACAACGGGAGCTGCATAATAGAGTGTCCGGCGGGTCACATGGACGACGAGAAAAACGGTAAAGCGACGTGCAAAAAGTGCGACGGTCCTTGTCTGAAGGAATGTACGGGTGCGAGCGTAGACAGTATCGCGTCGGCTCAAAAGCTTCGTGGATGTACGCACATTATTGGCAGTCTCGAGATTCAGATAAGGGGCGGAAAGAACATAGTCAAGGAGCTCGAGGACAGTCTCAGCATGATAGAGGAGATAGACGGTTATCTGAAAATCGTCAGAAGCTTTCCCCTCATATCTCTAAATTTTCTTAAAAATCTCAAAGTAATACGTGGCAATTCGCTCGATAACGGAAAGTACACACTCGCCGTACTCGACAATCAGAATCTTCAGGAACTCTGGAGCTGGAGTACCCATCCATCTATAAAGATACTGTCGCACGACGGACCGGCCAAGGTTTTCTTTCATTTCAATCCGAAACTGTGTCTTCACGAGATCGAAAGATTAAGGAAAGAGACCGGTCTGTTGGAATTCACCGATCTCGAAGTTGCGCCGAATAGCAACGGCGATAAGGTTGCATGCAACGTTACGGAATTGAAGATCGAAATTACAAAGAAAAATTCAATGGCTGCATTGATAGAGTGGGAAGAGTTTCAACATCACGATCCCCGATCCCTCCTGGGCTATGTTGTCTATTCGATCGAGGCACCGAGTGAAAATATAACTATGTACGACGGTCGTGATGCTTGCGGGGGTGATGGCTGGCGTGTCGATGATGTATCAGCGAGTGATTCTTCGGATACCGAGAAACATCGTGTGACTCATATATTTACAATGTTGAAGCCATACACGCAGTACGCATTCTACGTTAAAACGTACACGATAGCTACCGAACGATCGGGAGCACAGAGCAAAGTTATATACTTCACTACACTACCCGATGCCCCGAGTCAGCCACGGAGTTTGTCGATATGGAGTAACGCCAGCAGTGAATTGGTCATTTCTTGGCTACCGCCGCTCCGAAAGAACGGAAATCTTACTCACTATAAAATCATCGGAAGATGGGATCGAGACGATCCGGCTTTCGTTGCCCAGAGAAACTATTGCGAGGAACGTAAGTTTTTTTTCTTTTCTTTTTTTATATCTAGTCTCATGTGGAAAAAGAAATTATGGTTATGTTTTCATGAATCTGATAATGTATGTTAACAGCGATGCTTTTGCCCGAGAAAAAACCCATGTCCGTAATGGCAGAAGAGGAGCGCAAGAAAGCTGAAGCTGAAAAGGAATCTGATCAAAATGAACAAAACGTCAATAAGTGTACGTGCAACAAGCCTCAACCGAAGGATCTCGAGCAAGAAGTTTCGAGTTCTATAGCTTTTGAAGATGCCTTGCACAATCAGGTTTACATTAAACGCATTGGTCAACGAAGGAGACGCGACGTTGGTGGAATTCTCAGTGCCGTTCCACGTAAAAGGGATACCAGTTACGCGCAGGTAATATTTTAATCCTTCATTACACGATACCTCGGTCGTCGATTCCTCCAATTTCTAACATTCATGTTTTTTCTCTCTCTATGTCCCAAAACGTTCAGGACAAGGAGACGAGCACCGACAAAATCGAGAACGGTACTTACGTGACATTCGAGAGACTGGTGCCAAGTACGAATCTCACGTTCGTAATGAGAAATTTACGACACTTTGCGGAATACTACATCGAGATAGTAGCCTGCCGAGAGTATCTGATAAACGATACTTACAACAACTGCTCTACCAAGGCTGTAAAAGCTTATCGGACATTGCCCATTGAGAGTGCCGACAATATACCGCCGAATTCATTCAAGCTTGAAACAACAGGAGGTAACAATAGTTACACTCTTGTGAAATTACGTTGGGACGAGCCTCCTCAGCCGAATGGTCTCATTGTTACTTACCAAATTGAGTACAAAAGGGTGGACATTCAGAACGTGAGTATTTTTTCTCCTTCCCCCCCCCCCCCCCTTCTTCGTTGAGGAAAACGTTATCTCATAGAAGCTTTGTAAACAAAAGTGAATTGTACAAGCAGACATTATGAAAATCATAATTTTTTTTTTCTAATTTGTGAAGCACATTTACGGCAAATGACTACTGATTAAACCGAATGATGTTATCTTTCAGATACAAGCGACTCTGGTGTGCATAACGCGGCGCGACTTTGTCAACGCGGGCTTTTCGTACATACTCAAAGATCTTCCAGCCGGAAACTATTCTGTTAAAGTACGAGCTACGAGCTTGGCTGGAAACGGTGCTGATTCTGAAATAAAATATTTCTACATCGAGGAATACAGGACAAGCGGAACGTTCTGGATTCTCTTTTGGTCTATATCGAGTATAACTGTCGTGACACTGTCACTCGGTGGATTCTATGTGTGCAAAAGGAAATTCATGCGCAATGTGCCGAGCATGAGACTGATAGCCACGGTCAATCCCGAATACGTTAGTACGGTGTACATACCGGACGAATGGGAAGTGCCGAGAAAGAAGATTCACTTGATGCGCGAATTGGGAAATGGTTCGTTCGGCATGGTGTACGAGGGAATTGCCAAAGACGTGGTGAAGTCAAAGCCGGAAGTTCGATGCGCTGTGAAAACCGTAAACGAGAATGCAACCGATCGTGAACGCATAGAATTCTTGAACGAAGCATCGGTTATGAAGTAAGTATAAGCGGGGCATTCCGCCACCGTTCAAACGGTCGGACGCCGTCCAATCTGGACGAAGCATTTTTTTTTCTCCTTCGTATATAAACAGGATAAATAAGCGTTGTATTTTTCAGGGCCTTCAATACTCATCACGTTGTTCGATTATTGGGTGTGGTATCACAAGGACAGCCGACATTGGTAGTGATGGAGTTGATGGTAAATGGAGATCTAAAGACATATTTGCGAAGCCATCGACCCGATCAATGCGAAAACTTTATGAAACAACCACCAACGTTGAAGAGAATATTGCGAATGGCTATCGAGATAGCCGATGGAATGGCTTATTTGTCAGCGAAGAAATTCGTTCACAGAGACTTGGCGGCTCGTAACTGCATGGTCGCCGAGGATCTGACCGTTAAGATCGGTGATTTTGGAATGACAAGAGACATATATGAAACTGATTACTACCGTAAAGGTACAAAGGGCCTATTGCCGGTTAGATGGATGGCACCGGAGAGCTTGAAAGACGGTGTCTTTACAAGCTTCTCGGATGTTTGGAGTTACGGTGTCGTACTCTGGGAAATGGTCACACTTGCCTCTCAACCTTATCAGGGTCTTTCCAATGATCAGGTATGAAATTTTTGTGATTTAACTGGGCAAGTGAATTTTACGGATATTGGTAATCATGTTATCATTGATTTTTTGTCGTTGTAGGTATTGCGTTACGTCATTGATGGTGGTGTAATGGAACGCCCGGAGAATTGTCCCGACTCCATGTATACATTGATGCGGCTAACTTGGAATCACAAGGCAAACAGAAGACCAACTTTCATTGATATAGCAACGATGCTGTTGCACGAAGTTGACGTCGACGGTTTCGACAGGGTTAGCTTTTACCACTGTCCCGAAGGTATCGAGGCACGAAATCAGAATAGCTCACATTCACCGCACAATGACAAGTGAGGCTCCGCCATCGAATTTTTCTTTTTATGAATAATCATGCGTTATTTCATTGTTCTACAGCCTGTTTTTGTCGTTTTATTCGTTACAGGGATTTGGAATTGGCGGCTCTGCAAGATTTGCGAGAGGACGAGGGTGAAGGGGACGAGGATTCACCCCTTCGACAGGACTTCGGTGATTTCGCGAGTATAGAACCGACTTGCTTGAAGAACAATTCACACTCGAGATATGCTCCTGGTCCGTACGGTGAAAATTCAAAAATCGTCACCAACTTTCACGATCTCAACTCGTCAAAGGTACCTCTCAAAGCAGGATTCGATGATTTCGACGGAGTATCCGCGGATTCCCTAAATTCGAGCAAGGACACTCTCGACTTTCCTTTCGTCGAAGACAGTCTCAAGTCCGTCAAAAATTCCCCGTCCATAAATAAAAAGAGTTGTTCCCGTGGTAGTTTGAGTCTCAAGTCTATGGGACAGTCACGGAGTCCTCCAAATAACACACAAGTTGGTATTTTAACACCAACACTCCAGGAGAGTCCCGTACGCAGCGTTAAGTCACAAAAGAATAGTCCCGATTATGAAAATCGAACTCCTGAAATAGTGTCGATTATCGAGGAAAAGGAGGCAATATCTCTACGTATTAATTTTCCATCGATGGACGCTATAGATATCGACACTGTCGACGAAGGAAAGGACAAGCGGGTTCAAGCTGAATACACGGACAAACCAGAGACATTGAACAACGGGTTTATCAGTGGGACAACGACGTAGTTTCAAGACAGGGACGCGACGTTAGACTTTTAAAAAATCTCTCTCTATCCACGGAGCTTTTTAACGCCGAAAAAATATATATATATATAAACAACAACAAAATCGGACGTAAAAGAACTCACGCATTACAAGCAACAATGTCTTTAACTGAGAGAAGGCAGTGCCCGCGCTAGTCTTCAATGTTTTACAATACTTCAATTTTTTGGAGCATTATAACAAAAAGAAAACTGTTTGTCATGTGTGAATGAATGAGAGCAAAAAAAATTAGTATTTTTAATTAACGTAGCTTGTAATGATACTTTTAATTTTAAAAGACCCGAACGTACCGTAAAGCGAATCGAAAAAAATCGAGTCCTCACCCAACGGACGATTGCATGATATTTCTCACGGTAGTGCTTCGAATATTCAGGACATTCGTCTCCGTTAATTGATAGTCGGTACCTCTTTATATATCATTGTATTTTTTTTTTTTCGGTGCGAACCAGTCATTTGTCGGTAATTTATGTAATCTGTAAAACAACAGATACTGCCTAATGTGTGTCGTCGCGGACAAGAGTCGTCACTTCGGTGTGTCCAACTATGGCGAATTTCGGGATCGTTCAGGAGTCAAGGCAGCAACCTTTTTGCAGCCGCCCCTCCATCCCCACCTACTCTACTATGTAGATGTTAAGGGTATAACTGAATTGTGTAGCATTCGATAACTATTTGCACCGGTAATTTTGTGCCTGTTGCATTGCGTCAACTCACGAGTTTTCAATCGGTGGAGAGAGCCCGAAAGAGTTGTCTTTAAAACGAATATGTCAAGGATAGAGCTGACATAGGCGTGAACGATGTAAGGAGTGATGTATTTGTATTGAGTCGCCATGGTGCAAGGATCGTTTCATTTAATTTTTGTAACGCCTTTGAGGCCTCAATTGTACGGACTTTATAAGTTATTTTGATTTAACAGATTATTATTACACACGTGTTTTTCTTCCGCACGGCCGTTAAATTAGTACTTTTCAATTATCAAAAATTATACGCGGCTCCGTGCTTTTTTTCACTCTCAGCAGCATTATATTTTTTAATTTTACGAAAACGCGGCGGTGGTTTATTTGAGTACAATTTATATATTCTACAAAGAGGCTATTTTCAAATCTGAATTAATTCGTTTATTATTCGATTACATCATGAGTTTACGGAAATTCAGTATCTAGAGCGTTTTCCCACTATTTTTTCGCCATATATTCTAGTGTATTTAGATTTTACATTAGTAAAGTGACCGCAGTTTCGCTAGTGCGACAAATCCAATGAACGAAAATTATATTACCAAACTCTCGGAGGAATAAGTAATGAAACATACAAATATGACACGAAAACAAAGTTTGAGCCGTATATAATTTAAAAAAATAAACGCAAAAAGAAACATTATGTTCCAGGATCAAGAACATTTAACGCGATTACGTGTAAACAAGAGAAACATAGACTGTTGAAGCCCAGTGAGAGCCAAGATTGACGTCTGACAAGTAACAAATCAAGAAACTGTTGTTGAATTGAATGAAAAAAAAAGAATATATGATCCACGCAATACAGTTGAAACTAGATAAAACGAGCCTCAAAAATAAGACTGATTAGCTAATGTCCTTTATAAGCCCGTAATGTCCTAGTAAGTGAATGTTGCCGAAACAACATGATAGAAGTTCCATATCATTTATTCGCTTACATCAATCCAATTAATTACTTATTTTCTTTTTTTTTTTAGTTGTAATCACTTTTTGCAACATGTTCGCGTAAACCTCCGGCGGTTTGACGAAAAAGAAAAAAGTAACACAAATAATAATGAAATGATGCAGATCGAGTGTAAAATGCAGCTTGTCCGTATGTCTGACAGCCCACCGATCTTCCGAATGGAGAGCCAGGCATATAAATAGTGCTAATACTGGGTACGATCAAACGTACCAGTGACCTAATAGAAAGTACCTACTTTATTTTTAATCGCTTTACATATTATTATTATATTGTACGTTGATATAGAAATTGAATTAGTCCAAGTTTTTTGTACAGACAACTAAACGTATCAGATGCAACGAGGTAATTTAATAATATGTATAGACCTTATAAAATCGTACAGCGTATAGAAAAATATCTTATCTTCATCTGTGAAATTTTCTTACATTAGAAAACACAGTTACCTAAAAATTAGCTCTCTCCAACCAGTATCACTGATAACGCCCTTCTCGCCTCTGTGTAAATATCCCCCTCTTCTTCACTCACTATTTTCTTGCTCCTTAATCCGTTATTTTCTTTTTATTTCATCACATTTGAGTCTCGACAGTGCCAATCTAAATTTAGTGCGAAAAATTGTTTCGTTAAAGGTCTCCGCCGCATTTATTCTTATCGCTCAGAAAATAATATTCATTGGATAATGTTATCAGAATTAGTGTGTAGTATGAAGTTAATAAGCTTTGCATTAGGTAACCCTTTCGAAATTTTTTTCAACGTAAAAAAATTGAAAAAGAAAACAAAACAAAAATTGTATTATTACGCAATCCTCCTTATCCTCCGTATGCGCGTGACTTACAAAGAGCTTCTAGCGGAGCGTGCATTGTCATGTATATGCATTCTATCAGCGCTGCCTACCGGCCGGCTCAGTCCCAACTTGCACATCCAGCTCTTTGCACGTATACGCAATGCATACTCATCAGGTGAACTTGTGTGGTCGTGCGCATGGTGAATTCTATCTAGAGTATTTCCCCCTATCTGCGTTGAACACATTGCGAGGTATGCTAACGGAGTCCGCTGTAAAATCCTTGTTGAGCATAAGCTGCACCGACAGTCTGATGACACACACACACATACACACACACAAG
This sequence comes from Ichneumon xanthorius, assembly GCA_917499995.1. NCBI lineage: Eukaryota > Metazoa > Arthropoda > Insecta > Hymenoptera > Ichneumonidae > Ichneumon > Ichneumon xanthorius. Next base: position 19,611,924 of record OU824200.1, on the reverse strand, counting down.
CGCGCGCTCGCGCGCCCACACACGCACACACCGTTACATATGCTAGACGCCATTCACGCTACCCAACGTATTATAAATAATAAACAAAAAAGGAAAAAAATGACAAAAGCCTCGCTCGTATTTTCAAGTATTGATGATAATAAACACAAAACAAACCGTTAACGCTTAGATTATATGAATCTATATTTATAACAATGCCGTATGTTTTCCTATTGTCTTTTCATTTTAAACTGGAAAGGGCTCCGACTGTTTATTCTCGAGCAAACGAGTGGTTTTTTGCATCGATAATAGTGTCGCACTCGTTAGGCCCATTGCTCGAAAAATGGGCAAGGGTTGTCGGCCTCAATATCTCCTCCAGCACTATAGCAAAAAAATATATATATACATATGTATGTAAATATAATTGAAACGTAAAATTAAGCAAGTATCATGTTCTTCTTTTTTCTATAAAGCTTGTCAATTTTGTTTATACGTAATGAACGAAAAGAACGAAAATGAGAAACGTGTCAAGTGTGTGTCAAGCTTACCGCTTTGAGGTCCTTTGAGATAAATCCTACAGTTGGACTAAGTTGGTATTACAATTATTGTACGTACGTTCGACCCGAATGTATAATCGAAATATGCCTACGACTGATTTTACATATGTGTACATAACGAAAAAAAAAAAAATAAGAGAAAAGCGCTAGTCTTCTTGTGGTCGTCATGCTCAATCCTTGCGCCCGTTATATCGATACCGAATATATCCATCGAACTTTAAATACTTATTTGCAAAATTAATTTAAAAAAATTCAAACAAGCAAAGCTTTTGAACTTCGATCGAGCAGCCTTTGACAGCAGTAAGCATAGATCGACGGATAGCAGTGCTCAACTCTAGTTATTGCTCAATATAAATCATTGTCACACACACGCGCGCACACGCACATGCACACACATACACACTCGCGCGCGCGCGCGTGCACACACTCACACGCACGCAAGCACGCACGCACAGACGCACAGACTAACACACACACATACACCGTGGTGCCTCACGAACGTTTCTCATCTCATAGACTGCTGACTTTTGGACGTTCTTTTTGCGACGCCGTCAAATACAATTTTCCTTCCTTTTTTGTTCCATCGCTATGTTCCCAGTAAAGCTTCCGCTGTCATATGAATTATATATCAGGTGTACGCAGTAATATAGGGGAGGGTGGAGCAAAACCGACCCGTGTCCTCTATTTGAGATGAGACTTTTTTTGTGTCTCTTATGCGTGTAAGGATATCGCGTGGCTAAAATCGAGTATACGTAATTTGCGCGCGTAACCCATGCGCTGTAAAATAAAAAATCTGTATGAAACATTTCTATACGGTAATATGAAGTTTTGTATGCAGAAACCAATAGTTAAAAATTTATATACAACGATGAGTTAAAATTACTGCTCGGTATATTAAATCGAGGTTTTTAGGTGTGGTTCATATAGATGAACAATCGAATTAAACTTTTTTTTATATTACATTTCAATATACCTCCCCTGATAGACAAGCGGCCCAAAAAGTAGCACATGTCGCCAATATTGCTACTTTTCGTGGCGGTTGTCTATCAGGGTCTTTATTCATACGAACTTGATATTCATTTTGCAAAAATATTTTAACGGAGTTGAATTTACGCCATTACGATTTCATTAACGTGATATCAATGAACGAATGTGTGGAGTGATATCAGCCGCGTGGTTTTTCTGTCGAGCCCACCCGGCTTGTATTTTCAATACTGTACTAATACATGCACTGTTTATCATATTGTGACGGTCTCATGGTTTCGAACGTCGATACTAAATGTGATCAGATAATGAATGAAAGAAAAAAAAAAGTGTTTTGCCACCTATTCAAGGCCCGAGCAACTGTGTCCCTGGTAATCAACACTCATAATGAGCGTGACGATCAATGACTATTGTAATAAATATTAACACAAAAAACGTCTAAGGATGTGTAATCTCGGTAACGAAATTAAAAAGCTTTCAAGGGCCTCGAACTGGACTATATTGGTAAACGTGATGAGCACGTCGATGAAATCGCTTTTTGATGATAAGAAAACAAAAATATACCTAAAGAATATAACGTACGAAGACCTCGCTATATAGGCCAACGTATATCGTAATTGTGTCGTCCGCTAATTCTTTTGAACACAAAGCCTGTGCAGACGCTTGACGGACAGTCGACAGGGAATATGTGAAATATAAAATTGTAAAGGAAATTGCAAACGTAAGTGTATGAACAACGTACTTCAATCGAGCCTAGATTTTACAACATAGGGTTGTATTTAAAAAGAAAGGTAAAACACAAAAATGAAACAAAAAAATAACTATCGGTTAGCCGTGTATATATATATATATACACATAATAAACTAAAAGGTACTGAAGGTTCATCTTCTCTCCCCCCCCCCACACCCCATGAACCTTTCCGCCTTGCCCTCTCCCTCTTTTCCCCACTCTGGACGAAGAACGGAAACTTTGCTGTCAAATGAGATATAAGATGTGCTCGCGTACTTTCGGATTATGCTTAGCAAGTAATATCCGATTATCTGGTTATATACAACAAAAAAAACTATTACCTATGATTATAAGTAATGCTGTACGCAAAGAGGAAAACAAATTTTATTTACCAAATACCACTTTTTTAATAAAAAAAAAAACAAAAAAGAAAACCCTTTTTGTCAGAGAAGAAATGGAGAATGACGTTGGTCCATGGACTTATTGAGAACTGCAATAAATACCGACGAGAATAATCGGATTATCGTTGCATCCAGAGGAGGTCGAGCAATGATGAGCTATGGAGGCCGATGAGCCCCTCTTTTATTACACGAGAGATCGACCTGACGGCCTCATTTCGTACATCAGGAGCGATACGTCTTCGGGACGTGAGTGAGTCTTTCTTCTGTAGAGCGAGAATTGAGATTATCACCGCCTGTAAAGTGGTGAGTAGCCATGGAGTACTATTGAGTTGTTATTAACACTTTGATTTTGATATGGTTAGATACGAAACTGTCGATAAGACTGTCGATTAAATTTACCGTCATTTAGCGATGATTTTGATGCCAAATGTGTCGGTATCGATATCATTCTACACTAATAATGCTGCAATTGACGTAATGTTCTCAACGCTACATGCTTCAGCCTGTATACATATATATCTATCGACAGCTAAGAATTAAAAGTGTGTAACCCGTATACTTAAAAAAGCGAGCTTACACTCTTTTGATACTTAGCTGTCGATATATACATCCCGCTACGTAACTTCAAACCGCGCACGCCACTTGCCGGACTTCGGAATACCCGAAAGTGCACAATACACACCGGGGCAAGGTGACGTTCAAGGTAATTCGATGGGTCGTCAGCGATTGACCGTCTCCATATTGTTTGGTAAGGATTATTCGTATAGACTGTTGGCAGGTATAAAACGCGCAACAGTTTAGTGGATTATCCGGTAGTTTTATATCGATCCCGTGTTTTACGAATTAATAAAGCATGTAACACACTCTTCAAGAATGTGAGGCGCAGAGAGGGAGAGAGAGCAGTTCATTCGCAACCGATGTCCGAAAAGTATCAGTGTATCGGTCGAGTACCTTCAACCTGTGCGATACCGTTATCACCTGTTTCTCGCGCAGCCCCCTCTTCTTCTCATCCTCCCCTCCCTTCATCCCACCGCCAGTCCCCTTAGTTCGCAGCTTCCTCGTCGTTGCCATCACTCGAGTATGGCGTCTTCGTTCCCACCGGTTTTATGTTATGCCCGTACTGGTTTTACTGTCGGCGATTTTATTTGTGAATCGATTAATTAATTTTGCTTCTTTATCTATTCACAATCCACCTACTGCGCGTCGTTGGAGATGTTTTGCCTTCATTCGCGGTAAGGTAAACGAAATATAAACCGGCATTTGCCTACAGGCCGTTAAAAAATTTCCATCACAGTATCGACGAGTATGTTATTGTTGCTCAGATGCGTTTTTATGATCGTCGAATAATTGAAAAGAAACGATCTTATCCCCCCCCCCATCGAGTCAAACGCCATTTTCCATAGTGCACTTCACTGTTAGATTTATTCATCGACGGATAAATTTAACGGCTCAAATCGATAGGGGAGGGGGCTTCGTTTCCGGTAAAAAAAAAAACCCAAAAACAAAACAAAAATCCTCTTAAACTAATATTCACGAACGAAAACATTGATTCGATATGAAAATCTATCGGTTCCAGTGAGAGGCCGATGAACCATCCGAAGTGTCGGGACGGCCTGGAGATTGCAAGTCGGTACGAAACGAGACCAAATTCTTAGCACGCCCCGCGCGATCGCGATTGACTTGCTGCGCAATTGCCAGCCAACCTGCCCGCAACGATCCTCGATGCCGTGCCTCTCTGCCTGCGTATGCAGTTTGCAGAAGGCGACGAAGAAGGAGATGGCCAGCAACGGCGGGACGTCAATAGGTATCCGTTAGTCGGCCGAATTTATCTCGGTCCGCACGGTTTGCTCGGATAATACGGAAATACGCTCGCGATCGATCAGATTATCAGAACCTCGATGTCTGACGCGATAATATTCTCATGAACTCAACGATTTTTGAAGGTATGCATATATATTCCGTAGCGACCGTGATTCCCCGTTCTCCCCCTCCCTGTTATACAGGCAAAGTATAGCACTACTACTACTACGTGTATGGTGTACGACTTTTGCGGGTAACCGCGAGAGGAATTCTGAATGAATGAATAGATTAAAGAATGCGAGCCATGAGAAACCGCGATAACCGCGTCTCGGTCGAGCAGTGTATTTTATATGTAATACAGTCTGCGGTCCCAAAGCACGCGGTGTCTACGATATAATTATGTAAGCTACCGCGAGGCATGGAGTGTTTGCCAATGTGAACTCGGTTACGATTATGCACGGGAAGAACCTCCATGGTCTCATTGTGTTAGTCCCGCGTGCGTTGAGGGAGACCGCATTCGCGGAACATCTCTGTTAGCGAACGAATACAGCATGACACAACGAAGAGAGGTAGAACCGCGACGCGAAAACTGCGGCAGTTTACAGTGGTACGTATGGTATATAGGGGTACGAATATCGGCGTGTCGACGTCGCGTTCCAGCAACCCAGATCGGCGAGGCGAGGTTGGATACCGTTAAAACCGTGTTAACGCAGTTACACAGAGTCGCCACGTTTGCAGCCCGTAAGCGAGGTGCGCACGATGCAGTGCTACACGATAGAATTCTCGTCTCTGCGTAGAAGAAAAAAATAAAATAACGAAAGAGTAACATTTATTCGTAAAGGCATAAACGATGCAACAGAAAGACAAAAGTAAACACGAATAAAAATGAGTATTCAATCGGTCGCGAATATTTCGGAATTAATATATCTGTCTTTCAGAGCCGGATGAGTTCCCGAGGCCCCGGCATATTTTCTCCAGTATACTAATCGTTATGGAAAGTCCGCAGTGAGAGGCCTGTGTGCGTTTGTGTATATAATATGGGACGATAGTCGAGGGAAGGAGTAAAAAAGAAAAACGAAGATGAAGGAGCGAATCGCTCGTCGTTGCGGTAGTTAGCAGCAGGTTATAGAAGTTGTTGCCCGCCGCGAGTGGGTCAGCAGCGAAGCTAATGCTTTTCGAAGACCGCTGCGGAGATAGCTGAGTGAGGTTCGAGAGAGGGGCGGAGGGGGGCGTGTGTGTGCCGGAGACGACCGCAGGCTCGTGGAGGCCTATCTTTTACTCGAGGACGATGAGGTGGGACGCGGAGCTCCGGAGGCCGCTGGATATCTCTCGTCCACTGGAACCACGGGGGCGAGATGGGCCAGCCGTCAACGAGCGTACGAATGTGCGCGCGGTGTTTGTAATCAAACTGGCGATCCGCAGGGGCCCACCAGCAACAGCGAGCACACGGCTAACCCAGCGCGGAAGAAAGTCGAGGCCTACCGGCGTGAGCTCCTCGCGTCAGTCCAGCGACGCCCGTTCTCTCGAATGCACGCTCTGTTCTCCGTCCACCTCTCGTTCACTTTTTTTTTTTTTTTTCGTCGTCACACTTCTCTCCGGAATTAAGTGTCCACAGATTTCGATTACATAACGTTCTAACAACGCATCGCGGCGATTAAAAAATTAATAAGCAAAATTATTGCCAACAAATTACCACCAAATTAATTAGTGCAATCGACAAAGACGTCGGATTCGTAAAGATACAGAGTTTCGTGAAACGAACGGGCAACGATCGTGACGACAGGTCTCGACGCGTTGTGCGAAGCTCCAGCCTGCGTTCTACAGAGCAATACCAGAATTGTTTGACCAACACAACGGAAGTGTCTCGAAGAGAGCCGCGTTGCGCGCGCTTTTGTAACCACGTGCTCTACTACGGATTTTAATCGATATATACGCTCAAATCCCTAACTGACAAATACGAAGACGGATCGATACGCTGGTGAGTGAAAAAAAATTGCAGGAGCGCACACCTCGAATGCTTCGTATATCCGGATTAACGACAACGGCGACGTTCCAAAAAATACCGATGACTAGCCGCGAATCTCGTCTCACAGGTATCGGATATCCGGGAGAGCGAAATTCGATGCAAAACTCGGGAGTTTTGTGACGTCATTGTAATGCAAATCTGTTGCGCAGGATTTTGGTTTCCAGACTACACGGTGACATATACATATATACCCCTAATACTCGGAGTGAAAAAAGTTGCCAGAATAATTTTTCGTGCATGAAACAATAATCCGGAGAGGGAGAGTGCATAATAATTTAATCTCACGGAGAATCTCGCGTTTCTCGGGGGTACGAGAACGTTTGTCGATGAGATTATACAGCGAAGGTATATATAGTATAATACACTGTATCGGGAGAGTGTACGGAATGCAGTCGACCTAGCTCTTATACACAGAAGAAAGACGGAGAGAAAGGGTATAGCGGCTTTTGTCGCGCTCGGGATCCTTTTACGTATCATTTATGTACGGCTTCGTCTGTCCCCCACGTCATTTCGTTGTTGTCCATCCCCTCGAGAGAAAAAACAATATATGTTTTCGGATATATGTCTATCCAACGGAGAAGCATACCGGTAATAGGTGTACGACGCGTGGAAAATTAGTCGACGGTACAACAAATGTTTTTCAACTTGAAAAAAACTCATATGAAAATGTCTCGATTCAATCCAGCGATTAGGCAAGGGGCTGGCATTTTTAAAAGAATCGCATTGTCTGGTAATAGCGGTAAAGCGAGTTTTATTTATAGCCTAGCAAGTGCAAGAGACGTACGGAGCGAGTCGAGCGCCACATTCTAAAGACTCGATGGCATTTCCCACTAAAAAAAAATATTTTTTATAGACTGCGAATGGCGCGCCCTCGTGACCGCGGTATATTTCATTTACTCTGCGGGCATATATACAACTCTGTACTCTCCGTGACTGGGCAGTATATGATGACCATTCGCGCTGCGCTCAACTTAGAGAGCTCGCTGATTTTCCAGCTGTGAAGTGTATATATATATATATACTCAATCGTACATACGCTAGTGCAGAACTACCGCAATTACTCTTAATAGCGAGAAAGTTCAAACTGGCCCGAGGGAAGTTTCGAGTTGGTAACATGGTGTATGGAATGTCGTTCGAACCAAAAGATGTCCCCACCCTTACCCACAGAGTAAAAGAAAACTTATATATATATTGAAAATTTAACGAAAGCTCATTGTCCGGGACAACCAACGAACAGATTTTGTGTTAATTTTATAAACCGAATGATTAATTTTTGCAGCCCCCTCGTTTGGGACAGACTGCAATAGCACATACAAAAAAAATGAAATTGTCTCCAAGTATACAAACGAGCGCTGTCAAAACCCCCGAGGCGTGTCAGAAAGCCGAAGCGAGATATTGCATAAGCGAGCGAGCTCTCTTGCCCGGCAAGCCGTAAGGTTGGCGCAAAAAGCTATTATATCAAGCGCTGAGTTATAGCTGAGAAAACTGTGTTGGGATTCCGCAAAGTCTGCCACCGCTCACCGGTGGTCGCCGTGCCAGCTATCGCGGGGAACTCTCGTAAGCGGCTGACACCACTTCCGCGAGTAACAATGGGGCCTCGAAATAGAACGGATATCATACTCTGCGCGTAGAGAGTATCATCGCGAAAAGCGGGTAAACACGTGCATTCGCGAGATGATACATCACCTGCTCACTATCTAGTTTACATGTAGAAGCAACTGTTCGTTCTTGATTCCATTCGATTATTAAGATCCGCCAACAGGAATATAGACCGGTAATCCTCTCGCTCGACTCCTTATATACATTCGAACATAACACGCTGGATGAACGAAAGTTTTTTCTTTTCTTTTCTTTTGTTTTTTAACGCAATTCGTAACTTTCGTAATTTTCCGCTCAGCCAACTCTATTTACCGTCTGCGTATCTCAAGAAACGCGATCGAATCTCAACTCGCGGTTCCACTTGCACTTTTTGCTTTTCTTTTTTTTTCACGCTCTTACGAAGCGATCACGAGAATAACCCGAATCTACAAGAGCAACTTTACAAAGCGCTGTCCACCTACCGATCTACGGATCGTCGTCATTCGATTCCTTATCCGTAGTGCCGGCTCTATACGCGCGAGTTGCTCTTGGACACCTGTACATAGCGAACTTTCGATGTTGACTATATTTGGGATTCGTTGCTCGTTACATCGAACCGAATGACTCACTTGGCCAAGCATTTCCAGCCAGTGTATAAATTTGTTTAAATACTCGTTTTTTTCAAATCAATTGCCATACGAGTTTGACTATTTGTGTTATCGTGGCCAAGAATGATGGAATAGCGGAATATACAGAGGAATCGCAATAATCCTCACATATATTTCCGCGGGTGTTCGCGCCGAGCTTTGCTGCTCGCCGAGATGAATCGCGCTGCGAAGTTTCGTATCGAGAATGTGGCGCTCGAAGGCCCCCGCCGGCTATGAATTCCGTTATAAACGCGCGCACTTGTACGCTCGATCTTCTCTCCGTCCTCTCGCTTATGGCGGCCACCACAGCAACAGGTATCGCGCGATGGGCATTCACGACGAAATTTCTTAAACCTGCCTCCGTCTCTTCCACCCTCTTCTCACTCCCCGGGAGATCGGCAATTTTATGCTCGCTACACTGTTCATTCGTATACATATACGCAGTACCGCAAGTCGCTTATCGGCAATTCAAACGCGCTGTAACATTCCTACTTTTATAAAATAAATAATAAAAGAACGCAAACAAGTAAATTTCTCTTCGCGCAAGCTTTTACCAGACTTTTTTTTTCAATCCTACACGTTTTCTCTCGTTAGAATAATGCGAGAGTCTCTCGGAAAGCTAGGAGAGGGGAAAGCGATTATCGAGATCGATTTCGCAAACGATTACGGCAGTTTATACTGCGACAGATTCTCGCACGGTAAATCGACGTCGGGAGGGAAAAAAAAAAAAAAAAAAAAAAAAAATGATTGCATGCGAACTCGGAACGATTAACCCTGACGGAGGGGGACACGAAAGAGTACACTCTCCATCGAACTCGTGGGCTCTTCGTCGCTTACACGCGATCGACTGATTGCTTGGCAGTGACCCCGTACTAGCACGGGGTCAATCTACTTTCTACTTCTCACATTCAGCTGTGGAGATTGCAGGCCGGATGCTGCTGACACCGCTGCTACTGCCGCTGAGGGAAATAAACGAATAAAGAAGAAGATAAAAGACATACTTTCACGCGCTCGATCATCTTACCGAGTGTATTGATAAATGAAATTCCATCGTCGGCACGAATAAACCAGGGAGAAGAACATTGAGCCAGCTTAGAAATTCGATGCAAAGCTCGGCAGTTTCTCCATCGAATCTTACTTGGGATCACTTTTATTTTTTTCATAAATTTTCACAATGAAATTCGACGTTGAAATACGCTTATATGGGATTAAAGGAGTGTGCGTTGTATTTTGCAGAGTGCGGTAAAGAGGAGCTCAGAGACATTCCGTTCTACGAGGATCCAGAAGAGGCGCGATGAATGGCTTGGAAGACTGAGAACGTGGAGGAGCGACGACGAGGAGGAGAAGGAGCATGGAGTCGACGACTGGTGGAAATTGCCGGCAATCGCCGTCGAAGAACGAGCCGGATTTCGTGACGGTCGTCAGTGTCGGTAGTCAACCGGCGGTCGAAAACTTTGTGACAGTCCTGTCGATCGGAAGCGTGGACAAAGATGACTGCGAGGCCACGCGCGAGACACCGGCTGTCGTTGCCAATCAATCGGACGTACATCCGGAGGAACAAGTCGAGGTCTTCAGACTTCCGGGCGAGCCCCTCGGATTTGGTCTCAAGTTCGAGGGTGGAGCGAAGAATGCCGAGCGGGTCAAGAGACTGTTCGTTCAGAGCTGTGCAGAACAGAGTCCAGCCAGCAGGGTCAAGTGTTCCTGGGGCACGATTGGCGAAGGGGACGAGGTTGGATATGTTTACGTTACCGTATTAATATGTCTCAATTTCAGTTTAATGTAAAAAAAAAAAACCGAAAAAATTTTACCCGTAAATAATATCGAATATCGCCAACAGATATTGTCGATCGACGGAGTGCCGGTTACCCACATGAGTCGACTCGACTGTGTCAGACGTCTGAAGGAATCGCAACTGGTAATAAAGCTGCTCGTTCGATGCCGCGGCGCTCTGAGACCGGAAGTGGTGAGTGCCGAACGCAAGTCATCGCCGGATAATGTAGCGAAGAGTGAAAAAATTCCACCGGAACTTCCATCGTTGCCACCGCCTGTACCACCGCGAAAATTGCGACAAGCAAGGGGATTTGCCGACGGCGAGGCCAATCCCATTCCGGCGAGAAAGGCTTGGAACGACAGTCCAAAATCGAGCGGATCGTCGCCGTCGTCTCAAAATTATTCACCCAAGTCCCAACAAAGTTTTACGATCGGAGGAGCCACGAGCAACGGGAAATCTACGCCCAACGATTCCTCGAATTCGTCACCAAAGAGCTCTCACGGATCGCCGAGCGATAAAAGATCGCCGGAATTTACGAAAACTAAACAGGTTCCGATTCATTATATATAGAATAAACATCTATATACTCGATTCTATAAAAACATTCGTATATATTTTTAGGAACCACCCGAAGCTATGGTGTATTTGGACGCGAGATCGCAAGATGGTTCGAGCACTCACGGGAGCACGTCCGACGAGACCGGTAGCTCGATGTCCACCGTAGTCGATAGATTTTCAATGAGCGATCGTTTTTCAACAGTCTCGACAACTTCGACGACCTCCGGTGGTGCTCCCTCGGATCAGCATGGAACGTTCGATCGTTCCGTTGACGAAAACACCGACGAGATTCGTGGATTTCGTGAAAACACCAGGCCACAGCCATTCGAAAATATCGAGCAAGATTTTCATTTAAACTCATCGGATTATATGCTCAAACGTTTGGCTAGTTCCGAAGCTGTAACGCACGTAGAAGCGCGAGGCGAGGCAGGGGGTGTAGTTGAGAAGATAACCGCTGTCGTCGCACCGAACAAAGTTCTGATCGAGGAGACTCTGACGATTCAACCACCGCTGAGCTTTCAGGACGCTCCTCTGAGTTACGGCCACGAGACCAGACCCGATCTCGTTTATACCGCCGATCTCGCTGCCGATTCAAGCACGCATTTTCGTCCGATACGCGACGAGGCTTCGGTAGTCGAGTGCGTTAACGGCGATGCTTCTCGGTCTTCCGAGAATCCCGACAACATTCAAGTTTCCACCGATGCGCCGTCGTTGCCAACGCGAAATCACGTTAACAGAATAACCGTGAATCAGCAGAGAAACTGCACGGTTGAAGCTTCAGCGGATATTAGTAAAACGCCGTCTTCTTGCCAAGTCCCAATGCCGAGGGACTCTATCGAGAGATCTGGACCGATACTTCCACCAAAGCCATTGCCGCGCAAGGATATTAAATTCAAACGAAAGAGACCACCGCCACCACCTCCGCCGCCGAGAAGAGAACCACCTCCCCCGGTTCCTCTGCGAGGACTGATCGATGATACATCAGCCAAGAACCTTGCTGATGTAACGGTCGTTGAGATATCGAACGGAGATGGCGCGCAGTTTGGTAACCTCAAGAATAATCGTATCGTATCGAAGAGCGGAAACGCTGATCAGACGATGGAATCTATAAATGGCAACTGTTCATCGGTTAATGGGTTAGCGAATGAGCAACTGGCTATCGATAGCAGTTTGTCGATTGCCAGTGAAGGCCATCGGTTGTACGATAATTCTCCATCGAAAAGCCCGACTAAGATAAACGATTATGGCGAGTCGGGAATGACGAACAAGGTGTTGGAGATAATAGAGATGAAGAAAAACAAGGCTTTCGGTGAATCGACGCCTCAAAGATCTTCGTCGACCATGAGTCAGTACGTGGACGAGAGTGAGGACAGTTATACGCCGACATCTCCGGCCAAAAGTCACCCCGAAGTCGTCCCGGCGCCGAGGGAGAAGAAGAAACTTTCCGATGTTAAACGAGCTAGTACAGTGTCGACGGAAGTCGAAGATTCGGAAGAGTCGACCAACGGCAGTGGCTCGGACATTTGGCACGAGGCCAACGAACGTCTGGACAGTAGTGAAAACGATACAATTGCGAATAAATCCGAATCCATCGATGGACCAGCTGTAAGGGAAGAAATCGATGGTGAAAAATTATCACCGGTTAAGTCACTCGAAGATAACAAGGATGATGACGAAGAAGACGAGACTTATCGATCGCTGGATGAGATAAAGGAGGATTTTGAGAGCACGAAAAATAATGGTATATTGAGCAGTAGCAGCGAGGAAGAAGATGAAGAAGCTGCGGGGACCGTTCAGGCCGATAGTGACTCAACGAGCGACGACAGCGAGGACAACGCCGAGGAGGACTACTATTGGCAGAGTAATCTAGCTACTATCGGCGAAGAGGAGGAAACCTCCTCGTTGGAATACACAAATGCGTAAGTTCCTATAAAGTCGCAACTATCTTAAAATTTATATCTTGAAATCTAAACATTTATTTAAAATAAAACAACATTTATTTATTAATTTTACATCACACAAGCTCACAACATGATATAATGTGATAATAATTATTGTTTCAGCAATAAGGTTCACGTTAAAGAATCCGTGGATAATTCGACTATTGAGAAAGAGGCCGGGAAGACCGAAGTCCGAGTCAGTACAATCGAGAAAAGTGATGCGACGAATAACGGTGAGTAAACCAGTTGGGTATGTTTTTAAAAATATATATAACAAGCAAAAAGATGGCAAATATCGATGATCTCCCATGTCGATCGCCACACACCCATTGAGAGATGATGAGCCCACGCGGTTTCCGCCGACGTTCTATCCGTAATCTGTAAAAGGTTACGCGCTCGAGTTCCTTTTATTATTATTCAGTGGGTGGTTTACGGTGTGGTTTTAGCATAACCGTCCCAAGAACGCGGCACGAAGCTTTGGCTTTTTCAGCGGCATATAATATTTTCATAGACCGGAGCGCATAAAGTGCGGTAATGCCCGCAGATATGCTTATACTCTTCGAAACCGGGGTGAACTGTGCGGACCACTCCTCGAAAGTGGAAATGACCGATCGTGGCCCGGCTCGCTCGCGACTTCCTTCACCAACATTACTCCCGGTACTGCTCCCAGCGATGCTGTGGTGTGGGTGTGAGAAAAACCGGCTCGCCGTCAGCCTCTTAAAGTTTCCTTCTCCTCCTCCTCGATATATATTTTTGCTTCCAGAGTCTCTCTTTCCTCCCGAGATTGCAGTACTCCCGAAGCACGAGGTGAAAATTGATGCTGACGTACCGTGAACGGATTCTCATCTCGCTTTAACTTGTTTGCGAGTCCGCATCCGTTACAAAAGTGTAGGTGGTAGCCTGGTCCAAGCTGAGGGTTCACGGAGTACAACGACGCTGTTTTATGGGCCGTGTGCTCTGTCGGAGTACTCGGCAGTCACAACAATATGGCGTTACTCTCGCCGTAGCCCCACTGGTGCATCGTTGACCATGGACCAATGTGGCTACCTCCCTCTTTCTCTTTCGCTGTCTCGATTCTCTCCTTCGTGGCTGCGGGTGAGCTTCGCCGAGAGTTCGGTGTCGGCCGCGCACGACCACTGTGTGTACCAGCGTCGGCCGCAGTGGCTGACCGCTCTCAAGGTCCCATTCTCCCTTAATTGCGAGCGCGCGCGCGATAGAGCGAGTGTAGGTACGCTCGTCTGCCTTTCTTCCTTCCTTTTCGAGATCTCTTTCACTGTAATACGTACGTGTGGGAATATACACGCATCCTCAACGTACGTCTTTTAGTTATTCTGTACCACCGTCTCGTGCATACACTTTTCATTGCGTGTGCAAGTGGATATACATATACCTATATATAGAGTATGTGCCTGTACACGTACACGTACATGGATATATTTATTAGTTGACGGTAGATGATTATACGAGAAGAGTTTATAAGATAGTGGCCTCGGGCCGATCTCGAGGAAACAACATTCCTCAAGAAGGTGGAGAGTTGCCTGCGCAGGAGTAGGAAGGACCTAGCTGTTCGCCGCGTCGAGATAGGACACTCTACGACCGTTTCATGTAACTAGTATTATACTGACCTAAAGATTACTGGCACAAACCCGCGCGTAGAGGGAATATACTTATAGGCGAGATACAACTCTGAAAGGCTCTCCGCGAGGTGCGTTTCCGTTCGGAATGCACGCGTGCACCCAGTAGTCACTGAGCCACGCGACTGGTCCGCATATTAGCTTCTCTCTCGCTCTAGCATAGTTATCGCCCCTCACCATGTTTCTCTCTCCGAGGTGCAACCGTCATTTCGAGCTGCATAAAATTCATAATTTATCGTCAAAATGTTTATAAAAACGAAAAAAATAAATAAACGATGGAAAAGGCAAAATCGAAATGGGCGTTCTCCGGCTTGCAAGCAGCGAACTTGTGTATATAGAAGGCTGCAGCCTTCGCGAATCTTCGTGAGAAAGGCGTGACACCGAAAGGGAGAGATAAAGATATATAGAGAGAAAGAGAGAGAGAGAGACTTTGAGGCACCGCAAATCGTAAAACGGTCTCTCTGCGGCGACGCTGAGCGTTCGTGATGTCTTGCTGGCTGCTCGCCTGACTCGGTCGCGCACCGGACAAAGATGAACTCGAACGCGAATTCGCGGATGAAAGTTTCAAGCAAGGTTGTGGTTTAATTCCTAACGCTTTGGCATCTGTCCGAAGACTAAGTTCGGAAAAGGTGCTCGTTCTGATCGGAGGATTATTTTATCTTGTCAATTCGTTTTGAGACAGGATAAACGCGTTACATACTGCGAATACCATTTCGTGGTATAGCAGCTAGAGAAGAATCTCCCGATCGACTCACTCACTCTCTCTCTCTAGCCTGTCAAGCTGCCGACATTTTTTTCTACGAGTTGTCGAAGAATGGAAGCTCGGAAGGGGCGTAAACGATTAAAGGGAAGAAAATGATCTCTTTCATCTTCAGTGGGTTATTCCACGCGAGATGCAATCCTGTGCGATATATACGCGACACAAAGTTCTTCTTCGTCCTCGTTGCGTTGTCGTCTCCTTCGGTTCTTATGGCGTGGCAGCAGTGTAGACAGCAAAATACACCCCAGAGATAGCTAGGGTCGAGTTGGTTGTATATCCTATACATGTGTAGTACAAGTACATCGAGTTTCTGCAGAGAGGCCTAGGTTACAGTGTATAACGCCAAGTGTTGCCCCCCCCCCCCTCCCCCCCTTCAGAGGGAGATACGGCCGCGTTGCGAAGGAACCGACGTCACCGCGGGTGGAAAGGGATATATACCTACACAACCTCGAGGAGAGATGTCTTGCGACTTGCTTTCCGACTCGCTTGCTCCCTCACTCGCTCGCCGTTGCCGCTGCCGCTGCTGTTGCCGATCGAGCTAGCCGCGGTCCCGCGCGTTTGCCAGTCTCGAGTCGACGCTGCTCAAGTTAAATCGTCCGCGTTCACTCTGCCGGGCTCGTGTACCGAGTCTCTTCCGCTCTTGTTTCTTCCTAAAGTCGGCCTCGCGCGAGCGCTACACGCTTTGTACAATACAACCGGTACATCCACGATATAAAAACAACATAGCGCGATTTTGTGACTGGAACAATAACGATACATATTCCTGTACAGTGTTTCGAATTGTTTGAGAGACCAGCGGTACCAGGAATTTATTGTGTCGGAGGTAATATGATAAAATCATGTATTATGCGTGTCTATAAGCGAAGCGGCAGATATTTGGAGCATTTCGTATGTACACAAAGCAGGGGGGGGAACACGCAGTTTTTATACATCGGACTATACAGATAGTCTGACCCCGGAAGGGCGTATTGTCCATGGTTTTACACAGTTCGTACGCCCTTATGGAGTTGGGCCGCTGATAGGTTGCCCGGTCTGCCTTCGCTGAAAGATAATCGGTGGGACGGATTGAGGAGTTCGAATAGCGAATACAATCGCATCGACAACTATCGGATGAACATGGCTAGCGCGAATTTGACGATCTAGGTTCGGTGCACGTAGTAGGTGTACTTCTTGTGTATTCGGGGCGCGCGAGAAGGTCTCGCGTTGCCGCTCGCGCCTCGCGTAAGGAAAATTCGATTTTTATCTGAATATCCTTGGCGCGAGTGAGGATTTTTAAAAACCCGGGAACACACCGATTCTCGGTATCAACGACTAGCGGTATTTGCACGCCAATCTGTTGAGAGCCAACGGCGCGCGAGTTCACGGGAAATCGTTTCCTTCACAAAATTCCAATCGTTCATCCAAATACCTGGCGATGTTACAATTTTAAGGGCAAATAAAAAATTATCATCGCTCTCCACTGTACTGAGATACAGGGGTTATTAAAAACTTGCCTTGGCTCAGGGGCAACAGCTGGTTTTTAAATTTGATACCTTTGTTTTTTTTTTTTTTTTGCCAAACGCGTTCGTAAGTTGAGAAGGCCATGTAGTAGGTCTTCGAGCTGTTGCTCAGCGTCCGGTAGAAGGGTTTTTGAAAAAGTGATTCTCTTTTCTTCTTCTTTGTACTGTACACTGCATATTCTATTATAGATATCGATACGATACTGTAGCACTGCGTGTGGCAGCTGGCATCGCACATGGCCTACACCTGCCTCGATGGATATATATATATATTTGTTCGCCTCTACTTCCTTCGTCCTCTTCTTCTTCTTCTTCTTCTTATTTTTTTATTCGCTTGAACGCGCGATCAGCCTTCGTCCTGAGTATGCGAACTGTATATAAAAAAAGAAAATGGCTTCTCCGTGAAATATCGTAACGCAAGAGTGCCGATACTTTGGGGTTCACAGGACACAGGATCCCGCTGTACAACCGATATAGTTGCAGTCGATTCCTATTTCCGTTAGATCCCAGAGTTTCAAGACCCTTGAGAAGAGACAGCATTTCAGTTCTCGTTACACACGTCCTTAATTAATCAAGCGACGCGTCATAGAATCCATAACAAATAACGTACCGTCCTATAACGAGAAACCTCCCCAACGTGCGTTACGAGGGATTTTCTGTCTCCTGTTTTTTATTCTCGTTACGCCGATCACAGGCGTTTGCGTAATCTTGCGAATGAACCGTCGCGTGTCGAAGCTCGGGGAGGAAAAATAAAATAAATGGGAAGGAAAAAAAACAAGTGACGAGCCATTGAAGAAAGAAGAAGTAGAAGAGCGCGGAGAAGGAGGAGGAAGAAGAAGAAGAAGAAGAAGAAGAAGAAGAAGCGCGTGGCACAATTAGCCCATTCATCGGTAGCTCTCATTGCCTCCGGATGCCGCGTGCGCGTAATAAATTCACGCACGAAACTCCGTTGCATTAGTGTAGGGTGGCATCGTGCTCAGGGGGGCGGTGGTGGAGGGAGGAGAAAAGAACGGACGCCGGCACGAAGAATCACGCACCGTGCACCGACGCGGAATATGGAAGTTATCCGGGACTCTCGAGTCTTGAACTACCTACCGCTCTTACTGTATGTACCGGCTGTTGCTGGTATTATCATCGAGAGAGCAGGCGCCACGTATCACGGAACGGAGTAAAACTCGTGCACGCACGAGCTTCTTACTCCAACTATCCTGTATGTATATATACTTAGTAGAAGAGACACGCTCCGTTGGCTGCCATCATAATTGAGAGTATAAGCGCTTCGCAATCTGAGAACTCGTTTATTATTCTCATGTCCCCCCGCCCGCGAGAATAGGATATAACATACATAAGTTGCGAATACGTGTATGTATGTATTTAACTGGAAAGTCTAGATCGGGTTGCCGCGGCGAGACTCTTTCTAATTGATATACAAGTTAAAGCGTGCTTATCCTGAAAAGTCTCCTTTGTCTATAGATTTTCACATTTGATATTATTTTCGTCGAGGATGATCAAGCTGGAAGGCATTGTCTCCGCTCCGTCTCCCAAGTTCGAGCTTGGCTGAGCGAAGATCATTCGAAAAGACACGGGTGCTACACGCCGAGTAGAAACGTGACTTGGACGGATCTGATCGGGCGACTAAAAAAATTTCTACTCGTGTTCGGCAAATGAGTTTCGATTATTGCTGGATGAAAATTCGTCTCTATTTCGATCCCGTACCATTACTCATTGATGGTAACACCGAACCGATGTAGGACGCTGCGATATAGCAGTTACTTGATGCAGTAGTTGACGATGAAACCATCAACGACAAGATTGCCATTTATCGCGTGATCACGCGCCTACCGAGACTTTTTCTCTTCTTCCTGTCCGGCTTGTTCGTCTCCTCTTCTTCTTCGTCTTATTTATCGAGATGAATGCAAGTCGTCATTCAGCAATCGGCAATCCTTTCAACCGAGTTAACTATACAAAGTTCGTGGAGCAACGGGAGAACGAAACTTCAAACTAACCCATCGGGAAGACTCGCATACTAGAGCCGAGAAAGGCAGACAGGCGGCAGTAAGTGCAGATAAAAATAACTGGAAAGAAAAAAAACGGACTCCCGCCGTTCACTTTAGCGTTCGCTTTATCGTTTCGAAAATGGATTACAGCAGTTTTTATAAAGGCAGTGGCTTCGTCCTGGCTTTTGCCCTCGTTTGCTCTCACTTCTACGCGTTACACAGTAAAATAAAGATCGATGCATTTAAATAACGTCTCTTGTCTTTCCTTGAACTTGCATTGAAACAAAAAACTATCGTAAAATTGACAAGATATAATTGTTAAATGTACAAGCCTTTTTTCCCGTGTATCAAGTTACCTCTATCGTAGTCCGGCAGTCACAGTTGCCGCTTGGCTCGCAAGGGCCATACACACGCAAAGACATCGACATGTTCTGCCCGGTCATACTCGAAGCGTCCGGCAAAGAGTCAGATTGAGAGAAAGAAGGAAAAGGAAGGAAAGCCGGACGCGTGGGTGGGAATAAGTTACGCTAAAAGGCGCTCGCCGTCTCGGCAGGGAAGCATCGGATCTGAGCTACGTGGAACTTTCGCCAGTCGTGTATAAGTATCATGCATCGAAGTGTGTGTCTTCTTCTTCTTCTTTTTCTTCTTCGGGGGCCAACGTCTTCGAAAAGGAGCCCTCGTACATTTCCGAATAACGTTGTTAACGAGGCGCCTCGGCAGGATTTACAAATGTCTGGCGCACAGGAAGCCAAATAATCTTTGTCTCACTCATCTCATCTCTCGTGTTTCTTTGAACGAGCTTCCTTTCTCCCTATCGTTACTCTCCAGCCCTCACCCTCTCTGCCTCGCAGTCTTGTTTGACCGGCAGTAAGAAAAGAAAAAAAAAAAAAGTACTATATATACGTATATATTTCTTCTGCAACTGCAACGGCAGTGACTACGGGGTAGCTGGTTCGTCTATATTTGGCCGCGTTGTGTACAACCGTGAGGGTTCCCCGTGCATGCCTCATGCTCCTCGATCGCTCTCTGCACACCGCGCGTGCACTGACGAACGCGCGAGCTCTGCGCTCTAGCGCATTTGGTACAGCCATACCAGTCAGCAAGCTCGCACAGCTCGAGCTCATGTTTATTTCTCTCTCTCCCTCTTTCCCTTTTCTTCCTCGTTCGTTGCTCTTTTTTTTATTATTCCTCTTCATTCTCGCTCTCGAACAGTCTCTCGCTCTCCCTTCCAGCAAGAGCGGCAGCGGCTCGACAGCCAGCAATTTGCCGTAATTATTATATTTATCTTTCTCATTCACTTAAGTCGGTGTACCCGCTCGCGTCCTTCACTCTCGCTTGTGCTTTCTTATACCACAATGTTCATGCATATATATATATATATATGTATATATATACACATATACTATTATATGTACACACACATTTGCTATTTCCCGCAATGAGTATCAACGAATTTGCGTTTTCGCAAAGTTGTCTCGTTACACGCTTTGGGATTTCATGCGAGAATTATATGTTATAAAGCCAGTCACAAGTTCCCGTAAAATGGCCAGTGCATTCCTGAAATCGATCACCATACCATTTTAATATCTACTTAGTTTAAAGGAAAACGACGTTTCGCGGTCTGTCGAATACTGCCAATTTGGCATGCCCACGGGCGCATTGTGTTCATATGCGCTGCCACAAGAATAAAGAGAGAGGGGCAAAACACACACATACACACACATACAGGAAAGGATCGAGGACCGATAAACTGGTTTCCCGGCGTATCTTTTTGTCCCGACATTACGCCCAAAGTCGAGTTTTAGCATCCCGAGGGAACGAACCCTCGGCCAGAACACGCACAACAATCCTCGTCGGATAATCAAAAACATAATCGGATCCCATTATAATAAAAGGTTGATTACCTTCGTCAAGGTATATTCCATACATTCTTTTTCGCTTCCTCATAGCGAAAGCTTACTATCCATAAAATTTTGTTCTTTTGTTGATTTTTCTTATTTTATTGGCAAAGTTCCCTCCACGAGGAAATTACATGAGAAAGCACATGAGAGAACATTACATGCTTTTTTTCACTTCACTTCACTTTGAAGAAATCCTTCGAAGCTCGTTCGTTTCACAGTGACTGGTCGTAAGGGAGAGTTAGCTCGTACAGATTATATTCGCGGCCGCGAAGAGAGAGAATACTGTACCGCACAATAGTTTAAAGAGGGAAGTATAGTACAGAGAGGAAACGAGTGAGAGCTCCGTAGGGACGGGACGAACCGGAGGAGGAGCAAGAAGTTAAGATGGTCCAGCGGCATAGCAGAGGCCACTACCAGCAGCGGCAGCAGCAACAGCAGCTTCACCGCTGCAGCTCCGGAGCCCCGGAGGTGATGACCTGCTCAAGGCCACCCGCTCCCAACATCTCTTAGCCGTGCTCGGACGGACTTCGAGGAGGCTACTCTTATTATTATTATCATCATTATTATTATCATCATCATTATTATTGTTTGTTGCTCCCTTTCCTCGCTTTTTCTCCCTTCGTCGAGAGTTTAGCTTTGTTCCTCCCTTCCTTATTCCCTCGCGTCATCCTTCTCCTTCTTCCCTCTCGTTCCTCGGCGACGTCGTGCCGCCAACCACCGGGGCCAACGAATTCGCGAGATAAAATGCTTCGAGAGTAGAGGCCTCTCGTCCCGCGAATCGGAGATCCATTTATCTTGTCGAATATTCGACTGACCCTGTGTATCGTTCGGCTTGTGGTCAACTACCCCGAGTTTGGAGGGGAATCGCGCCGATAAATATGTATATATAAACGCGGAAGGAAGTTTCTCGCGAGTTCGACGAACAGGCTTCGTCGGGCACCGGAAAACACTTGAATCTGCCCGGTGATAACGGCTAACAACCAGAATAACTCCGTCCGAATAACACTGTACAATGTTTGGTATTCAATTCGGCGATGATCCATCTAACCGTTTAAATTTTATGAGATGTAGATATTTTTTTATCTTACGAAAAAAAGTTGCCAAGTAATTTGCATATAGCGTCCCCATTTACTACAATTTTGCAAACAGCTTATTATGTATTTTTTCGCTCAGAATCTGAACCGGCCAGTCGTTTTCCATAAAAGTCGAACACGACGTAGACGTCGAAAAAAAGTTGAAAATTGAAATTTTCATAGTGTTTTCTCACAATGTTCCTTTATTTGCGAAACTTCCAGTCCAGTTCAGCCAGAAAGTAGTTGCGCAATTAAAAAAAATAATTGAATGAAATGAAAATTAATTGGTGGACGGGAAGAAATTCTGTTGGCTGCGCGAGTTCGGTATATAGGTTCGACCGCCGACAGAGTATATAGTTGTCTTGACCAATCGGCTAGAGGCGCGGGCCTCGCAAACGACCGCTTCAACTTACCGGTTAGTTGTGCCCGAATCGATTAAATGATCCGACTAATCAATAACTAATCAATAGCTGACCTAACTAACCGATTGACTTCGCGGACCATTTAAGCGGTCGGTATATCACGATTCGCAGGTATATACTTGCGTTTGTATGCAATAAAATATACTACAGCTAAAAGGGAGTACGGGGTTCAATATACCGGGGTTAAGCAGTGTCAACCACGCGTGCAGCTGCGTCCACTACGATGGAACTAGAAGAGCGCTCGCCAACAGTTCAGACTATACTTCGTTTCGATTCCGTTACAGATTCGGTCAATTCATGGTGTGTCCTTGAGTTTCCCATTCCTCTAAAAGTTCTGGAAATTTCCTACAATTGTAATCATATAATATCCTTGTAATTTTTATTCTTCGTGAATAAAAAACTTGACGTTCCTTTTGTTTGCACTGTGTTACAGCGGCTATCGGGGATGTGACGAAGCTCGAGTACCCGAGGCGAACAGCGAACGATACCGCCAGAACGCTGGACAAAAAATTGGGTAAGAGCTACAACCCACTGTTAAATTTTTTTCCATCACATAAGAACTCCTATAAGTATTTATTATATCCATATTTTAACGTATTCGTTTTTCGCTCTTGAAGCCTATCGCAGTTCCGGCATAAAGTCAAAGGAAACATATTTAATTGGAAAGAATTTAAACAAACGTCGTTCCCTTCCGGATTACATTTGTCGCGACTCGCAGGAGTCGCCGACCTTAAAATTCGACTCCTCGTGAACTCTAAGCGGGCTCATCGATGCTGCCAATGTTTCCGCATTCTGTCATTCTATTTCTGGCTACCTCGACCGATCCTACGTCGCTGGGCCGGTCGATCGGATCGATGGGAAAAAAAAAATGTCACCGTTCACTCAACTCTGATTCAACCCAGTGCATCGACTCGCTATTGATCTGTCGATCACAGTCCCACTTGCTGGCGCTCTCTCCACTTTGCATTAGATATGACTGCTCCCTCGAGATACGCACCACGATTACGCGAATATTGTGAATCCTCGCCGAACTCGATACAGTATATTTTATGTAACAACGCACTTCGCTTCGGAATTCACTGATGGCTATAATACCTCGACAGAGAGAATATATGCATTTCATTGCGACGGCGATCTAAAGCGTATTGTGAATAATAAAGAGTATCCCTTTTCAAGCGAGGATTCGAATTAACATAGCATCACCACACGGTACGGTCGTGTCACCCAACTGGTTTTTTTTTCTCTTCTTTTCGAGTGAAGGCGCGAGCTCGGCGGTGGCCAACGCTTTTAAACTCGAATGTAACGAGCAACGAGGTCGCATGCTCCTCTGCAACGCGATACTCTCGGGGGCAGTCCAGCATGGCCAAAGTCGTGTACTCTCGATATACGTTTGGCTGCTCCGACCCGTCTTGCCAGATGCCACTCACCGACATTGCTGAATCGTGAATAGCCTCGCGAGGGAAGCTATGATCGTTAGTCTAATCGGAGTTTTATCGTTTCGTTTCTTTGATTTTTTCTTTTACAAACAGTATCTCTTTTAGAAAATCAAATCGACTCATCGATTATTAAAAAACTCTTAGCGTGTCGCATTTTAAGTCGCTGTGTCACTATCCAAAGACACACATCTAGTGTATTATCTTATATTGTAGATAATTATGAGAAAGGCAATGTATTATTGGACCATCATCGTTTTGTTTCTTTGATTTTTTCTTTTACAAACAGTATCTCTTTTAGAAAATCAAATCGACTCATCGATTATTAAAAAAACTCTTAGCGTGTCGCATTTTGAGTGGCTGTGTCACTATCCAAGGACACACATCTAGTGTATTATCTTATATTGTAGATAATTATGAGAAAGGCAATGTATTATTGGACCATCATCGTTTTGTTTCTTTGATTTTTTCTTTTACAAACAGTATCTCTTTTAGAAAATCAAATCGACTCATCGATTATTAAAAAACTCTTAGCGTGTCGCATTTTGAGTGGCTGTGTCACTATCCAAGGACACACATCTAGTGTATTATCTTATATTGTAGATAATTATGAGAAAGGCAATGTATTATTGGACCATCATCGTTTTGTTTCTTTGATTTTTTCTTTTACAAACAGTATCTCTTTTAGAAAATCAAATCGACTCATCGATTATTAAAAAACTCTTAGCGTGTCGCATTTTGAGTGGCTGTGTCACTATCCAAGGACACACATCTAGTGTATTATCTTATATTGTAGATAATTATGAGAAAGGCAATGTATTATTGGACCATCTTTCGTTGTCGGCGATATCCGCTCGCGACTGTACAACAAATTTATAACGCATCAATAGTCCAGAAGTCTGCCTGTTCGCTGTGTGGCAATAAGGGCCACGAGAGTCAGACGGCGATAAAGAGTGAAGCGTAACGATAAGAGAATGTATAATTTAACATACCGAGAGTGGAGAGAACGAGTAGACGGTCTATTTAGAAGCTTGATGGACAGGAAATGATCGCGACGGAGTCGAGGAATCGTACTCCTTCGCTTGTTAATCTTATCGGGATCAGAAGTCATAGACCGAGGAACCGTTGTAATTCTCGGTAATGGTACTTGAATTATTGTTAAATAGCCTCATGGTCCTTCAGAAGCGTTATTCGCTCGCGTGCTTTCATAACTTATGAGCCTTCCCCTCGCTCGAGGTCAATGCCTGGGATGTCAACTACTTGATTCCGCAACGAGAGACACGGGTGTTTAGTGTCTTGTGCGCTTCGAACTATACATTATAGTACCGCGCTAGCTCTTGCCATTGGAATATCTACCTAACTGCTTCCTGTAAACGCAGTTAAATCACAAACAAGAGACACGTGCGAGATTAACGAGCAGTTAAACTCAAAAACCAAAATTCCATAGTGCATAGCGAGAGGGCGAAGCGCTCGCATCACAGCCGACAGCTAGTAACACATATACGGATAAAATATACGAAAATATATTATTCCAAAACATTCATATATTTTTTTTAAACCAAAAAGGTTTATATACATGTCCATAATATTCAGCATATACTTGCAACGTTGCAAGGATTTCCGTGTGAAATGCTTACGGATCGTCGGTGCAGATCCTCTCGAGTGGAGCGCAGCCGAGATCCGCGGATCGTGTACCGGGCGAGTCTATCCATTGAGTCAGGCCATTTTTTAAATGCATCACCGACTCATCCGCCTGGATTATTCACGCTCCGAGTCTATACCTATAAGCCTCTCTGCCTGCACGGTAAGGCACGGCTATCGTTTCACCGACAAACTCGACGACGGCACAGGTTCATCGGTGTCCTCCGTACAACGTCGTCTGGATATATGATTCTCAAGAGTAGCAACGATAGAGTGAGAGAAAGAGACTTGCGCGTCCTCGAGCGAAACGACGTATTTTTTTAAATTTTTTTGCACAGACATACGTACGACCAAAATTGTTGGCATGTACCTATTGCATATATATATATATATATATATATATATATATATATATATATATATCACTTAGAGAGTATACACGCTGTTAGGCCCCGCGTGTGTCACACGACCGCACGGCTTATCCCTTCTCTTCATTATTTCTGTGTGTCACGACGGAGCCGGACTGGTGGTGCTTGCCGGTCACACTGCTATAACCGAGCGGAAGCTGGCCTCGACGAGCAATGTCGTCCAGTCTCGGCGCAGCCTCCTCACCGGTAAGAGTAGAGAGATTGTCCACGGTGGTGACCCCGAGTCCGCGATTTCGCGGCTCGCGAGCGATTGTCTTCAATAAAATCGTATCGTTCTCTGCCGGTTAAATGTTTTTTTTTCTCCGTCCTCACGATAATCGTATAAAATTCTTGACACCCACGCAAAAACAAAAAATAAATAAAAGTCCATAGCTTTACACTAGTATAACGAAGTCGAGCGAGGACTATGGGCGAAACGTGTTTTCGATATCGCAACACCCACAATCTGTGCTCGCGGTGACCATCGACCCCCCCTCCCCGCCCTGCAGTTCCCGGAACTTGGGACGAGGAGTGTGTGAGAGAGAGAGAGAGAGAACCGAGCATTTGTGAAAAACGAAGCTCACCCCCGCAAGAACCTTGGATACGTTCTTATTGCGGCACTTCGAAGGCTCCTTTCATATTTATCTCTTCGACGAGAAAGATCCATCAGAGAAATTTTACCCAAAGGTATTATTTTTTTATCGTTTAAAGCTGTTTGTAAAGATTTTTTATTTTTGTATTTTTTTTTAACAAGCGTATGCGATTTAGCTTGGGCTACGGGGACAGAAGGAGAGACATACGGTTCGAGCATATGGCGATGACAGAAATACTCACGTATATGGTGACGCACGGTCGTTCCCGATATCGAAACAAACTTACTCATACAGACATTAATAATATAGCGCGCTTGTACATATAGTTCTTTGGTTATTTGCACAGCTCTCTTTCTCTCCCTTTCTCTCTCCGGCGGCGTGCTTCAAGTGGCACGTTACAACGTATATATGTGATTACGATTAGAGGGATCCACTCTAGACTGAGGAATGTCACACGACAAGTTCGTGTCGCTCGTTTCTTTGCTGTATACAATACTACATATAGTCACGACTGCAAAAAAAAAAAAAAAAAAAAAAAATTACTCATCGTTTGCGAACGTGCAAGTTTTTCACGGACAAAGTCGGCCGTATCCGTTTAAGGGGGATTCCAGTACAATTTGTTGTACTGGAATTTCGAGATTTACAAAAAATGAAACACGATTTTTGGTTTGAAATTGTGGAATCTCCGCCGGCATCCCCTTAAGCTTTGTTTTACGCTCAATTATGAATATATATATATGCGAAGAGATACAGATAACGAATGCAAACATGCACTTGCGATAAAATTTTACACAGCCGACACGAACAGGAATCACTACGTTTTTTTTTAGTTTTTGTTTAAAGTCCCAGTTAAACGAGAATTCAACAATTGCAATAATTCTTAGCGGGTTTTCAGTACAATATACGAATGTCTCTGAAAATGAATGATACACGTGTATTATAAACACGACGCACCTGCCGAAAAAACACCCGCGTTATCATTCGATTTATTCAGCTGTTCGGGTGACATTGATCGTCGTGAAATTATAGTAGCAATGACCGATAGATGGTTAAAAGAAAGAAAAAAATTCTGTCACAAAGAAATCCATGTTGAGAAAAGAAAAATTTCGATGTATATCAGTTGTTTCATACGGAAGAGATTCACGATTTATTCGTCGCGTTAGATTATAACAGGCGTTATAAACGAAAGAGCTGCTTATCTCGTGAGCGATCGTCCTTCGGTTATCGCTATGACAAAGCACACAAATATCGCGGAACGTCAAAGTACAAAGCACTCTAATAAGATGACGCTATTACGGTACAGAAACAAATCGACGGTCATAAAAGCTATTAACGCCGATAGTGACGATACGGGCGTTCGCATCGAGTCTCGAACAAGTGTTGTTTTAACCGTTGTGTGTAATAAAAATAAACATAATAATAATAATATCTGTCAGCAACGCAGGACAGATGCTATCGGTTAGCTTGGCGAGCGACAAGCTGGCTAAGTCGTTGATAGATTATTATTTATTAATTTTTTTCATACGACGTTATAAGACGGCATTCCCCGAGTGATAAGGCCCACTCGCATGCGCTGACGTACTCTCGTAATAATTTGAACGACGCGAGAGTGCGACGATTTACGCAACACGTTCTCGCGGGCGTTCGAGATCCATCACGTTGAGAATTTTAATAAAATTGCGACTACCATACGCGATAAGCTTTAAGGAATGGAACGAAACGGACCACTGCACCCAGAAAAAAAAATTATTTTACGGCCACCGTTTATTAAGAATAAGTAAAATATTTATTTGATTTAAATAAATATTTATTTAAATCAAATAAATATTGTACTTAATCTTATTAAACTGTGGCCGTCAAATAATGTTTTTTTCTGGGTGTTTTCTCCATATTAGATGAGACTGAAATATTTAAATATATAATACAAATATGTAAAATAGTGATAAACTATACTAAAATAATACTATAGTTTATTACACCTGTTTATATCTGCTTGTTGTATCTGTACTAATTTTCTTTTGTTTTCTTCGCAGAGACGCAGGTAAATGGTAAGATGGAGAACTGCGGTGGCGATCAACGCCTGCCCCCGGACGGTGATGAGTTTCCATCGACGTATCAGGAGTACGGCGCATGTACGAGTGAGCAGTATCATCGTTATGTAGGAACATCGTCGAGGAGTACAATGAGAAATAATAACACTATAACATCAAACGGCGCTGGTCTTGTATTCGAGGATAGCGATGAGACATTGTCGTCAATGATCAGCGCAACGACAACGAAGAATAATAAAATTACGAAGACGAGAATGTTGCGAGAAAAATCTTCGTCATCTTACGACACCCAAACATCATCTCGATACATAGCCAGTAATATCGAGCGCGAAACTTTTTCTAAGCCACCGCAAGTATCTCCCAGGGATGCGTACATTGCCGAAGACAAAAACGCAAAGTTAAATAACAACGCGTATTTCGTTAACCCTGGCGTTATTCCACGGGTTGCAAAAACCAACAAGAGTACCTCCGAACCATTAGTCGTCGTTAGCGAAAAAACGTTCGAGATATCGGACTATTACAACAAAGAACCAAAACCAATTGAAGATATCGTTGATCAAGATTATACGGAAGGCGTGCCGCCGCCTTTGCCGCTCACCGGTCCTCCCAAGATCGACGCCACGGCCGTTCCTCAAATGGTTAATAAAAATATAACCACGGAAGCGATTACGCCTAGAAAATATTCTCTGAACGGTGATCTTTGGCGTCAAGATGACAAATCCGAGAGGTCGGTGAGAGACAAAATCGCGATGTTTTCGTCGCAGAGCTCCCTCGAAGCTCCCCTCTTTCCGACCCAAGGCTCACAGAGTCCGATAGCAGTCACGCTGCCTACGACCAACAGTCGAAGGCTATCGAAGTACAAATCCTCGGACGATGTGTTCGGTGACGAGAAAATTCGCGAAGCTAATGAAGAAAAATTCTTTACGATGGAGAGAACCAGAAGCTCGGTCGATCTTACGGATTCCGGTAAGGTTAATAGTACCGTTAACGAGGCGATAATCGTCGAACATTATGGCACTCAGAGAGCTCCGAGTTTGCCAAAGACTATGCCCCCCGATGAGCCACCGTTGCCGCGTATTTCGACAACTACACCACCGGCTACATCTAAAAAACCTACGGTCATTTCTCCAACTGGAAATTCCGTTACTGTCGAGACGCGGAAATATCCTTCGTTGGAATTTAATAATACAGCTGGCAAGAGTACTTCGTCAATGTCCGCAGCAGAGTCTCGTATCGGCAACGATTCATTGTCCTCGGTTTTCTCGAAGAAAACTGCAACCGAAAAGGACAATCTTGGATCGGACACACAAAAAAAATCGGCTCGGTTGATACCATCGACTTTGGCAAGAGCCACGAGCTTCTCCGGCGAGAACACGTACGTCAACAATGAAAATTCACAATCAACTGAGTCAACGAGCTCGGCTAATAACAATGGTCAAATATCGCGGACAAATTCGTTGGCTTCAACCTTCCGACGTAACAGCGAGGATATGAGAAGACAGAGCCTTAATCAGTTGATCGAACAGCGTAGAAAAGGAATATCTAAATTGCGCGGTCTCGTAATACCGGAAAAGAACGCGGTGGCTATCGACAAGCCGATTATCGATTTGCCGGAGATAAAATCCAGAGACTCCATACTCTTGCATCAGGTGAGATTTCGTAAGATTTTTGTTATCAATTATTATTATTAAACTTTACAGAAAGGAAGTGTAAAACTTATAAAATCTTTATCTCATTAACTGAATTACATTTTAATTTTTTCTTATAAATTCTTATACATTTTGTATGCACGTGTACATGTCCGGTCTGTTCTTAAATTCGTTTACTGACTCCTAGTCTATGACTGCGTTTGGCAGAGCATTCCAGGCCCAGACCGCCCTGTTATGCAGGGCGTGTTATTGTTAGTACTATAAATAAAATACTACTTTGTCCTTCACAGGTACCGAAGGCGAGCATCCTCGACAAGTGGGGGTCCCAAAGTTCGATATCGAGTAATGCAAGTACAGCGAGTTTGCCGCTGAAGGCAACGACCTCCTTCAAGATGACCGCACCTCAGATAATGTCGAAATATTCTCCCGCCTTCAAACGAAAGACTCTCGCCGTATACGGACCGTCTAGTACGAGCTCTTCCGGTGCAAACACACCGCCGTTGGCTCACCGCCCGAGTTCGACGTACAATAATTCGTCCAGCGCTCCGGATCCTCCGAAGAGCCTCGAGAGTATATGCAGCCCTACGAGAAGTGACTACAGCTTCGAGTATGTTTCATCGAGCAGCGTATCGCCGGATGCGATGCAGAATAGTTCCCGTCCGATGCACCGAAAAATTCCGGGTGATTATGACGACTCGGACAATGATTCGGCGGTCAGTAGTTCGCAGAGCAGCATATCCCGAGGTTTCAGCCCTCCGACGTCGCCGGTACCCTCGGAACGCTCCAGTATATCTTCCGAGCGCTCCTATAACACTTCACTGATAATGGAAATGCCATCGAGAAATTATTCCATTAAAGAGGCTGCTATACGTCCAGAAAGAAGTCAATATCTGGCTAGACCAGGTCTGTATGCCGATCGAGTTTATCCGAGCTCCGATCGATCGTCGAGCGGTAGCAGCACGGGCAGCAGTCCAAATCCACGATCACCTCAACCCGACGGTAATCCAAGAAATTCTCAAATACCCCAACGACAAACGCTGAAACGTTCGAGTAGCACCGAGACGAATTGCAGCAGCGGAAGTTCATCGACGCTGACGTCAGGCTCACAGACGAGCGCCGATTCGCTCTCGCGACGCGTACTAAAACCTCAGAGCGTCGAAGCGATAAATCGAAAGAACATTCTTGCGAGCGCGAGATGCCGAAGCGGTAGGGATCTCAATGGATCGCCGTTGATACAGAGAAAATTCTCGGACGACGAAGAACTTCCGGTATCTGGATTGACCAAGGACAACGGTAGCTGCGATCGGTCGCACAGTTCTAACGGGAACACCGATGCGATCGACAAACAAGATGTTAAAATCGCTTACATCGAGATAACAGAAGTTCTCGAGGAGAGCGAAGATTCCATCGCGACAAGTACAACCGTTGAGGATAAGGAAGAAACGAAAATTACGAGTTCGACGGAAAAATCGACGAAAACCGATTTATTGGAAGCTTCGAATGATCTTAAGATGTGGGTGCGCTCGGAAGCGAAAGCCCTGACGGCCGAACTGCCAGGTGAGAGAATCGAAGACTCGCCGACAAAAGTATCATCGTCATCGTCGTCATCGTCGTCGTCATCAACATCGTCGTCGTCGTCGTCATCGTCGACGCCGTCGTCGTCGTCGTCTTCTCTAAGCGGAGAATCGCGCGTTTCTCCTTCGAGAACAGCGCGAAGCAGATCTTCGCTGACTCTCGACGATCCAAGTGCTTCATCTCTCTTGGACACTTGGAGTAAAACAACAATGAACGAGATGACAAATGAATCGGTTCAGGGTTACAGGTCAAAGAATAATTCACTCCCTAAAGAGAACAAGGAAACTTCGGTGAGCCTCGTTAACGATGATCTTCTGACTAGCCTGGCAACGAAGAGTCGTTCGAGAGCACCGATCAATATAGAGGACAGAAGCTTCATCCGTTCGTCAAGACAGATGAGCCTCGAGGATATTCTCGCTGGAAAAACGGAACCTAAGTTAGTTCGGACGCAGAGCGTGACGATAGAGAATTTTACAGAAAAAAACAATTCTTATACCGAAATTGAAATCACCAAATCACCGACGCCAAATGCAACGAGAAACAACGGACGTTCGATCAACGACGACAATTATGTATCGAAGATACCGACTCCAGGAGGTGCGAGCAGGGGAGCAGATGTCGTCGACGAGTCGCCGAGACACGTCGATAAATCGCGTGTTTCGAAGATACCGACGCAAAGATCACTGGGTCGGCGTAGCGCGAGCGTAACCGATATGAAAAAGGCTCTCGAGAAATCCGATACCGTCGCGACGAATTTCACCGGCAACAATCAGATTCCCGCGGTTACCGGAGTTCACCATAGATTCTCAAGTTTGGACAGCAGCGTCGAGGAAAGAAAACGCTCGGTGGCACAAGACACGGACCCCGATAGATTCAGCAGCGAACAATTCGGGAGTATAAGCTCGTTAGCGAGTAGCACGAGTCTGATATCCCAGCAGGAATTAGCTCAGCTCGTCGAAGAAGCTAGCAGCTCGGAGGAAGCGAGAGGAGCTCACGATGTTATAGTTGTTTTGCTTCACAAAGAAAATCCGCACGGTAGTGTGGGTATAACCCTGGCCGGAGGAGTCGATTGCGAGGCCAAAGAAATAACCGTTCATCGAGTTTTGGCTCACTCGATCGCCGACAAGGATGGCAGAGTCCAGAGGGGTGATAGAATTCTCAGTATAAATGGTAGAAGCACGCGGGGGCTCAATCATCGTGAGAGTCTGGCGGTTCTTAAGCAGCCAAGATCGGAGATCGTTCTCGTAGTTTCGAGATCGCGGATCGCCGAGGGTTCGAGACTACGCACTCGAACGGAAAGTGTCGAGACTATAGTCGAAGGTGAGAAAGAGGGTCGAAAAAACGAGTCGTTGCAACACTGAAAAGAGAATAAAAAAAACGTCAGTACACGAGTGTCTTATGATTTGCATTTTACAGGATCCGAGGTTTGTGGTTCGTCCGATGATACGGCATGGGGTCCACCGACGAGAGTCGCTATTTTCAAAGACGGAGCGGGTCTTGGCTTCAGTCTCGCCGGAGGTAGGGACAGCCCACTCGGAGATTGCCCTTTGGTTATCAAGAAGATATTCACTGGTGAGTTAAAATGTCAACGACCAGCAACGATTTATTATTTTTTGCCACGCCACCGTTTTTACGATATTCATTTTGATTATTTACTTGTAACTCGCAGGCGGTGCTGCTGAGAAAACAGCTGCGCTTACAGCGGGCGACCAGTTGCTCGAAGTAAATGGCATCGACGTAACGCGAATGGCCAGAATAGAGGCATGGTCTCTCATGAAGAAGTTGAGCGACGGGGAAGCGAATCTCCTAGTCAGGCACCCTGCCACCAAGTCATCGTGAATGGTAGTCAATATACTTACACACACACACACACATGTGTGTGTGTGTGTGTATTATATATATATATTTAGCCGATTACGTTAGCTGAAGAGCTTTACAATTTTTGTGTTAATTGTAAATATAAATATCGCCGCCACCGTGTATCTTACGGTTTGAGGGCGATGATTCAACGATTACCAAAATCGCATTTGTACGAATTAATCTTGCGGGCGCGCGACTGTTATGCCATATATGAGATCCTCGATAATAAAGTCCCTGCAACAGTGCTGGCAGTGCAATAATATATATGAAACTTAAGGCATTATGCACCGAATAATTATTACTTGCCTCATTTTTTTTCTCGCGTTTTGCTTTCATCGCAACTAACAAACACCTTCGTAAACACTTGAAAATATAATATTTGTTCGGGTTCAGCAACCTGACCCTCAAAGTGTTATTATCTTTTCTTCCTTTTTTTTATATGTATACTAATGCTTCAAAGCTTTTAACGGATATACAGTGTAAATATATAGACTGACGATTGAGTAACACGCGAGGACGAGAGTGTGCGATGACGGAAAGCCCCCGACATACACATAGGTAATATAAATATGTTGCTAATTTAATAAAGAATTGTTGTTATTGGATTATTTAAATTGTCATTCGTCCGATAAGCTGCATTTATTGAAAAGAAATAAATAAGAAAAAAAATCGTGCTGTGATACGTGTGTGGCGATAATCGGTGTGAAACTAATGATTTGGTGCAGACATTATTAATTTAACCCCACTACGGTTCAATATTAGTTAGACATTACTTAAGATCAATTTGCCAGCTATTAATCATTATGAATGCTTGAATATTAATTGAACGTTGTTCTGTACCCTTAGTAGGGTTTGCAAAGGGAAAAAATCATTTAATGTAGCCTCTATTGAAGAGAAAAGAAAAGAAATGAAATAAAATGGCATCAAGGAAAAACTTGTTTTATCCGTAGAGATAAATATTTCTTTTATTCCCGAACTTTTTAATCGTTGATCTTATATATACTGTATCTATATTCTAATACCAATAATATTTCGCCGGTACTCGATACTCCTTTATTCCCATCTTCTCCATTATGTCCATTTCGAATGTTTTCAGTTCCGGCTGAAAAATTAATACGTTCACCACGGCGTTCGTGATTTCCCTTTTTTAGTTGTAGGGCAAAGTGAAGCCAAACGGCCCAGGAACATGAGAATCCATTCCATTTGTAATAAGAATTTTTTGCTTTTACGTTCCACGAAAAAATTTGTAAAAATATCTCATTTTATCCCGGGATCCCGTCTTGCCCCGCTCTCTCCTGTACATACAAAAAAATTGATTACCTTGAACGTTATTGTTTCGACATCGGCTTTGAGTGTATCTTTGGGATGTTCTTTGTAGAGATGCGGAAGTTTATAATCCTTCGTTTCCTTGTCGGCAATGGGAATCGGTATTATTCTTCCTGTTCTCTTTGAGACTCTCACTCGCGTGCCGTCGTCTGTGTAACGCCATTCGATAGCCGTCGCTTGTCTGCATTTACAACAAAAACTTCTGTGTTAATTGTTCAACCAGTCCATACCATAAATCGTTGTATACGATACTGAAAAATGCATAAAAATTTATATACAGTATATGAAGTTTTTATCCACAAACTGATAGATTAAATTTAATATACTAGTATGAGTTGGAATTCATGCTTGATATATTAGATCAAACTTATTTTATATCTTTGATGTACCAATCAATTAATTTTACATTATGTTTGCACATTGATTGATGATTTAAAATTTGTAAAAATTGACAAAACGGACACTGTCATTTGAGACTCAACTTTGTTTTTTTTATATCCCATGAAAAAAACGTAAAAACAGACTGTTGTGACCTGTTTTCCTACTTACGGATAAAAGCTTATGAATGAAAATTTCCATAATCGTGTATATAAATTTTGCAAAAATTGTAACTGCATCTCAATGCACGGTTAATTAAAAATAATCACTAACAGATCACTAGGATCAACCAGCTGGATGTCTGTTGTGACGAGCAGTGGTTTTTCCCTCTTGACGATGATCCCAGGAAAATCCTTAGATTTTCCAATTGCTTCCAACTGTGTGTTGAGACCTTCAACGTAGACCCAGTTTCTCTCTGCCACTATCGTCTTGACTATGCCCTGCTTGCCTTTGTCATGACCCGTTTGGACCTCCACCTAGATTCGATGTAGGTCAATGTAAAAAAAATTAGATCTGTTAAACGATATTTTGCAATGTGAGTCAAAACAGATAAGAAAAAAATATATATTTCTCACTCTGTCGCCACGAAAGAAACTCCAATCTTTGATGGGTTCCACATGAATGTACGGATACCTTAGGCCCGGAGCGTTTTGTGCCCTGAACTCATTGGTCCATGGACGATCAGCCCCGAAACGAAACTGTCTACGCTCAACGGTTTTACGAAGATACTGCGGTCCGCGCGGTGTTCTCCAGTAAATCTGACAATATTACAGAGTTTCACATCATATGTTTTAATATAATACAGAGCAAAAGTATACGTTTTTGTTGTTGTTACATAGCGTTCGGCTTACCTGCTCCATTGAACGTTTTATGAATCTATCCGGCAGATTGGCATATTTTACGGACAACGGGTTCCATCGACCGAAAAGAGACGTCGTCAGCCTCATCTTATATTTTTGTTTGTTGTTTCAAATATACAATATACAACTATTGAAGAACGAAATTAACCTTAACCTTCCGGCAGGGTATCGTTTACGCCAAACTCATTTCAGCGAATTTCATTTCCTCCAAAAACTAACTAGGTTGAAGAAACGCCATATATCGGAATCTTATTCGCCGATTCGTTGGCGGAGCGCGGTCTTAAAACGGCATGCAGTTTTTTTTTTCTTATCGGCGGTGGTATTTCACCTTAAGGTGAAGTGAAACACATTTTCCGGTGTGAAAAATCTAATTTTTCAGACCGGACGTGACGTCATCTAGGGGAAACGTCACTTCGGGTCGAAAACTTAGTTTTTGAAACCGGAAATGACGTTTCCCCGAGACACGCTGTTCCGTAAGGTATTATTATATAGTACTGATTTTATTGTAAGGTTGTAAAAGGATTTCCCGGAAATAAATAAATAAATAAATAAATATATCAGTTCATGATCCGTAAGGTAGAGGCGCTATTGCAGGGGCAGACTAAATACAGCAGCTTATACCAACTTATACCTCCTGCTTGTCGAAGAGAGTGGCACAGGTCTCCGCCAGGGGACGAGCCAACATCGGGCTATAAAAAAAAAAAAACCTGCTCGTCTCTCGTCGTTGCATAAACTTCAACTGCACTTCAAACCGGCTTTCAAGGTTCGACTGACGAGTCTCACGACAAGCAAACATCATAAATAATGCATGGAGGAGACGGAAAGGATTTTTTAATTGCAATGCAATTTCTTCAAAATTCATCCGGACTTCGATAATTGTACCGATGTTAAAAAAAAAAAATCAACCGCTAACTTCCAAATTCATAGGTTAGTTTATAAAATAATCTTTAATCGTCCACTCGTCGATAAGGCAAAGTAATTATTATTATTATCAGCACGAATTAGTTATTCGCAGTAGAGAGAGAGAGGGATAAGCTTGTACTGCAAAAAAAAAACGTTGAAAAACATTTAAATAGCCTTCCAGTCAGCCCACATATGTGTCACGATATTATATCGATTATTTCGTCTTTATTTGGACAAAGTATATTACTTCGGTCGAGGGGACAATTTCTTTGTCGTGGCGAATCGTGGACGGCAAATTCATGGGTCAACGGAATCATGGAGACAAGCTACGACGAGGACTTGACGGAAAATCCATTTCTCCGAGTTCTCCGTCAAGATTATGCCTCGATATTCGAGAGAGCTGTCAACGAAGGCTGGATTGTCTGTGTACCTCGATGTGGAAGTTTCGCAAAATCGGCGCTTGTAGAAGACGACTTTCTTGCTCATATACTCGTACCGGAGGAAGAATCGTTTGGCACCAACTTTCGAACTCTCGCAGGGAAGGAAGTCAAAGTTTGCAACAGAGTATTGACCGTCGAGTACGACATAGCCAAGCCATGCCGTGCTCATCTTCTCTTCGAAGAAACATTCTACACGGACGATCAATCAAAATATTCCCTCTGGTCAGTTATTCAAGAAAGCTTTTTTTTAGCACTTTGTACTCGTGTGTGAAAATATTTTGTTTGATTTATGTACATTCTGAGAAAAAAGTAAAAAGTTCTGAGAAACAATACTATATATATAAATTAATATTTAAAATTGCTTGTCTTGGTACAGGTGTATAGAATGTCCGCTGGAACAAAGTATCTCAGCATCTCGAGATGACGTCTTCATAGTCTCTAATCTGCGGGAATGCCTGGATCTCCTCTGGACAGAAGTATCGAACAAAGATATAATAAAGGACATAGTTGCAGCTGTAGGAGAATTTGAACAAAGTCACGAGCACTTAGAGGGCGAACCTCTGCAATCCCAGCGTGATCACGTCGGCGATTTATACGCCAAGAGCCTTAGAATGCTTCTGGAGGACGATCGGCTACGAGAAAAAACGGCCTCGAATCGTCATTTCCTCCAAACTATAAAAATCGCCGTGGAGACTTACATACTCCACGGTTTGCGCGATCTGCTTCCACGATCGGTTTCAGCCAGAACTGCATCCGAAGACGCGGTACTCAACAAAACTATAAAGAACTTGCATGATTTGCAGCTCCGCGATCTCGGCGTACGTTCCGATTTATACGACGGTATACTGCGAGGGAAAATGGAGCTATCGCGCCTCGACGACTACGCGACGGTTTTAGGAAAGATCGGTTGTCTCAAGAGAGCGGTAAGCTACATATCCGAAGGTGTTACTCTCATGTCTTCGGACGATATACTTCCGATACTAATATTTCTCGTTATAAGAGCCGGTATACCAAACTGGATCGCCCAACTCGCATTCATGAAGCATTTAAGATTTTCCGCGAATTCACCGAACGAGGCAGATGAAGCTGGGTTTTTGATAACATCGTTGGAAGCTGCGGTCGAACACGTGAGATCTGGAGTACTCACCGCTTCGTCGAATCACAACGAAGCCACCGACATGGAGAGCAACAGTACGATTACCGTTTTCGATGGAGATTCCAAAGAAGACGATGTACCACTTTCCAATTTATTTGCAGCAGTGAGAAAATGCGATTTACTCGAAGTCGAACGAATAGTCGTTAAAGATTCTGGTAATTCCGCAGTGAAGCAGGTAAAGCTCTGTCATCCGTTGTGCTCGTGCGAGACTTGCGAGAGGAGACTCGCCGGTGCTTCGTTATCTGGCTGGCCGACCGTTCGTTCAAGGGACGACAGAGGTATGACGGCTATTCACGTAGCATCACTGTGCGGTCACGCGACCGTGGTCGAATTCCTCTTGGGGCACGGTGCGAACCCCAATGACGCCGACGCCGACGGTTCGACACCTTTGCACTGCGCTGCAGCCAGGGGACATCAGAATACCCTGCTCATGTTGCTCCATGCCAATGCCGATCCTACGAGAGCAGACACAAGAGGCAACACACCGTTGCATCTCGCCGCTGACTACGGACACGAGGGTTGCGTCAAGGCTCTGCTGTACTTCGCCGAACAGATGAGAATTACCATCGACAAGAGCCCATCGAATTCCAACGGCGAAACACCGCTTCATCACGCAGCCAAGTGGGGCTACGGAAGTATCGTCGAGATATTGATGGAACACGGAGCAAATCCTAGAGCTACCAATCGAAGGGGTCAAACGCCGCTGGTCGTAGCGCACAGCTCGCACGTTTCGAAGCTGCTCGAGGGTATTCCTAATGACGATATTGCCAAAGTAATTAACGATCGTTCACCTCGATTTGAGTCCTCGAATCCTTTGTCGAGCTCTCAAAATTACAAAGTAACAACGTTACCACCGAGATCAAACTCGACACACGAGACACGCAAAGCCGATAGACTTTTAGCGGCAATTGCCGAGGGGGATTTGAGATTGGCTTGTTACTATCTCGGCCTCGAAGGACCGCAGAGAACACCCGCGGGCCAAGCTCCTCCCAGCCTGTGCCATCCTCTGTGCAATTGTGAAAGATGCACGACAAACGATGATCCGACGGATGAACAGGAACGCGTTCCAAGTTTGGGATTAAATATCTCGAATGACAGAGGTGAGACGCCACTGCATGCAGCATGTGCTTCCGGTAGAACGGACCTTGTGCAGATGCTCTTGGACGCAGGGGCGAAAGTAAACGTAACTACCACAGAAGGCTACACGCCTTTGCACTTGGCCTGCTCTAATGGCTGGGCTAAGATCGTTAAGTTACTGTTGAATTGCGGAAACTGCCAAATTAATGCCAAAGACTCGATGGGCGATACACCGTTGCATCTCGTAGCGAGGGACGGTAACTCGAGAATCGTACAATTGTTGATAAGATACGGTGCAAATGCAAAGATACGAAATTCAAGAGGCGCTTGCCCCCTCGATGAAGTCGAAAAAGTCGCCGCGAACGACATATTTATTTCGCAATCATTTTCAAATATCGTAAACATACTCAAAACTAATGGAATTCATAATGCTAGCCACGACGAAGTAGCGTAAACAGCTTCTTTCCTTTTTTATTACAAAATAAAAATGTGACGCTTGTTTATTAAGGAAAAAAACTATACATTTCCAGAAACTCGTAATCGAGTTTCGATGTATGATCGTGAAAATTTGCGGGTTTACCAGTAAATCGTTAAAAACATGCATAAATCGTTATACCGTAAAAGATTCAAATAAAAATAAAAAATTATAGAGGCCTACGATTAACGTCCAGAAAAAGACCGTAAAATTTGAGCAGTGAGCAGTGAGCCAAGTATACCCGGTCGGTACATATTTTTCCATAATTTATTCTATAAACTGGTGCCTCTAGGACACGGGGGGAGGCGAGGATCATGTAAATTGTAAAATATTCAAAGGTAATGTACACCACATTATTATTTACAATTGTAGGCTCGCAAGAATATATAAACCTACAAATTTATACAAACAACTTTACTTATATATAGATATATATGGCTATTTATATTCTGAAGATAACATGATTAATAAAATATATACATTTTACATTGTTATGAAAATGCGCCATGTGTCTCTGTGAATTTAGTTGTTGCCATTGATTTGTGCTTTTACTAACGTGCCCCACATAAAGTGATGAATAATAATTAAAAAAAGAGAAACAACGTTTATTTTACGTATGTGCAATTCGAAATATATACATCTTTAATATTAAAATCTTACGAATTTAATCGAATAATGCTCGTCAATCAACGTATAATAAATCGCGTTTATCGCTCAAAGGCGATCAAATTAGAATTGGATGTGATGGAAATTGATTCAGGGGGGAGGAATAATATCACAAGTTACCAACCGCACTCTCTCAGACATTGAGAATTATGCGTCAACTATAAAACTCTTCTTTTTCTTAGAGATAATTAAAAGAAAAAAAACTCTGATGCACTTAACAACCGTCTCAATTCATTTACGCAAAACTTTCTTTCTCTCTTGAGCGGTCTCGGATATGTTCATTAGAGTATTTTATACTGTGTCGATTTAAAAAATTATACATACTGGAAACGCGATGTTTAGCTAGCTGGTGGTAAAGTCCACACCATTGGTTCTTCCACTTTCCTTCTATCCTGTTTTTTTCTCGCCCCCCTAAATCTCGTTCTGTTTGGACTCCAATCGACTGTTTCTCGAACCCTCCATGCGGGAGTTGGTGCTGGGACAGGATACATTATTTCCATACTCTCAGTTTCATCCTGATCGTATTCATAGCCAAATTCGAAGTCGCAATAGTAGTACTCCTTGAGGGTTGGCTCGTCGCGAAATGTTTGCATCGCGCACCACGTGTGGGACAGTAAACAGGGAAATCGTGACAGCCAATATTCCGTAAAAGCTCCCGGTATCTCGCCCAAACTCGCTTGAGCCTCTTCCGTCAGCTCCCTGTAGTGATGTTTCTATAAACAAAAGTTATCGTAAGTAAAATCTTATTCCTATAGCCTCGTTTTTGACAAATATTCATACAGAAAACTGACCTTATTTCTGAGCGCTCGAAGGAGATCTCTGACGCTCTCACCCCTGTAGCTTCGGTACTTTCGAAGATCACTGGCGACCTCCTGATCGATATGCATTCTCCAATCGCCTTGAACAACGCGACAACCTCCACTCTCCAGTGCCAAAAGCGCCGGGCTGTCCCGTTCGTCTTTTTCCACTCGATCACTCACGTCCTGTTTATAAAAAAAATAATAATAATAACGAAATTGAGAATATACTAAATTATTCTCTGCATATCAAAGGATATCGATGTACCTGAAAGAAACCTAAAACTTGTGCCGCTTTCCAGAAGAATGGGTAATTCTCAACAGCCTGAGCCGGTGGCCTCATTGTCGGATCACTGGCAATCATCGTTTTAATGAGAATCAATGCCAACTGCTTGTCGTTGTCCGTTATCGATTGGAGAGTCGATAAACAGCTCTCGCCACCTGTAGTACAGCATTGTCAAATTCGTGCTCACGCAAATCTCCGATCCCTTGCGTTACGACAAATCTTACACAATATATTAGCTTGTCTCCTGAGCGGATCGCCGAATGGATGTTTCCCGTCGGACAATACGTAGTAAAATACGCAGCCTAGTGAGAAAATATCAACGGCACAAGTAGTTCTTCCGCCGCTGAGCATCTCCGGTGCTATCCATCCATCCGTCCCAGTTACGCCTGACTTGCGGGAGAAAGACATTCGACCCAGCTGAAGCTTTTTGCACAAGCCAAAGTCTGATATCATTGCTCTGACTTCGCCACGAGGGCCGGGAACCGACAGTAAAACGTTGTGGGGTTTAATGTCCCTGTGAACTGTGCGAAATTTTTTGTCCTTAAGCAAAGCAATCGGAAAGCACGTCTTGTCGTTTAATTTGCGGAATCTTACCTATGTCCAATGAATGCAAATGTGCGAGGCCGGATGTCGCTTGAACCAATATACTCTTCATTGAGATAGTGTCCTTATTGAATGTTCCAGCGACATAATCGTGAAGAGTAGCCTGAGCCAACTCAAGCGCTATGTAACGAAACATTCTGTCCTGTTCGGTACAAAAGTAACGAACCACGTTCGCGTGAGCGTCCGATTCTCTGAGTAGTGCGACTTCACGATCGGCGAAGGTGAAACAATCGGGTAGCAGTCTCTTGACAGCCACTGATCTTCCGTCAAATTCACCCCTGATTAATCATTTTAAAAAAATCATAATTAATTAATCGTCACGGATAAATGATTACATCGAAGAATGGACTTTGCTCACTTATAAACGAAGGTTCCCTCGCATCCCTTTCCCAATACTTCGGTAGTGTTGATAATAATCTTGCCGACTCTGACGAAACCTTCGCAAATGTCCTCGGTCACAGCGACGTGTTCGTTACGTCCGTTGCTGCTCGTCCGACTGTTCTCGCGGGAGCCCTGATCGAATTGCTACTCTTAGACGTAGGTACAGTGCTCAGACGCCAAGACCGTTCGAGAAACGAAACGAAAAAAAGGTACCCCACTAATAATCGATGATGTAATTACCCGCGACAATTGCTGAATCTCCTTATCTTTGGCCTTGTAGAAAAGGCACATCATAACAATACATCCTGATAGTATAAGAACGAGAAACTTCAGTCCTTTGTTTTCCTGCTGGTTCAGCCACAGCTTGCTGGCGTTGTAGGTAGTAGCAACTGCTTTTCGCCATCCTTTAGGGTTCACAGTGTTGTTGGTCTTATCGTCGATTACTACTGGTACCGTTAGTTTCTTCGTCGAGTTCAAAGTCGGAGGATCCGTTCGAATTATCGGATCGGATGGACCGGTTATCTGAAGCGGTTGACTCTGCGGTTTGTACTCCGACGGGACTT
Source organism: Ichneumon xanthorius (assembly GCA_917499995.1). Classification (NCBI taxonomy): domain Eukaryota; kingdom Metazoa; phylum Arthropoda; class Insecta; order Hymenoptera; family Ichneumonidae; genus Ichneumon; species Ichneumon xanthorius. Next base: position 19,568,547 of record OU824200.1, on the reverse strand, counting down.
TGTAGTGACCTGGGTAACGCGGGTAACGATTATGAAGTTACAAATTCATCGAAAGACACATTTAGCGCAAGGTAGCAGCGTTGATTTTACCTAACATAACGAATTTCTTGTCATCAAGAATGCTCTGATAGTCATCCTCGATCGTCTCGACACGAGCAACGGTAACGTGATCTCCGGGTACGGGAATTGTGTTTTCATTCTTGTAAACATCGGGTATCGTCAGTGGTCCCTCGAGCATCATGTGGCCAGCGTTGCTGGATATCGTTGCGGTCGAAGAATCGACCAGCGACGGCAAAGCGTATAGGCCGTGACGATGCTCCCCGATGTAGAGTGTAGGGCTGTACATAGGAAATGTACAATAAAATATAATTTTACTTTCGAGGAGTTAATCCGATTGTAGTGACTTACAATAATTTTACATCGCTCGGTTCGATGCTGAATGTCTCAAGAAGATTGTTAAGGGTTCCCTCAGCGACGCTCGTGAACGGAACCGTCATCAAACCGTCTTTGCTGACGGTGTAAGCTGCGATTACGGGACTTCCCAAATCCAATTCCCACATTGTGTTGCCGAGTCTACCGTCGAGTGTTACAACGCGTCCTGTCGAGCTCGTAGTGAAGTGTACCAAATCTTAAAAGAACAAATAATTTATGGTTGCTCTTAAGAATATGCACGAATTATCTATAGAAACGAACCATAACTATCAACTGCTTCAGATTCCATTTTCGTCGCCGAATAATCGTAGAAAGTAACGTTCCACTTTCTCTCCTTGTTCTTGCTGTCAACCATTATAATATTGTACTCGGTTCGACCGACGAAAATTGCGTCCTGAGTCTCGAGGGGACAAGTGTTCTCCACCTGATCGAATCCCAATAGCTGTTCCTTCTCGCCTGTTAGAGGATCTATGCTAAACCAAGTATCGATTTTTCTCCCTGTGTAGAGAATACCGTCGCTGCTCCGACATGGACTACTCGCAACCAGTTGCGGTATCGTAAATGGTAATTTTTTCAAGACTTCGAATCCAGCACCAAAAAGATACAGCGATCCATCTTTGGGATCGGGCAAGAACATCGGCCTGCAAGGGAGTAACGCGAAAAATCATTAAATTTGCAAACGAATGCACCTAACATTTTTTGCCATTCAGTCATGCTTTCAATCTTCTAATTCCAATTCTTGATGGTGTTTAAACAATTATGATTAAATAATAGATTTAGACATTAGTTTTTCCAAGTGGATAAGAGTTACATACACTGTTGCGTGTCCCATGTTGTGGGGTACTTTAACCACGGGTTCTGAAACAAAATAATGGTACCTACAGATCGAGCTATAGCGGTCTTTGTACGGTAAAGTCAGATTTGGCATTACCATTGTCCTGGCGCCAACGGACAATCCCAGAGTGCTGTCCGACCCCTATCAGAGATCCGCTCAGTGTAGAAAACAGAAGAAGAGATTCGTCCTGCTCCGATACTAAGCCTGTGCTGCGATTCTATGCAAATGGAACATGGCTTAATAAAATTCTGCATCCTATTGAAAATAAAAAGGAAAAGACATGTACCTCTGGTGCATGCTGTCTTGAGACGCGGCATAACGCCGCGAGGATTAGGATAGCGAGGTGCCACATTACAGTGGGCGAACGTGTAATCATATCATCTGACACTGTCCGACCTTGCTATGTTGAGGCTATGTGCGTTCCCGCTAAGGGCTATGTCACCCTGGACCACCATAAGCTTTGGACGTTGTTATTATTTCCTTATCGCCCTCGCGATATTTACACAGTTGTATTCGTAAGCTGAGATTGACGGTTCCACAAGTGTGTTTTTTCTTGCGTGCTCCTTATCGTTTTTTACTCACACGGAAGTATCGAGGTTGCGTCATTTTTACTATTGTTTGTTACGCGCGAGAATCATTCATGTTCTAAAAAAACCGTCGATATTACAACAATGTATACTGGAAAGTTCAACGATGGTCATAGATATATGACGGTCAGGCTTCTTAACGCGCGGCATTTGTTTTCTATTGTTTACGTGTCTTCGGCTCGGCTTGTTTCTTTTCCTTTTTAATTTTTTTTTTACGCCGTTCGTCGGTGCAGATGGTTTATTAAGTGTACTGCGTGCTCTACGCTCGGTGTGAAGTTTACGGAAAGTCAACACGTACGTGTAACTATAGAGAAGCGTGTAAAGATAACGTCGGTGTATAGTTTAGCCGCGTTTCAATATTAGCTACAAGTTGCTAACAGCTAGAACGCCATATATCGTTCATTTAAACTATCGATATATATGTTTAAACACTTTTGTGCGAAAAACAAAAAATTATTGTATACAAGAGCGGGAAGTTTAACGATTCAATAAAAAATGTTAAACTCCATTTTTTGAATGAAGTTTGCCACTTTCCGAAGTTTTCGCTGCAATGCGTTTATTACCTCCCTCCTACGCGCTCAAGGACACGTTTTTAGCGGTTAAAATACGGCAGAGTCAAATGTTGTTGTTTACATATATCAAAAGGTTCCGTCTCTAAAGGCTTTCAGATTGAGAGTGATTGAGAGAGCGAGAGAGAAAGAGAGAGAGAGAGAGAGAGAGAAGCAGCGAAGGAATTGGCGAGTAAAGGGTTATATCTGACAAATGTGAGCTTTTCCATGTTCGATAATTTCTATGCATTCGGATAATAATTATTCGTCGATAGGACGAGAGGGTCTTGTTTAATTAACTCCCGGAATAACATTATAGCTTTTTATAGAGGATTGCCATATTTGGCGAATTGGGTCAATAAAAAAAAAGTTAAATAAACCGGACCGTTACTCGTTGCTTACGAAAATTGTAATCACCCGTTGGCATTGGTACTGGAGCGGGGAGTGGGGCGCACCGTTAACGTATTTACACACTAGAAAGATTCACGAATGAACCGATTTAAAAAAATTGTTTTTTGTAGTAAACAATGAATGAAATGGTTTGCGAATGTTAACAAAAGGATTCCAATAACATAAGTTGTCTTTCGATCGAACTTTGATAACAGGTATCATGAAAAAACTTGCGTGAAATCACAGTGTAACGATTCGAGCCAAACACGTGTCGATTCTAGGTTAACAAAGTTGTACAAAGGATTTAAAAAAAAAAATGCTGTCGAAAATGATGCCACCCGGTGCAACGAAAGATCATTCTCTCCCTCGTGTTTCAAGGAAGAAGCAGCAGTCGTCAGAAACACGAAACTCCAATAACGAAATATTAAAGTCCGATGAAAAAATCCAAAATAACAAAACTGTTGGTAACGGATGCTCCACTTGCGTAAATTCTAATTGGGCAAAGTTTCGAAACGTTGTCACTCAGCAGGATTCTGGAGCAAAGAATATAAAGCGTCAACATTCTCAGCCGGCAAAGTCGTGGCGCGAGAAGCGCAAGGCTCGGAGAATGGTCCTACCTCATGTTCCAAGAGTGGTAATTATTTTTATATTTTATATTGTTTATTTTTTATTGTATCGATTATTTATACTTTACAAAATATTCAACATAACTTGCATTTGTGAATTGATCCAATAATAATTGTGTGTTTACTTAGCACAGACATAACGATTGCAGGAGAGCCGAGCAAAGAGAATTTGTTTTGTAATACAATGAAATTTTTGAAACATGAGTTTCGAGTCTTGATCGTTCGCTGTATCCTACTCTCACCTTTGCTTGAAATCACTTCATTCACTCATTCATTGTCTCCTCTGTATTGGAAATTATAGCTCAACTGTAGATTTCTTCCCATTAGCCATTGTCTAATTCAGAATTAAATATTTCAGAGTGAAAATGTGGAGCAGACATCCTCCGACAACAAGGAATCCAACCAGGACACAGAGTTAACTAAACAGATAGCTATGGATTGCGAAATGGTGGGAATAGGCGACGGCACGGAGAGCATGTTGGCCCGAGTTTCACTGGTCAATCGTCACGGTGCATGCATCTACGACAAGTACGTCAAACCGACGGATAAAATTCAAGATTATCGCACCGCTGTTAGCGGCATACGTCCGCATCATTTGCTTGATGGGGAAGATTTCAAGGTCGTCCAGTCCGAGGTAGCTGAGATACTCAGAGGTAAATTACTGATCGGTCACGCTCTAAAGAACGATCTCAGCGTACTGTTTCTGTCGCATCCTAAGCGGCATCTGAGAGATACATCGCGTTACAAACCATTCAGAAAAGTAGCGATGGGAAATACACCGAGCTTGAAGAAACTAGCAGCCGAATTGTTGGGTGTAAAGATACAGACGGGAGAGCACAATTCCGTTGAGGACGCTAGAACAGCTATGCAGTTGTACGTACTGTACAAAAATCAATGGGAAGCCGACATTTATTCGAGATAATGATTATTCATGTTTTCAATTAATCTCTGCATTATCTTCATTACTCGTTTTAAAACATACTATAATTTACAAAAGAAAAGTGTTTCCTTACGCGCCCCATCGGATCACCTGGATCCCTGTAAATATGTTGATACTGTTGCCTAAAGTGCGTTATTTGATAATCGTTACAATTAATAATAAAGTACATTTTTTGGAGTAAGAGGCTTTCTCTTCATTTGCGCTTTCCGTGAGAGCGACTTCCCGGGAACATACTGTAGCCACGCTACTAAAAAATCTTCGAGGGCTCGGAAGGAGATTCCGATATTTATTTCCTCTTTTAGAAATAACGTGCTGCAGTATGAAACAATCACTCTGCGTCTCCGTCATTAGCGACGGAAAAGGACGAAATGACGGTGGTCGTGTTCCGTCGAGCCTGCAATCTACGATCCGATACGAGCCATAGAGGGTGGGTCGAAGGTCGATGATTCGCCGTCGTTAGTTAGGCAAGTGAGGCAGCAAGTGAGGGAAAATTCTTCCCGTCGACAGTGTCTCGACCTCGTTATCTTTGTATCTGACAAGCTCCCTCGAATAAATAGTCTTGCTCGGCTTGAGGCCAGCCACTGCGAAGCTATTCTTCTCTCATTCGCACGCGGAAGTCCGTACTGTTGGTATTTGCTTTTCTTTCATCGATCAAGATCTCGTAAGTGCCTCTCAAAATTATCGTTAAATCTTGCGTTTCTATTTAATTATATTAAGCGTTGCGCAATTATATGTATTAGCTTACATATCGCGAGGGGCGTTGGTTGCTTATCGTAAACTTATCGTGAGTCTTCACGGATTTTAAGGCCCAGTTCAACGTATTATACCTATCTATAGTCCAGCGAGCCTCTTACAAGTTTCAAAAATCTGTCACATAAATACGGAAAAAAATGGTGAAATCTTTTTTTTTATTGTGAAACGCTCGAGAATTCTACAATAAATATTCCGCGATTGAGTCTCGGATGAACGGTCCGTTCCCCAGATAAAGCTGCCGATACGAGAAAGCGGCAATTAAGCCCCACGAGACTTATATTCCACCAAGACTAACTCCCGCGAACGTTTCACTTTTGTAGTATCTGTTTCGAGAGGCAGAATATAAACTGGTGAGGTAAACGCGTGAACTGGTTTCTCTGGAGCCTATGTGAGCGCAAAAACTCTTACACTTTAACAGCTGTTGTCTCTCAATGAATTAAGGATCAACAGTCAACGCGTTTTGAAATTATAACGAGGAGAAGCAACAAAGAAGCTATGAGAGTAGCTGTGATCGGTGCCGGTGGTGCCGGCCTTGCAGCACTTCGGCATTGTACCGCTGCATCGACGACCAACGATGCTTCCGGCGACGAGGATCGTCCCCGAAACATTACCGAGGTAATCTGCTACGAGAAAACCAACAAGGTAGGAGGCACCTGGGTTTACACACCGGAAACTGGAGTGGACCGCTATGGCTTACCGATCCATTCGAGCATGTACGACAGTCTGAGGCAAGTAGATCAATTCCGGTCATGATACAGAAAGCCTACACGTTTAAGATTGTACTTTAATAACGAAATCTCTGATAACAGGACTAATCTTCCGAAAGAAGTGATGGGCTATCCCGATTTCCCGATACCCAGTGAGGGCACGAGAAGCTATCTGACGCGGACTGAGATACTAGACTTCTTGAATAAGTATTGCGATCATTTCCGTCTTCGTCGGCACATAAAGGTAAACACTTCATTACGTTAATTAGAATCGATTAATACTAATTGGTTACCAGTGTAAATATTTTGTCGCAGTTTCTTCACAACGTCGAGCTGATAGAGCCACTTGCGGCTTCCGAGACAAGCGGAAATACCAGCTCGAGCGGACAGTGGATGGTCAAGGTCAAAGATCTGGGAAACAACAGTACGGTTAAGGAGGAAAGATTCGATGCTGTAATGGTCTGCAATGGGCATTATTTCGATCCAAATGTACCTTCCATCAGAGGTCACAATGTCTTTAAAGGTCAACAGCTTCACAGTCACGATTATCGCGTCCCTGAAGTGTTCACGGGAAAAACTGTGGCTGTTCTGGGCGCGGGGCCATCAGGTGAACCATTTGTTTTCGAACAACGTATTATTTTTCAATTAATTTCTTCATCAAGGATTCATTATTTATTTTTATCTTTGTATTCGAACAGGAATGGATTTGGCGTTGGAGATATCGAGGAAAGCTAGTCGGGTGATTCTCAGTCATCACAGTCGCGATCCCATTCGCACGGTATTCCCGCCCAACGTTGTTCAAGTAATGGCTTTTTATTTTACAAAATAAAAACATCTCGATATTATGGTGCTTGTTTGATTCAATTGTGTTTTTCCTTCGTTTACAGAAACCCGATATTGTCGAGATAACAGAGAACGGAGTAATTTTCGCTGGCGACGAGAGCGAATTGGTCGACGTTATCTTCTACTGCACTGGTAATACAATAATAACTCCACCGGGGGTTTATGCGTGGAATTTTTGTCCATCTTATTTATTTCTTCTTCGATATTGAATTATTATTTTCTTCTCTAGGCTATAGATATAGCTTTCCATTTATCGCGCCGAGCTCCGGTGTAAGAGTCGACTCCAACATGGTAACTCCTCTCTGGAAGCATCTCTTGTCTTCCGAAAATCCCACACTCGCTTTAGTGGGCCTTCCGTACTACGTGTGCGCTTTCAGCATGTTCGATCTCCAGGTGCGTCTAGTCTGTAGTTGAGACATCGACGGAGTGTTAGTAACATCGATTCTGGATTATAATCATTAATCGTCTTGTTACCTAAGGTGAGATTCGTCCTGAAATTTTGGCTCGGACAGAAGACGTTGCCTGCCAAGCAACAGATGCTCGCCGAAGAGTCCCGCGAGTTTGAGAAAAAAAAGAGTCAAGGATTAGACAAACGTCATTTTCATATGATGGGTCCGGAACAAGGTTCGTACTATGACGACCTCGCGAATGTCGCTGAAATAACACCTCTACCGCAAGTTCTGGCGAAATTGCACAATGAGAGCAGTATGCGATTCCTCGATGATCTCGTGAATTATCGAGAGGATCGTTATCAAATATTGGATGATCGAAATTTTGTTCACATCTAAAATGTTTTCTAGAGAGATTGGATCACAGGCTAGGCGATGTTCCATTAAAATTATTCTCTTCCAATATATATTTGTCTGAAATAATTGATTAAAACTCTACATCAATAATTTACGAAATACAATATCGTATCAGGAAGTGACGTCAACAATCTGCAGGGAAGTGCAATAAAGCGAGTTATAGACGCAATTTCATAATTTTGTACTACGAGATATATTGATCATTATCTTTATTCACTTATTTATATATATACATCATATCCTTTCGTTTCTTTTTTTCCGTGTATTATCCATGATTTATGTTCAGCTAGTAATAAATTATAAACACCTCACTATCGGTCATGTCTCGAACGTTTTTTGTGTTTCTTTTTGTTTATATCTCAAACCATAAAAATCTAATCTACATCAGATTCTCTAACGACTGATGGAGGATCCTCGTATGCACATCCTGCTCTTAGGAATATGTGACATTCAATGCGGGGATGGGACAGGACGCCCATCTTTTCCTATTTTAAACGTATCCTATATTTACACAAATGCACACTGAAATTGCAAGTTTTGTTATTGATTACGATTTTCTTTTTTTTAATAAACGCGTCCCGTATACCGAAGGCAATCGATAAAAATCAATGAATTATTTCGCACAATTGGACGACAGATCAACTACTGAGACTAAATGAAATTCATTAAATCGATATGCAGAAGGTATACGAAAATTGTGTTGCCCAATGATGTTAAAAATTAATTCTTTCTTTCTAATATTTTATGAGTTATAGTCGCGCATGTAAAGAGACGTCCGAATCACATTCGCGACGTCAATCGTATCGCTCTCATTTCTTTTTCTATAAAACTTGAAATACACGCATTAATTTAATTCTGATAAGAGGGAGCGAGCTACGGATCGCAGAGTAAAGATACACCATCGTGTCTGAGACATTGGAAAAAAAAGAAGATTCATTCTTGGTTTGAGGATATGTTGTTGCCAGATTGTCGTTACTGAAAACAACAACAACAACGAACCTGATAAATGAAGATGCAGGCACGGTAGGAATGCTGGCCTTTCGCCGTGCGAGCAACGCGTGCGACGAGAGTACTAAACGCTACGACTTCCCGTTTACGCCCCGTACACTCATATTTTACTCACGTGGTAATTGTATCGAAAAGCAACACGATAAAACATAAATACATCGACAGATTTCACAGCGAGTTCGATGCACTGAGTTCATCTTTTCTTTCGTTCGTTCTCTTTTTTTTACATAAAATAGAAATGGTTTCGCAGATTTACGGAGTCAACGTCGAACTGCACGATAATGAGTGAGCACACGTTGATTTTACACAATAGAGTTACCTAACAATACGAAGTACTTTACGTGCGAGCTTGGTTTTTTGTTTTTTTTTTTTTTTTTTTGTTTTTTTGTTTTCGATTATATCATATAAAGGAAGGCATTCAATTATTGTTAAGTGGCAAGCGACTGATTAGAAGATATCATACGTGAACAAATTGCGACGTTAAACAATAATGTTCGTTAATCAAATTATTGCCGTAGCTAGAATTGCGCTGAAGATCCATAAGATCGTGGTATACCCCGACGGTTTCATTAGTGGTTTGTTTTTTTTCTCGTTATTTTTTTGTTGTCGTCTTCATAAAGGGCAGCGAATAGGAAGATAAATGAAATAGTCAATACGTGTGGCATGCTCCTCGTTCGAGGACAGGGGGAGCCGCGTATGTTACTTGATTTCGAGGCTCCCGGTAAACACACGCGGGAAGAGCTAAGCTATACACAAATCGCGCCTTGAGTCTTCGTTTCGCGCAAATATCTCCAATGTACATAAATCTAATGATTTTTCTGTATAGCGATGAATTTTGTATTTTTTTTCTTCATTCAACCGATCTACCGAATATTCGAGTTAATCGTTGTTTATCTAGGATTAAAACAAAGAGCATGAAAAGAAAAAAAGAGTTTGCAATTCTCTCGTTAAGCATATCAGAATTCGACATTATATACAGAGTGCCGCATGGCGTGGTCGTAGTAAAAATTCGCGGTACCTACTTTATTTACGGGTTTCTGTTTTTTTTTGTATCTCGCGGTGGTGACGATTACGATTCGTGTGACGAGCATAGCCACGCGCCCCAGTTGCCCCGATCATTCGTCGAGGGGAAGAAGAGAGGTAATCGAGCACGAAGCGAAGCTAAATTACAACGATTACAAACGATCAATGACACACTCGAGGACGGTAGTGAGGAAGGAGCACTAGGAGTTGGCATTCGGTGGGGGAGGCCTTCTGTCATACTCCCTTCTGTAATCTTTGTTCGGCCGCCAATCGCTAGGATATCCTTCGCTCTGATAGCCGCCCCGTCCGCGAAAATGACCGGTTGGAATATCTGCCGGTGGATAACCACCGGCGCCACCGGCGTTACTGTAACTTCCCGGGCCACCGTATCCGTAACCGCTCGGAGGTCCCGTTGGATATCTGTAGTACTCACTGAAAGAATTAAAATTTATGCTATATCTTACTGCAAAAAAACAAATCATCAAAATACTGGTGTCACGATAAATAACGTGCAACGGCTTACTTTCGTTTATCGTTTATATGCATCCCTCGATCTCGATCGCGATCCCTGTCTCGCTCCCTGTCTCGATGATAGCCACTGGACATTCGACCGTAGGACTCGAATCTCTCCCTCTTGTGATCGTTGAACCTGTCGAGTGGAAAATATGAAACTAACTACAGTCTGGAAAGCCACGTTTCAAATGGGCAGAGACTGATCTTTTTTTTTTCTATTTGCAACTAACATCCGATATGTTTACAGTCAGGGCAAGTGTGGAGTCTGTACGGCAAAAGAAAAAAAAATATGACTCCAGCCTTCGATCAACTTAAAAAAAACAAAAATTCATCGGCAGGCTTTCACTCTAACGATCAATTCATGCAGCAATTACCTGCTCTCTCTAGGATCTCTGACGTCTCTTGTCAGCCAATGATCCTCCTCCCGGCTGCCTCCACTGTAATGCCCTCCGACAGCGTATCCGCCACTGTCTCTTCGGATTCTCTCATCTTTCGTTCCGCTTAGTCTATCCATACTCCTGTCGCCACCGTGACTTCTTTCCCTCTCTCTGTCCCTGTCCCGGTCCCGTTCCCTCTTGGCCTCCTTGTGCTTCGGATCCTTCGGATCCTTGTGCCTCGATGTGTCGCTACTGTTGCCGATACTCGACGTCGAATTCGGCGTCGAAGCCAACGGTGTTATCGTCAATCCACCGACCGTAACACTCGTCGTACTGCTACTGCCAACACTGCTGTTCGCAACAGCCGCTATCGTCGCCGTAAGATGTTTCTTGCTCGGTGTACTGTTGTTTGAATTTTCCTCGACATCATCTACCCGCCGTTTCGTCGATCTCGGCTCTTTGCTTGCCGTTTCGCAGGCGGGTGTCTTGTCCGGATACTTGTCGTGGGATTTTTCCGAGTGTTTCTTCGAATGACTTGATTCTTCTTTCTTCTCCGGACTCGACGAGACACCACCCGTGCCGTCGTCGCCCTTTCGCGTCGCGTGTTTGTAAAGTTTGTAAAGCTTCTTCGCATCGAATTCGGTAAATTTCGACACGAAGTACCAAAGATTGCTACGCCATTCTTTAATCTGTTCGGCATCCCTGTATACGGATAGACATGTGTTTATTTGATTACCGATTTGAACAAGGCACTGTCGTGTATGAGCCACCTGGTCAGCTTCGCTCAGCGTTTGATCCGGTCGATCGAGTGCTTTTAGGGCTTTCTTAACGGGTCTCATCTTTTCCTTGCACTCGTTGAAAATCGAAGGATCCAAATCTCCGAGAACGTCCAGAGCTCGCGGTTCGTTGTTCGCCGTAAAATGCATCGGCCCAGCTGGCTGTTTGCTCTTCTTGTTCTTTTTGCCCTCCTTCTTCTCCCTCTTAACTTTCTTATCTTTTTTCTTGTCATCGACGACCCCGTCGCTCTCCTCCTTTACTTCTTTCTTAACGGTTACTTCGTCGTCCTTCTTAACCAATTGCTTCTCAACTTTCGGCTTGGGTTTTTTATTCTCGTCGGCCGAACTGTCGTCCTCGATTATCTCCTTCGTTATAGCTGTTTTGACTTCTTTGGGTTTTCTAGGCTTTCTAACTCGCGTAACTCCCAGTTTAGCGTCGATCTGCTTCTTCAGAACCTTCAACAGGTATTCGGCTCTTGCGTTCAATTGCTTTATCTGTGGCTTACTGTCGTTAGGTAAAATCTTGTCGCCAAGCTTGAGGCTCGCGTCCATTTTTATCGCTTCCCAAGAGCCCATTCCGTGAGCGTAAATTCCTCTAAGCAGTCTCGAGTCATCGTCGGAGTTCCATTCGCAGTCGAAATTAGCTGCTTTTAATTTTGCGTCAAGATGCCAATTGGCCCGATGCTCGGGGTCCGAAGGAAGCGCCTGATCGAGCGGCTCGAGTTCCTTCATCGCCGCGGAAAGTGACTTTGCGTTCACCATAACACCGCCGACTTTGAAAGTCGGTCCTTTTCCTCTTTTACGGCCTTTGCCCTCCTTGACCGGCTTCTCTTCCTCGTCAACCCCGGCTTTGTTCTCCTTCGCCATACTCTCAAATTCCGATATGCAAGTTTCGCATCTCGTGCGCAATTGCTCGGCGAGCCAACGCAATTCGGTCAATGGTTTTTCCTGGAGCTCGGCATCGGCTGCTATGTCATCGAGCCTTTTCGTCGGAGCGGTAAATTTTTTGAAACTTCGAACGAATCTACGAATCTGTGAGCATTTCAATATATTTTTAAGTAAAGCCGACCAGACGAAACTGCTGTGTACCAGGTAAAGATGATAAAAATAATTCGTACCTCAACATCGGTGAAACTCTTTACAACTTCACGCGGTAAGACACGAGGCCTGCCTCTCTTTTTGGGCCTCTCGTCGTCCGAGCCTTCAGCTTCACTGCCCGTCTCATCGGCATCGTCGCTATCGTCCGTTTGCATCTTTCTTCGTTTTCTTCCGCGTTCTGAAAGGGATTTAAACGGGAACTTAAAAACGATTTTGTTTTTTTTTATTTTTTACGCGACACAACCAGTTCCGTGGATTTTTTGTCTCATACCTTCTCGTCCTCCGTCGCCTGATTGATTAAGCTGTTGAAGAGTCTTTCGACTTCTAGGCGGTAGATACAAATCTTCCATTTCTTTCGACTTCGCATGTTCCTCAACTTTTTTTCTGAAGTTTTCTGGTATGATAACAGCCTAATGGAAACCGTACAAATGCATGTTACAAGCCATAGTTTAAAAATAGAATAGCGTTGTAATAACGTTCATCTGCTTACCCAATCTTTGCTTTCGTCATCATTTTCCACCGGTTGAATAACAGGCTCAGCTTCCTCCTCGAAAGCTGCGAAGCTTGCGACCTTAAAAGCCGAGAGCAATTCATCCCCGACCGTGGTTGGTGCTTCGTCTCTGGTCTCGGCGCGTCTCAGGATCTCGTCGATATCACACTGTGGATAATAATGTGGCATTACTTCACACTCATTGATACACGAGGCTGTGTAAAGTTTTGTCTTTCAATGAATTTACCGTTGGCTCCTCGTCTCCATCTTCCTCATCCTTGAATAGCTCTTCAGCTCCAAATTTAAGAATGGCATTTAGATCCTCTTTATTGAAAGGATTGTTGTTAGTTCCAGGACTTTTCTTGTCAAGAACCGTACGACCCGTCGTGTCCATTCTCTGAATGACTAAATGGTCAAGAACCATTTTTTGTTTGGCTCGCTCGACGATCTCCTCCTCTACGGAATTCTTCGTAACGAGTCTGTAGATATTTACCTGTGAAAATTAATTCTACAGTAAACACTGTCGTAAGAGCGTACTAAGTAAAACAATTATTCACATTGATCAGTCGCCTAGTGACTTACTTGATTCTTTTGACCGATACGATGAGCCCGCGCCTGAGCTTGCAAGTCGTTCTGGGGATTCCAATCGGAATCGAATATTATAACTGTGTCAGCGGTAGCGAGATTTATTCCGAGACCACCGGCTCGCGTCGACAGTAGAAAACAAAAATCCGTCGAGCCGTCGGCGTTGAAATGATCCAACGCCTGTTTCCTCAATTCTCCCTTTATACTGCCGTCCAGTCTTTGAAACGGGAAGTGCCTCTTCTGCAGATACTCGCTGAGAATATCCAACATCCTGACCATCTGACTGAATATCAAAACTCTATGGCCGGTTTCTCGAAGCCGAACCAAGAGCTTGTCGAGAAGAACGAGCTTTCCCGATCCTCTTATAATTTGCTGAAGATAATCCTCGGTCGATTCCTTCCTCTCACCTTCCATCGGTTTCGTCAGAAATGCATGATTGCAACATTTCTTCAATTCTATGACTATGTTTATGAAAGTCATAGTCGAGCCTTTCACGCCCTTTCGTAGAGCGTTGTAGTTCTTTGTCAGTATCCACTTGTAGTATTGCTTCTGCAACGAGGTCATCTCAACTCGCAATATCTGCTCTACTTTAGCGGGTAAAGATTTTTCCACGTCCTTCTTTACTCGCCGAAGGATGAAAGGTTCCAGCTGCTTATGCAACTTTGAGTAACCCTTCTGCGCTGCATTGTCGTGCTCTTTTTCAAACTCCTCCCAAGTGTTGAATCTAAAACGTTGAAATATATTTTATGTCCTTGAAAATGATATTGACTACCAGTAGCTTGTTGTGCCTTGCTATTCGACTATGGAATTTAGAAACCGGAAATATACCGTAAATACGTCACTTCCAATCTGGAAATCTCAATTTTCAACCGGTAGTGACGTCATATTGGTATACGTCACTTCCGAGAGCGCATAATGGTTTTGTACTTTATTATTAAGTAGATGTTGAATTTTCAATGCCGAAGGGATACTAACTTGTTTGGCATGATGAAGTGCAGCAGGGCCCACAGTTCTTTCAAGCTGTTCTGCAATGGTGTTCCCGTTATAAGCAGCCTGTGATTGGTGTGGAATTCGGTAAGTGCTTTGTACAATAGTGAATCGTCATTTTTCAAACGATGTGCCTCGTCAACGAGAAGCACCGCCCAGTGTAAAGCTCCCAGGAGTGCCTTGTCCTTCAGCACGATCTCGTACGTCGTTAAAATCGCATTGAACTTTAGTCTCTTTGAGCTGTAACACCACTCGTACTCGCGGATCTATAAATTGAATTAAAACAGCATTAACGAGGCAACGCCGATTATTAATCTGATTCTACGGGATATGATAACGCACAACGTTGCGGGAAGTTACGTCGCCCAAGTACGTGACGAAATTCAAGTCGGGTGCCCACTGAGCCATCTCTCTTTGCCAGGAAGTCATCGTCGACAGAGGTACTACGAGTAGGAATGGTCCGTAAAGTTGATGAGTGTTAAATAAGTAATAGAGGAAGCATATAGTTTGAATTGTTTTTCCTAATCCCATTTCGTCGGCTAGAATAACGCTGAAAGGATAGAAAAAAAATTATTTCAGTGTAGGTAAAACAATAGTATTACAGTCGTCGATTTGTAGTGTGCAAAGATTTTTTTTTTTTTATTATATTTACCTGTTCTCTTTGCACCACGAGTGAATCATCCAATTCAGACCGTCCATCTGATAGTCTCTGAGAATGAGATCCTTACCCTTTCCCATGTATTCTGGTTGACCCTTGACCTGGTGAAACTTCGGCCTCGACCTGAGTACCTTGCAATGTTTGCTCGGCGTTCTTTTAGAATCTTCCCTGTCACGAAACTCTTTTATTTTTTCCGGCCATTTTCTTATTATCAGAGCTCCGTCCTCCCACGTGGAATCCGCGTACGGCAAACTCTCCCATTTGCAGTAATAGTCGGGATGATCTGAATCGGGCTTGTTGTATTCCGCTAAAATAAAAACATTTTGTTTTTATTAATTTTTTAAATAATTTTAAACCGATGTGCGGGAGATTGATATTTCCATTGATCCCGCAGTCATCCTCACCAATAATTCTCTCAACGTTATTGTAACTTTTGAGAAGTTCTTGCTGCAGTTCTGCCTGACATTCGAAGTAATCTATGTCTTCGGGTCCCGCATAGTCTCTCCATTGTTGAATCTCCCTTTCCCGTTTAATAAAATTATCTAATTTCTTCATTCCTTTCACCTGCAAATATTATTAATTTCGTATTGCTACATGAATCGAGTTGAGCTTATAAATTACTTTTACGCTCGTACCTTTTGAGTTTTCAACGATTCCTCGGACTCCCACGTATTGTGTATATGAGACCATCCTTTCCATTTAATCAGGTACTGCAATTCACTTTCGTCTTTTTCCAAATCTTTCGGATTCGGGTCACCGTTTTCCTCGACAGCGTACACGGTCGTAACGTTACCCGTGACTGAAAGAAATTTTTGCAATTGATAATTATGATGCTTCTTCATGGTTTCTAGTAATATAGGTTCGAAGTAGAATTCACGACCGTGGAATTCACGATTTTCAAGAACGAAATGATGATCGATGTTTAGTTGCATGAAAAGTAATCGCGTAGCCCGAAATCATAAATAAACCAATAATAATGCATTGCGAAAGACAAACCTCCTTTCTTTCCTCTTCTTTGTGCGATAACACGTTCGATAGTTTCGGCATTGTCAGGCTCGGTCGGTGTCGCCGCCGCTTCTTCGACTTCGACGAGATCCTCGCTGTCTGTACCCTCGTCACTCTGTTCCTTGTAACTGACGGTGGTACCCGCCCGTCTCGTCGCTTGTCTGCAATGATTTTAATATTACGTAAAAACAATGAAATTAAATAAACCCAAATTGTCGAGACCCTCGGTAACTCACCGTCTGTTGTCGTCACTATCGAACGACGAATTTTCCGACGATACGGACGCGCGTTTCTTCCGCGGACGCGCGTTCTCCTTGACTTTTTGTGCGGCACGCCGATTAATGGATTTACTCGGTGGTGGCGGCGGTCGCTTGTTTTCCACATCGTCCGACTCCGAGTCCGAACTCTCGGAATTCCACGAATTTTGAGAACTACAGGCAACGAGAATGGCATCATTTTAAATCAAGACAACGGGCGTCTTCGTCGGTTTACGAAAGAAAAAATTTAACAATCTATCGATACGTGAAGCGTTTGAAATACTTGTGAAATACCAGAGCTGCTCGACAAAACGAACTCGGGAGAAAAAAAGGGTACCTCTCGAACAGTGTTCAGAAGTGCTTGTGCAATGCCGGTGACAATTTGATAATATCTGTACCACTATTGTCTCCATATATTGTGACACATAAACGAAACTTAACACTTGTCGTAAAATTACATAAGCTCAACGCAAAGCGCGGTAAACAGAGGGGACAAAAAAATCGAAAACGCAAACAAGAGTGATTGATTACGAGAAATCAAAATGTTAACATCAACGTTTTCCAAATCGTCATTCGTAACTGTAAAAAAAAAGCCCACATAGAGGTAGAGCTTGATCAGAAACGCAGCGCGGCACAGAGGTGTGCGCTACCCCGCAGTTGGAAATGAAAATCTAATTGCCCCGTAGGATCCTGTAATGAAAAAAAAGAACTAAACAATTCGTTGTTTATTCGTACTTACCTTTTTTTCTTAAATTTCTTCCGACCGTCGGATTGAATTTCGCGGGGAGCAGCTAACCGTTCGGGCTCTTTTCTCGATCTCCCGGACCTCCTGATGCCGTATATGTCGGGATTCTCGTCCCATTCGCGGCTAGAGTCGCTTTTATGTCTACGCTTTGGTTCTGTGCTGTGAATCGAGCTTTTGCTCTGAAAGCTATCGCTTTGTGCAGGTGCATCGGATTTCTCGGATTTCTCCGAATCGGTACCTGTTGCCGAACCAGATCCGCTCGACGAGCTAGAGTCACTGCATCAGCAGCCGGGCAGCAATTTGACCATTTGTCACTTTTTCGGTTCGCAGTTTATTTCAGTAATACCTTGAAATACATTTCTTATCTCGACGAGCGCGGATTCTCGTTCTGACTGCGATGAACGTTCTTCCTGGTAGAGGAAACAACCTTCTCGTTCTAATTTTATTGCACAATGCCTTTTGCTTATTTAAAACATATTTCAAGGTCCCACAGATTTAGCAACATATTCATTCTTTCTATGTTTAAAAATATTCAACCATTGTTAAAGGATCACATAACGACGTTCATTGACGACGATTTTACGAATATAATATACTCTCGACTCTACTGAAGTCGCGAGAATGCGAGATTGCTTCGATAAGGATATCCGTGAAATAATTATATCGATTAAAATAATCAATGCTCGTACCTCCAGGAAATAAAAACAATGCACGATGTTAGGGGAATGAACAAAAAAAAAAAAACAGAAAAAGTCAATGACATAGCGAGACAACGTTAGTGCTGTTATTTAAGCCTTAGAGGTACCAAAATAAAACGAAAGAACAATGAATTTCAAAGAAAAAGAAAAAAATCGCCCTTGAGCGACCAGAAGGCTCATGGTAAGCTAAATTGCAGCAGTCTCAAAAAAATTGAGCGGATCATTGATTTATCTAGTTATTCATTGGAACTCTGCATCCTTCTGGTTCTCCAAGAGCTGTTCTTTGATATAGAAAGTTCGAGGATTGACCTACCTGTCGCTTCCAGAGCCAGATCCGGAATTACTCCCCGAAGAGCTGCTGTCGCTCTTGCTCTCATTGTCGGAATCCGAGCCAGAATCCTTGCCGGACTCGGATTCTGTTTTCTGAAAATTTCAATTAACCCACATAGAATATACGAAAACAGTAATCGCGCTAACCAACGGTGTTGTTTGGAATAAATTGCCTCATATTCAGTTTCATTTATTTATATTTCGCCTCAATGTCTCATACGCCTGACAAATACGCTCGTTTTCTCGATCGATGGATTATGTAACGTATACCTGCGTGTGTGTATATATATATATGTATATATATATATACACACACATATTTTTCTTACATTCAAGCTACACGGTCCACCATTTTGTCGACCAGATCCACCATCTTAGTTCAACGTATAAAATCCGAGCGGAACCGCAGTTATTATGTCATTAATGAATATAATATTGGAAGATCGTTGTAATAATCCGGCTATCGGTTGATACCAGTTTTCGAACGGAAAAATACTAGAATAAAATATCGACGACATCCTCGTTGTACCATTTTTTTGTTATATGCTTAAGAATTAAATTCGCAATTAAATATGCGCAATTGCTGACAGGTAAAGGTATAAATATTATAAAAATGATGGTCACTCCGATGGTGATTAATACGTTTATTCAACGATTCACAATGTTACATCAATGTGGTTCGCAGTAGCTGAAAGTATGTACTGTAGAAATTTTATGGCGTAGTAAAAATTAACAATTTGAAGAGAGCTGCATCCCTGCCCGTGGGAAATTCCATCGCTCGTGGTGTTGATCTTTTTGAATAATTGGAATTACTGGAGCACTGTGTTTGCGGACCAGAGGACAAATTTTAAGCATACGGTTTATATATATTTGTATGTAAATTACATTATGTCCATTGTAGTAAAAAATAACATTTTCTGTATAGAACAGACACAAATAATGTAAAAATTATTACAGACATCGACAGATTATTATTGAAGAAAATGCCGATGCAAACTGTTAAGTTTTACATTTTTCGTTACGCACGAGTTGTAATGTAAATTGGATAATTTGAGCGAGTGGATGCGACTCGATGATTCTACAAGTTGAAAACAATGACACTGATTTTGTGACTTTTTGTAAGAAGAGATGGCATAGATCTCTTTTTTGTGAGATTTTCTCTTGACACAGAAGTCAATAATAGTAGCCAGAAAAGCTGTAGATACTTCTTGTTTAATATTCATTCCGAATATCATGTACTCGGTACCCAAATTTATTGCTACCTGCTTCTCCAAGCCGAAGAATAATCTCTGTGACGTGTTACAGAAACGTAAGAACTAATATTTTTTCATAGAAAAATTGGATAAAAGATATTGCGTTGCGGCGTGAAAATGCTTGACAAAAATTGATGCAAAGTTCCAAGTGTAGTTTCTAATTCATTGATGAAATCGTTGCGCAACGTGGTTATATTGTGAGACAGAAGGTATACGACAGCTTCAAATTGAACAGTGCAGAGGAATCTTTGAGATCAATTTGCAAAAATGGGTCTATTTCAAATTTATGAATACTACGCTGTACTGTCAAAATAAAATGATGAGGAATTATTCCCAACGATAATCTCGATGGAACAATGATATTTTCATTTAAAAAACGTCAACACAAAGCGATGTAAACAAACTTATAGGTTATTAGAAGTGTTAAAACTCTGTGAAATTTGTGAAAAAACTTTGATGAGAGAGTGAAGATTTTTTAATTTCTGAACGAGCGTGAGGCCCCGCCCTATCGACGAAAATATTCCTAATTGATTTTTCATCGATAATATTATTTTTAAATAATCTTTGAAGCATCGAGGCAACGAAAACGCATGTGGGCAACGTGATATTTTATTTTTCCTATTCCAAACAACACCGCGTCTAAACGATTTTTTTTATTTATACAACAGAAAAGCACGAGGAGGCTCGCATTGGCAACGAGAAACAAAGAATTATCGCTTTAATAAAACCGATTAAAACGTCAATGATTGAAGAAATTTTTCGAACCCGACCACACACTCACCTGCATCGTTACCCGTCTACGCGTCTCACCTATCACCGAATATCACCCTCGCGAGACACTATTTGACAAAAACTCAACTTCTTTACGATGACACGAGTTCACGGTCGCTTTGTTACACGGCCGTATTTATTGTAATACGCAACATCGTACAAAAATATCGAATTTTCACGTACTATATGGTCGCTGGCCCGAGCTTGGCCGCCATTTTGTGAACCTCGTCTCCGTTCTTTAGTCTTCCCCGGCCGCCCTCTCGCCCGCCTACCCATAATCCAACGCGCGCACCGTACTCCCTCCCCCCTTTTTCCCACCTCGTCTAACACGATTAAACGATATGTACCGACCTCCGCACTGTGTGTTCGCCTATATATTTTATATACGATCGACGCAATTCCCACCGAGATACAATATTTCTCTACATACTAACAAATCCGAACCGAAATATTACTTTGATGGAAATAAAAATCGACGACAAAAAAAAAAACGAAAATTCGCGGGCAGTTGTCCCTAGTCGCGCGTCTTTAACATCGCGTTTGGATAGAAAAATTTCAAGTTTGCCAATAACACATGGGACGAAATATTTTCTCTCCCGATGCCAGCCATTTTGATTTTATGAGTAATTTTACCCATAAGCCATCGTTACACCTTATCCGATTGGTCCGGACAGTATATAATAGAATGTACTTGCATAAATTGCAATATGGATTTATCACGAGATACAATTTGTTGCCACTCGAACACAATTCATGTCTCTATACTTCAGATTGATTTTTTTTTCTCGTTTCCGATAGCGAACGAATTAACAACTGGAAATTCTATTTGAAACACTGGATAAGTCACTCAAAAAAAATATATACGTTATTGTGAATACCTTGTCCGGAGCCTCACTGATATATTCTCGTCGGAAATAATGATTCAAGACAGTCGCCCACAAAAGATACCTTCGTGCGTGTAATGCATGCGATAAGTACGAATTTGTTACGTGAAATACATGCTTTGCTGCGTACAACTACCATTTATAATTGGTGACGCAATTCGCGTCCGTGAAGCGAAAGTGATCGAAGCCAATGAGCATGCAAAGAATTTTTTCTTTCTTTTTTATTCACAAGATAAAACAAGCCACGTTCTCGCCGTTATTCACTTTGTTGCACAGTAAATTCACCAACGATACAACGTTTCGTCTGTATCACGAGCGTTGTGAAGCATTTATTTGTGTGAAATGTGAATAGGGCGTGTGCGTGAGAGTTAAAGCGAAGCGCCGTCTGCAGTGCAAAATCGTAAGCCGTGTAACACGAGCTCCACGAGCGTGTATATATTCATAGGAATTTGTTGGCGTTCGATAGGTTTAACAAGCAGGCATTGAAATTATAATACGAAGATATAACGACATCGAACTAATGAAACTTGCGAATAAAAGCTTGCACCGCAGCATCGAAACATCTCTGCTTCGACTGTGTTAGAAAAGTCATTTCTTCAAAATAAAGAACCTTGAGTAAAGCGAGCGGAATGCGAGACGTAAAATATTACCCAAAGAGCCTTGGCACATCAACACCGGAAAAGGAGGAGAATCCCAATCGTTCGATATACGACTGTTGCGCCTCTTCCGGTTGCGCATGCCCCCCTTCGAGCTATCGAAGATCGAAAAAAATCTCGCACGATTTAAATTTCAAAATCGTCCGAGTATTAGAGATTATGCAATAAACTTCATAGAATCGGAGAGAAATGTTTCTTTTTTAAATATATGAAAGATGCGTGCATCATGTCGTTGCTTTTCCATACTTTCGACAGCCGGAATCGATGTGAGGTAGTCTTAAAAATAATATTTATCGGCGATTTCCCTTCACGATTAGATAGTCGCTGAACATAGGCGATCTTTCAAATAGATAATATCGTTTTTATTCTCGAAAGAAAAAAAAATGCATTGCTGAATAATAATCGCACACATCGGAGAGGAAAGTATAAGCTACTAACTTGTAAATAAGTTCATTCGAAGAAGTCGGTGCTAGAATTACTCAGGGTCGGGCGTCGCACCGGTTGCATTTTCGATCGGCGTTTCTTCTTCCTTATCTTTTTCCTTCTCTTTGGCTCTGGCATCCGGTACCCACAAGCCGCTGTCGATACATTGCTTCATGTGAAACTTTGCCTCCTCTTCCGGCATCGCTGCTATCGTCTGTTGCAGCAACGGAATGTCTTGCGATTCGAAACACTTTTGCAGTGCCTACCACATAACAAATATGAACGCAATAACAATATTAAAAACAATTCGAGCTGATATAATTTGCAATGGAAGAAATTACTGCAATTCTTTTAACCTCGGGAAGATTCTCGAATACTTCAACAGGGTCGAGACCGCCGGGGCCGAGACGTGCCAGTCTCTCTTCCTCTTCCGCTTCTTTGAGAGCTTCGGCCACTTTTTCCGCGGCCCTCTTGCGTATCCGATCTTTGAAAGCCGCTAGTTCATCATCGAAAGAATTTTTGTACTCAACTTCAGCTATCTGGATGCGACTGAAAAACGACCCGACGCAAGCTCTCGGATCGACGTCCAATTGCTTCGACAATTCTAATATATACTGCATACATATACACTGATGGGCAACGTGCTTCATCAATTCATGTTTCTGAAAAAAAAGAGAAAAAAGAATACACTGTCAAACTCATTTCGTTTGGGTTCGTTTAATAACGGTAAATTATTCGACTATCCCTTACCTCCTCCATCTCGAGATTGATGCACCAAATAACTAGATAATTTGCGGTATTTTCGCAAACTAGATGGGAATTTTCCTGAAGATATTTCTTACTGTCATCGTATCTTCTTAACATGCCGAATTCCTTCAATTTCTTCTCATTTTCTTTAACAAATTCCTTCATCTTCTTCTCTCTAACTTCATCGGGCAATTCGGAGTCATCATCCTTGCGGGCCGGTTTAGTGTTTATAACCGTTTTAGTAAAACCCGGCTGAGCTATGGTATCAACGTTCCATGGTGTTAATTTCTCCTTTTTCTTCAACTCCTGTTCCTTGTCATGTATTTTCTTTTGTTCCAGTTCCAAATCTTGAATGGCTTTTTTTAACTTATCCAGCTCATCGCTTTTGCTTTGTTTTTCATTAAGTGCTTCAAGCTCTTCCTTCTTCACTTTCAACATTCTCTCGGTACTGAAAGTTTATATTTTTTTTTTACACAATCAATAGTCCCGTCGTTGTAGAAAAAAATCTGAACAGACCGTAGATGTTTGTACATCTTGGAAATATACTCACTCAGCCTTTTTCCTCTGAAATTCCTTCTGCTCTCTTTCTTGTTCCTGCATCCTCTCGACTCGAGCCTGATGCCGCCATCTAAACAAAGACGGCGTATCGATGTTTGGATGAGTATCGTCTTCGTCGTCCGAAATCTGAATCGCAAAGGAAAAGATTCATACTTTTCGTCGGTATTTTACATATCGGACATGATATATTGTAAAAGAATGACATACTGGATATTGCGAAAATAAATGTAAAAATGTATTTCAGTAAATTGGATGTCAAGGCAAATGGAGTAACTACATCGTGGATAACCTCTTACGATTAAATGAGAAAAATATAAAATAAAACTCCAAAATGCTTGCAAGCAACGAGCCAGACGAGTAAAAGCAGTTTGTTTTCGAGAACATTCGAGGGTTAGGATTTTTCTTACTTCGATGTCCTTCCACTTGCTGTAATCGACCATTTTTCGCGCTTGGAGCGTAAAATTCCCTGTTCAATGAAATATTTCAATATCACTACGACGAACGATATTGACGGCGCGCCAGGAGTCTCGAATTCTCGGGCTTTTACCGTCCGGCAAGCAAATTTAGATATATAAAATAGATGTTTGCTTTCGATTGTCAAGTGACATGTATGCGCAAGAACAGGGATCGTCGATCCGGCGACGTTGTTAAAAAAAAAACCTGAAGGCTGATCCATAAGTTGCAGCCGTCGCAGAAGTCCCCAGCTGGATCGAGTTCAGAAGTCATACGCGGATACCCGGATAACTAGCTTCTCTCTCTAGCATTCGCGCCAGTACAGCAATCTCTCTAGTTCTACGTTATCCAAGATAAGTTTCTGAACGGGCCGCTGACGGTAAACACTCCAATCGAGAATCGCACATCTTCACCTCCTTGTGCTATTATCGAAAAAAGCACGTGGTTGAGAACGCAGCTCGGAATGAAAGATATCATTTTATAAAATACAAAAATGCATTTTATAAAAACAATAAAATCATTATATAAAAAAGTATAACTCCGAAATTAATAATGTCTTTATCGAGAGGTAAGCACGTTTGCAACCAGGTTATAATATATATAAGAAAATTTTACTAAAAAAACAAACATACAGCTCGATATTTAACACAGACCGTCACAACCTCTTTCTCTCCAGAGCTACGGCGTAGGCTGCTGCTGGAGGACGAGCCACTGGCGAAGCGTTTGAAACTCGCGGAGAACGTATTTGCGAGTACAGATCTACGAGTCACAAAGAAAGAGGACCTCGTAATAAAATGGTTGTGCCGAGTAGCGGAGGAGGACCCAGACGAAGTCGTTTGGAAAACTATGAAGCACTGTCTGGAGTTCAAAAACACGTCTGCCGATATCGTTCTCAAGTCCGAAGTGAAACAATCGCTGGTACGGACGTTAATGGCAAAATTAACGAATATCGGTGATAGTCGGCTCGACGATGTCCTTGGGTGCTGCGAGTTGTTGTTTGCCAATGGCGAGATGCAGCAGTACTTTCAATTGAAACCTGAAAGCCTTGCAGAATTTATGAAGGCTCTGTTTGAGTTGAAAACATGCAAGGATGCGTTTTCGGTACATAAATGCGCTGCTGACGCTGTCGATTGTTTTGTAACATGTTACAAACAATCGTCGAAGAAGGACGAATTCGCGGACCAGTTTTTACGCGAAATTTTGTATCCGGTTTGCGGTCTGATCGACAAAAATCAGAATGACAGACTCGGTGCCGAGATTCACAAGTGTATCCAACAGTTGCTGTTCGGCAAATCGAGATACACACAATTCAAGGCTTACAATGAAAACGACGAGAAGAATTTTGGAAGAAAATTATTCATTGAGTTACGAAAAAATGCGGTGTTTGCCGACGAGGAGATCGTTATCGTTGTATTTTTATACGTTTTTCGCGCAGCCGTGAGCTCTTACAAGGCGGATCCGGGCGTTATCGACGTCATTTTCCGAAATCTCGTTGATTCGGCAGAACTCCTCAAGGTCAAATTGCTTACTTGCTTACGAGATCAATTAACGAATATAACGTTTGATTATCAAAACAAAATTGGGGATACGACGCTTTTCGAGTATCTGGAAAGGTTTATCGACGAAATACTTTCAGCCGAGCATCTCGTCGCGACGGACTATGAAGCCATCGCCGTTATCGCTTTGCTAAATCCGTTGATCATCGAAGCGAAACTGGACGGGATTCTCAAGAGAATTCTCTTGGAAAAGAAGGATTCGGAGAACGAGCGAGACTCGTACGGCAATCTGATGATCAGCATACTGGAAGCTGAAGTTCGTTTGAGAAGGGAACAGAAACTTGTTCCTTGGATGCTAACAGCAGTTAAGCAATCGATCGCAGATCGTGGGAATAACGATCTCGAAACAGATGGAGCTTTTCCGATTGAGTTTAAAGATCGATTTACCAAATCTGTTAGCAATATGACGAGCATGCAAACGACGGATCTTCTCAGGTCGCTCATATTTCATCTAAAGTCATTTAGCACGGAAAATGCGGAAAACTACGGTAAAAGTATGTATTTTTCGTTTCATCCACATCTATGGGGCTCACTGGAGTTTAATTGATTGGTTAAACATAATTTTTTATTAAATTACAGGCACGATGACTTTCCTTCTGCGAGCTACGGTCGATCTTACTGTAGCGTATTTCAAAGGGGTGCGAATCTACGATCATTCCGTACCTCTCGCCGGACAACAAAAATTCGTTCTAGTTCTCAGCGATTTCGGCAAAGCCATCACTATCTTGACGGATAAGGTAGTGAGCTTGAAGCACAATAAAAAAATGATTGTCTCGCTGCTGACGGTTACGTGGTATTGGGACAATGTTCTCAATTTGATAAAATATTACGTGCCGGATGCCATTTCGAAGACACCGGAGTTTCCAATATCCGATGCTCGGATGAAAGAACTTATCAGAAAAAGTGATAATTCCGGATGCAAGAGAGCGATGGTGAGTTAGAAATTCGTCTGTTATTATCCGTCGGTTACGTGCAGCTGTTTATACATTGGCGATCGATTGTAGAATAGGATTTGTGTGCAACAAATTGGAAGAAAATTAGAAGGACAGAGATGTCTGGATGTGTCGGGATTATTCGATGGATTGGAAGAATCGTGGTCCATTATTATCGACGAGAATCGGCACATTGTATCGTCTATGGATAACGCACAAGTCGCTGAACTGGCTCGATTACTGCTCGAGGATCTGAAATTCTCCAAAGCCGAATGCTCCGTGTCGATGCAAAGGTTGAAAACAGAAAACATACAAAACGACCTGAGATTAGTTACGGCTCTCGTATGCCAGACATTCGCCAATATCGCGGTGAATTTAATTCCAAGCACGACAAAATCTATTATTGGGCATGTGGATGTGGTAAGTATATTTGGCTGAAAATAAATTATTGACACTGAACTGAACGCAAAAGGAGTGTATCTGAAAATCGCTCAATTCCGCAGCTGAAGATCTTGAAAAATGAAAGGTTGTCCAAAGTATTGAAGGAAGTAAAGAAGGAATACGAAAAAAATGAATGGATTATTATGGACGGAGCATCGATGTCTGCAATTGAGCACGATTTGCAAATCTTGTCAGGTGTCCCGTTGAATCATTTGGGCTTGGATCTGAGAATGTTAATCCTACTGGTTGTTTACGCTATTAAACAAGAGTGCGAAAAGAATGACGCGGTT
The DNA here is from genome assembly GCA_917499995.1 of Ichneumon xanthorius. Classification (NCBI taxonomy): domain Eukaryota; kingdom Metazoa; phylum Arthropoda; class Insecta; order Hymenoptera; family Ichneumonidae; genus Ichneumon; species Ichneumon xanthorius. The sequence goes on along the minus strand of OU824200.1, from coordinate 19,541,566 downwards.
ACCGACTTGTGCACGCGAATTCTGCTGGGTATGCGATGGAAACTGCTGCGACAGTTGGTTGCACAGCGAGTTTGAATAATTAATTAAACTTGTTTTACGGTTGCAGATGTATTGGAGAAAATGGACATCGACATAATCGACTACATAGAACCTTCTTTGTTGATGAAAGAATTACCGCACAGTCGTGTAATCCAGAGAGTCGTCATATCGTCGCTGCGAAACGTTTCAGCGTGGGAAACATTGAAGGGATTTGTAAAAAAAAGTGAAGCGGACAAGGAGTCAGTAGCGGCGCTATTGGACTGTATGGAGAAAGTGAAGCCAAGATTGAAGAGTAATCAGAAAGAATTGTTCAAAAAGGCCGAACACAAATTAAGCAAAAAGCTACTAGACGACATGGGAGCAGAGATGACAGATCACAAGGAAGTAAGACGCTTGACTAAAGCTCTAAAAGTTCCTGCAACGGACAATGAAATGCCCGAACATTTGGTCGATGTCGTGAAATCTACTTTGGTTCGCATATTCGTGGTGAGTCTTCGAAGTAAAAATGATTTTTCATGCGAATATTAATAAATGCTCTTTGAATTTACAGTCTGAGGCTTCCATAGACGAGAAACTTGTCGACGAGGGATTCCAACTGGTTAAAGTTGTTCTTAATGGTCGTTCGAAGTTTGAATTGAGCGAAAAAGTCCTAGCGCATATTTGGCCTTGGGTTATGAAAAATCCGAGCAAAGAACTCGTGTGGCCACTCTTACAGGCCTCAAAATCCGAAGCTATGCTCAGCAAAGTTTTGGCTTTGCTTTACAAGCAAACCGTGAGTTTTTCCTATAGAGGAGCGAATTATTATTATTTTTTTTAAGGCTTTCCTTTCAAGACAGATATCTTCAGATTTCAGGGCTCAATGAATCGGATCGATCTTCTTTCCCGAACGCTCTAGTAATCTGGGACGCGATTATGAACGTGGACATGGGTCCGACTCGCAATACACTTCGAATATCTGCGATACTTAATATTCTTGAAACTCTTCTGATTTCAAGAATCCCAAAGGAATTATGGCCAGGTGTACTGCAACTGGTGCAGAGTATGTTTTCGAAACACGCGTATGTTATACAGCAAGACATCGACGTAATACTACTGCTCGCGGCACGATCGTTAAAAGAAGTCGAGTTGTCCGCTTGCGAGGACGTTCTGTCGATCTGTCACTCCTTGGTGACATTCAAAGCCGGTTTCATCACCGATCGATTGCCCGTTCTTTTGCTTATTTACGGACAACTTCTTAGTCTTATCGTTCAAGAGTCCCGCAAAAATCTTGACTCGTCTCGCGAACGGCAACTCCGATGCCTGGCTCTCGACGTTTTAAAGTGAGTTTAAAACTATAATTAGCGGATAAAATAGTGAAACACCCAAGAGTAAGGTCTATTAATTCGCTCTCTATCTCTCTCATCTCTCTAGATGAGAGATCTAGAATAGAGCTCTCGTCATCTCTATTAATTCGCTTGCCTATCGCGTAATCGTAGATTCACCAATGCTCTGGTCAAGCTGAAGAAACATCTGTCCAGGATCAGTCCTTACGTGATAGCTGGTCTGGTAGAAATCTTCTCTGAGGGTGTAATACCATCTTGTGTGAAGGTATGAAAATTCTTCTAACTCAGGATGGAACAATAGTATTAACTGCATATTATCTTTTCCAGGGGTCTTTGGAAGACTCCGTTGGACATATTCTTAGCACCTGCGATCATCACGCCATTTCGTTGCTATCTCGAGCTCTGCCAACCGCTACTCAAGGAATATTCAGGACGCTATACGAAACCTACAGCAAATTCTACAAATTCACCGGAAAAATATAGCGAACTTTTGTACAAAATAAAATACAAAGAGGGGAAGATTATGAACGCTGATAAAAGCTCTTTATTTCTATTTCAATCTGCCGCTTGTACGATCGGGAATGGATCGGTCCGTTGCGGTGTGAAGTAGTTCGTGTCTCATCCGTGTGTCACGTCGTCCGCTAGTTTTAATCCGCCCCGTAGTAAGCGGTAAACTACCATGATAAAAATACAAAGAAATGGAGGTATAACGAGAGTTCAAGTTGTACTCGCCATAATATTCGGTGGAGCAAGTGGTGTTTACATCTGGAGGCCTACCGTCGAGGAATATTATAAAAAGCTAGCGATAGAAACCGCTCAAAAATGAGGTCTGTGAACGTCAATTTATTTCCGCCGTAGTAACCTAACCTAACGTAAATGTATCGATGAACAATTACAAAAAAAAAAACCAACGGGACACCAACAGATAACGATAGAATCTTTTCCATTACAGTTTTCTGGAGAGGGCACACTTAGCAGCAACTAGGCTAGGACCACGGTTTGGAACATTCTGTCTATGCGGTGGAACCATCTTCGGATTGTTATTTGCGAGGTAACGAGATCAACAGTTGCTGCACTGACCATGGTAAAATGCTGTAACGATAAATAATTTTCTGCCCAGATTTTATTTTGGTTGGTCTTACAAACAATCCAAACTGAATAGACAATGCAGCTACGCAGAGGAGCTCTTTCAACAGCAGTTGCAGAAGGAACAGGGTATCAGTGAAGCTCACCGTACTTAGCGATCTATGTAACGTGGAAGGGAGTCGAATGAAATAAATGGAGCTTCTTGCACATCCCACGATCTTATGTGTGTTGAGAAACAATTGTATATTACATTGCTCAAAGATATACGTAATGTTATACATCAGTGATATTTCCTATGAGTAATAAATACTCTTTAGATAGTAATCAGTCTACTTTTCTTCCTTGAATTTGCCATTGTAATACGGCATGTACTGGAGAACGAGCTTCCAGTCCGTGAAATACAGCACAGCGAGACCAGCCGTTCCTCCATAAACTGCGGCCGATGGAATCCTGTAACGATAAGATGTAAGAACAAATTTGTCAGACGAAAGTTTGACTCGTTATGTAATCGACATTTTCGATTCGTTCCGCGTATTATTTACAGATCCTTGATCATTCGATGTAAAGTTGCATTTCTTTCGACGTTAATAAGCCTCGCATTGAGACAGAGAGAAAGAGAAAAGTGAAATTTTTAGGATTTCCATTGAATAATTATTTCTCACCATTTCATCGCAATCTCAAGATGTTTTTTTCCGATGCCGCCAAACATTTTGACCAAGTCTTCTACCCTTTACTCCTCGAATCTGGGAAACACTTTGTGGTTCCTCAACGACAAGACGATAAGCTCAAGACTGAAACGAAATTTTGCTTCTATTGGATTTTATCTCTCTATAGTTGCACAATGGCGTAACCCTCCGATGAAAATTCTCAATGTGGAAACGAAAAGTCCCTTTCCAAGTGGAAGGAAGCGATCGGTAATGCAACGAGTTGTCAAATCTTCCGTTCGTTATTCGTAGAGAAGTAACTCTCGTCTCGTGTATTTTGTACGAGGTGGGATCACGGAACGAAAGAGAAGCACGTGCCCCGATGCACGAACGCGGATTGTAAACGTGACATGAGGAAGGCACAATAGCCGAGGGAGCCAGTCTCGCGCTGCTCGGTTTGTCACACTTTATTTCTGTCATACGCGGGTGGTCTCCCCTGGGCCACGGGAGTTTATCCTGTTGTTTTGTTCGTTTAATCTATTTTGAATATACGTGAGACGATCGTCCGATACGCACAATAACGGAGTAAGACATCGAAATTACAAGTTTTACTATTGTGCGGTGTATGAGAAAAATAACGACCGAAGAAAGCAGGTCGAAGATCTTTCTCACAAAGTAGTAAGTGTCGAGAAAAAGAGATGCTGTGGAAAGATTAACGATCGGTTCCGCTCGAATCGTCCGCAGAAATCGACGAGTGTGAGATTGAAAGAGAAATAAATGTTTTTTTTTTGAGTGATCGGCGCGAAATCGAAATAAAAACCGTAAGCTGATTTACCGTTCTTTACTGGAGTTACGGAGTGACTCGTCGTCGTCCCTCGGATATATAACATTAATACGTCCACCTCGTATGGCTCGCAGAGGTGAAATAATAATATGGCTACGGTTTTCGAAAGCCCCTACCTGTCGAACAGGCTTCGACACATCGAGGAACGTTACGAGGAGCCGACGACCTTCGGAAAGTGCGACTGCACCAGTTACAGCTATCTAGCTCTGAGCCTTGTATTGTTCACCATCGGTACGGCCATTACTATATTGGCACTCGGCGATGCTGCCGATCGTCATGTGTTCTCGAATCTCGGACACATGTGGCTCGTCGGTCCTATATTCATTTGTTCGGGGCTCATGGTTGCCGTTAAATGCATACTCTACCTCAGGAGAAAGTCCGTTATCCAGATGATCTTCCATCAGCGCCAGCTGTTCAGGGTAAGACACGGATAAACGCATCCTTGACCTTTTTGACTAATCGCACGGTCGTTCGATCTCTCTCTCGAAAAAAAATTTCTTTCGCTTACCGTGGAACCAAGATAACCGGAAACGAAATCCAAATCGCACTCGAATCGATCATTCCCTCACACCCCTCTGTCTTTTTTGTCTTTCTCAGATGGACAACTCCAGACAAAGTTTATTGCGTCTTTCCTCGCGAATATGAATGCATATGTATAACTTGATACGCGTCTACCACATACATACGTGCATTTATTGACTTTAGACGACTACTTGGCCCGTAATCATCGAGGGTCTCGCGATTTACAACCGTGCTGCTCTTATCTTCTTTCCCGATTTTTTTTTTCTTCTTTTTTCTCTTTTTTGTTCCAACGTTTATTATCGCTCCACTTTGCACTCTAGGACTGCTGTCACGCGTAACCGATGAACATATAATATTTTGTATTCTTGTTTTTTTTAAGTTGAAACTCGCTTAACACGATTTGTAAAACAAGTAGATTGAGCAAAAAAAGCGAATCACACTTATCCCCCCCCCCGTATACTCGGAGCTACTATTTGTAAAGAATTTTTTTTTTTAACACAATAACTGATGCTTTGTTATGGGATGATCAACACTGTAGTTTAGCAATTGCAGGAATTGGCAGGTGCTCAAGGAATCAGTGGATCCGGTACCGGAATGCTTGGTCCACCATCCTACGATATAATAACACAGGGTCAAGGGACCAGCGAGTTGCCACCTCCAACATACGCGGAAGCAGTGGCTTTGCTTCAGCAAGCTGGTATTCACGGTAAAATATTTATTAATTCGCGCAAATGGCGTCAAGGATTTTTTTATAATTTTTTTTTTGTTTTACCTAAGAAATAACATCGGTTATTTGCATTAAAGCTCGTAACTGCGATGGTCAACTACCCCCGCGTCCCGTGCGTGGCTTCGTCATTAAGAGAATATTTATTCGATAAAGCGATATGACTGTAACAACTGTTTGATTATCACTCTGACTCCGTTCGTTATCGTTTGCTCACATGAGTTCTCTTTTGTTTGTACATTTTACAGATGCCAAGCCATCTTGCGGAGCGGCACCAGGAAGCACCGTGAATGCCGGTGGAACTGAGAGAACAAAGCCGTGAATGCGTTGATCCATTATTCGATGTCTTTTTTTTCAAGTTCTAAAATCACATTCTCGCCAAGGCAAAAGAAAAAAAAATCTAATGCTCCGGTGAGTATGGAGTCAGAAGAATTTGTCGCTCGTACTTACGGCGTACTTACGGGAAATGTTTGCGCCGGAGTTGCGGAACGTGAAATTCTCCGATGGAAGGCTCGAACGGCGCGCTTGCGTTTGACGTACGTCGCGTTTATCACGGAATTATATTTATTCGAATTAAAAAAAAATCACCTCGTTCAGAATGTCCATTAAATTCCGAGAACGCGATGTGCCGAAAACGTGTTATTGTTCCAGGTGCACGTTTACTTGTTTTGAAACTCTGCGGCGATAACGGGATTACATTTAATTAATCGTCTTTCTCGCATTCGATTCGTTATTAAAATTTTTCTTCACGCAATTCGGGGAAGTTGATTTTTTGGGCTTTGATGTTCAAATGAATTTTGCATTTTTTTTCCTACCATAAAAGCTGTATGGAAGCGATGATATAGAATATCACGCAAATGGTTCACAACTTCCGGATCCAATTTTCCCATGTGAATGTTCCGCACGCTTTGTGCCAACATGATCGAATGATGCCGATGACATTGTGTAATCGTGATAGAATTACAGGATATATATATATATATATAACGTGAGCTGCTACAATAAACAGGATGGCCTCACCTTCGTGATGCCGACGGTGTGAGCTTCGGACAAATTGTTTATCAACGATCGCATTGATTATTCGTGCACGGAATAAATACAGAGAAAGGACGAGAGATAAACAATTGTTCGGTGCTACGCGTTGTCGTTCCTTGATATATATTCTTTTGTATAAAACAAGAGTCCTACGTGCAGGCAGAACATTATATTGTTACTATTATTCTCATATAACGATACGAGGCAACGTGTATTTATTATCGGTCGGTACTACGAACGGTACTCGGAATCCGTGGACTTAATTAATAGAATAACTTTTCATCGGCCGGTCATGGACGTGATAGATGAAAGGAACGAGTCAATATTATCAATTGTTCAAGTTGCAGCGAAACTTCGTGGGAGTAGATAATGTGTGGCGGTAATAAACTTTACAATCGACGGTTGTATCGATTAAGTTGAGTGGACGGTTAGTAACGATTTAGTTTTGCTCGAGTCCAACCTTGCTCTTCGAGAGCTGCACGGGGAAGGATGGATTGACGATGGTCAATTCATTCAGACCTTTCAATACGGATTTTCATCTCGCAAGATAACACAACTCCCGTCACGTTCGATCGATCATCGGCACGTTATGAACGATTATCGTGAATATCGATGGAGGTTTTATCGCCCGGCTGTTGCCGCTCGTACAGTCACGATGATGTGATTTTGCGATTTATAAAACAACATTCTAGAACGCACGGGTAAAGCGCTGTGAGCGATTCCCAACGTTGCAGTGCCTTATGCAACCTCGCTCTCGTCGAGCGCGGTACGGAGAGAAATTTTAATAGCCCGAAGATAAAAAAAGAAAAAATACGTTGGTCACGACCAAAGCTTAACGTCGTTACTGTTATGTCGTCTTTGTTTTGTGGGTCTCAGAATGATTAACGATTGTCGTAAAAAAAGGAAAATACATACAAATTGTGTCTACATTGCAGATATAAGAAGACGGCTTATAATATGTAAGATAAATTGTAATGTAAATGTATACTCTAAATTACCCAATATTTTTCTATTGTACGGTCTGAACGGTAAGACTGCAGCTGCCTTAGATAATGTTAATCAATAATCAATAATCTCGAATGAGAAGAGCGGACACTAGTGATCAAAATTTTATCAATATCAACGATTTATCAATTGGACAGTATTATTACAAGACGTTATATATACTGTATTCATCAAATAGATCGCAAAGTATCGAGAATCGAACTACATGACAAGTGCATTAACATTTGTTTTCACACGCGCGCACACGCATATAGACTTTGATCATTCAATCTTTTTTCGTTTAACGTTAAAAGCGATCGATCATTAATAACGGACAATTTCCTCGTGCCTTCAATTGAATCGGATATTCAGACATTCATTGCACAACGACCATCTAAGGCCTAGTTGAAAAAAAGAAACAAGCCCACAATTAGCAAGGACCTAGTAGTTGTAACTAAATTCAATGAGAAATAACAAAATGTATGTACGATACTTAAAAAAATGAACAAAAATCGTGCGCACAATCTTCGTAGATATTTACGTCTGTTACAAAGATGCGACGGGCAATTTTTTTCGAACTCGGGGTGATTGTAAATAGAATCTACGTAAATAACGATGTGTTGATTCGTTCGCTCGGCAACGCTCATATCATTCGGATAACGACTCAGAAAAATATCATGTCCGTAAAAGTATCCAAGGAATTCCAGTTGAAAAACGAAAAGAGAACAGAAGCCGAGCTTTGATACCGTTTGCCTACTTTAAACGATCGTACTTTCACGGATACTGAAGTATCTCGTATACAATGGATACTTAAACTGACAAACTTTATTTTTACAAACATTAATTGTGATTATTTTGTACATAAAACTGAAATAAAAATATAAATTTTAATGACAAAATTGTGTTATGCGCTTATACGAAATACAATGAAATATCTTTTTCATTTGATTATTTTATTTTTTATTAAATAGCTTTTAAGGGGGCTGTAAATACATTCTATGACAATGCGAGATTGACAATTTCGTGGAAGGGAAGTGAGAGTTAAGGGATTCAAAAATTATTCAAAACGCCGCGATTGCGAACTCAACTCCCTCTGTGTTATTTATTATGAGTGTGCGACGGCGAGCATCTCTTCTTGGTGGATAAGATGAGTTGTATTATTGACGAGGCCCATGAGTTTCGACAATGAGGCTGCCCAAGCGTCGAGAAGGGCCGCGGGCTCTTGAGTGCCAGTGAAACGAACAACACCCGCTGGTCTATCGGTACGTGCGTTTATTATTCCAGTCTCAACGAGCTTGCATAAGCTCGCCTCTGTCTCTTGAACCGGAAGATCCAACAGTTCGGACATTCGCGTGAGCGATATGTTCGTGTAGTACTTTGCCATTATACGGATATTCTGCGGGCAAATATTGCGTGTCATTGACCCTTGCGAATCAACGTATTTATTATAATAATCGTTGAACTCACATGTTCGACAACTCGATTGCGGAGTTCGGTCCAACGCTTGCGGCCTTCCTCAGTCGACTCGGAAAACACTTCGGTCTTCTTCAAGTCTTTCTCGTAAATCTCACAGAGGCCTGACCACTTGATGAGTTCTGGATTAACGAACAGTCGAAGCAACTCTCTGAAATATTTATGTTTGATTTATCTAACGTCGTTAAAGTCCTGCAAATTTACTTTGTATTTTTATTATTATTTTCTTAATCTCTTATGTTCGTTTCTTGATGACAATTTTTTACTTGTAAGTCGGTATTTCTTCGAGAAGCTTGTCAGCGAGAAGTCTATGAGTCATATCGGCCTGCTCGGGTCCGTGCGGAGCGAGTACCAAGTACAATACCGCGCGCGATAAGGCGATATGCCGCTTTTCCGCGTCTTCTTTGACCGCCGGTGTCTCAAGGACCGCACGATTGTGACGACACAATTCCAAATGCCAGCCTTCGTGCCGTGCGAGCTCCATCATTAGGCTGTTGCAATAATCGAATACTATTTCAACTAAATTCGTTATATTGGTCGAGTGAACATTCGCGAAGAGATACTCACTCATAGTATTTCAACTTGAGAACCTGTGTCTCCTCGTCCTTCTCGTCTTCGAAAAACTTGACGTTTATCTTCTTTGCTATTATTTGAGTACGAACAAAATCCTGTTTTGCCAAACAGAGACGCATTTGCTCCAAAATTAACGAAGCCTTTTCCCGTCGGGTCATACTGCCGTATGTTTCGACCTGCAGATAACGAAAAAAAACTGTAATTCGACGCCCCAACGGACCAAAGAACTTGCGACACGATCGAGAGTGGTTTGAATTTTTTATGTGCAAACCTGCAACTCGAGCATCACGGCAGTCGCAGCCGTTACGTCGCCGTCCTCTTCCTTGAGTTTAGCCAAGCGGTGGGTCAGTCGCGCTCTCTCCACTTCAACGTAAATCTAAGGATAAAAAAAAATAAATTATTCGATTTTATCGCGGCTTACTTTGACTATTGAATTGTTGGTTTAAATTTTTTTTACTTCAATCGGTGAAAATGGCGGTTTTGCGCACGCTCCACATGCGACAATCCTCATTTTCACACCTCATCAAATAAAATTTTGTACGATACTCGTGTGTAAAACGTTTTCTGAACTCGGGTGATTGCAACACTCGCCTTTGGCTCACACTCGTCAGAAAAAGTTTTTTCGCACTCATATCAAAATGTACTATTTTATTCTTTTTTTCAATTACTTTTCCCTCGGTAACAGAACGCAGGGTCTCTATGAGTTTTATCATAGTTTCTCTATTGGGGGTTTTGTCGATATATGTGCAGCACTCCTGCACCATCTTTGTGACTGCTTGTTTAAGCTGGGAACGCCTCTTGCATAAAAGAACAATGTGATCGTTCAAAGCGGACCAGTTTTTTGCTTCAAAACACATCTCCACAATGGCTACGAGAATCCTTGAAGTTGATGCCATATCGGCTGCCTAAAAACTTACAAACATTGAATTTAGCATGGTTGAAGATTTTTATTTATGCGAGTTGCAATTAAATAATCGAAGAATATACCGTTCTGGCAAGTTTCTCTAAAGCCAATAATTGATCGAGAGCATCATGAAGTTTTCCCTCTTGGGCCAGCTTTTTGCATTCAGGAATCTTTGTGTCGCAATTGTTGCTATAGTCTACCTCCATCATCACGATCTTTCCATTATCCGTTGCAGTGTCCGCCATATTTTCTATCTAATTCACTCTCTGCAAAGAACAACAAACAATTTATGCATAAATATTCCAACAAGTTAATTGAGCAAATTTGTTGTTAATCGTATATATTTGTGGGAACGCTTGCGTCAAACGTTGCGCGTTCTCCATGTAGGGAAACATCATTACAGTGCACTTTTCGCGGAATTCGATATAAGCTCGGTACATCGAATATCGTTGAAAATTTTATGACAGGATATCGTTGAAATGATTTGCATTGAGCTAATAAACTGCACGATATATATTTTAATCCGTGTTTGAATAGAAAAATATGAGTTTCATTTCGAACTAAGGTTATGTGTTGTAGAGTCGGCATCAGTAAAAAAAAAAGCTAGGTATGTGTCGCGATGCGTAAATACAAAATTATAATATCCGTCTATACGACGTAGACATTTTTACGATTATTTGTTACTCACCAGTAGAATCGGTGCAAATCGGTAAATAAACGATAAGTGGTAAACTGCGAGGACAATATAATCAAATCTACTTGTCAGGGCTTCACAGGAAACTCCCCGGCGACTGCGGCATGAATCTTACTTTTATTCTCAACTGAAAACCTCCTATACGACTGTTCTTGATCGATCGATTTTTAAAAATTAAATGATGATCGACGATCTGTACACGATGGTATTACGATTAATTCGATTAATATTCCAGTAATCTCGCAATTGACTACGGTATTACCGGGGGGTAGCGTCGTTACTTTGTAGACGGCGCCACCAGCTACATTTCAGAATGTCCGTTACAAAGTTTACCTTGGTGCAGTCGAAGTAGTAAACAAAGCACAGTTGTAGCGGTCCTTTTGTTTTGCATGTATGTTTTATATTTTGTATCGTATAAAAGGCGCGTGCCTCAGTAAACAATAGGAAATGCTAGATAAATAGGTTTCAGACCGATGCGCCCTTGACAATTCAGTACGACATATGTGAGAATCGCTTCTCTTGCTGTACATGTCGTTTGTTGTTGTTATCGTATCGGCAGGTTTAGGTCAGTTATCGATATATCCCGTAAATTTATTTATAAATAGGAACTACTGTTATTTTATCTAACGATCTCGTTTCATGCTGGTCGACCGAAAATTTGTATCGATATAATCGGCATAATGGTAGCATATGTACAAGTATTATATATATACAAATGACCACTAATCATAATAATCTATGACGAGGCAAGTACCGAAGTCGTTAAGGGTAGACATCTTGTAAGCTATACATCGCCTGATTTTTTTTACGCGCACAGCACCAAACATACTTCACCTGTTTCCCTGAATTGAAAGGTCGCGTCGATCGGTAAGGGATAAAAATATCACTCCAGATAGCGATAGGCCGAGTATCGCGTGTACGTGTGAGTGAGTTCGGGTTGTACAGTACGGACAAGTGTTTCGGTTTACCGTGTGCAAGTGTTGGGGAATTTGAAGCCGATAGCTAGATCAAATAAACAATTTTATTGTCTTGTGAGTGATATTCAGGAGTGCTGTTTTCCGTTGGATTTTGAAATCAGTCCGAACAATAACTTTACATGCATATCGAAGTCTACGTTTCAACGGGGAAATGCACTTTTACGGCTATGTAAATGGGAAACGAAACTCGGCAAACGTTCATATACATGGATTATATGCACACGTTTGTGACGTCAACGGATCGATCCTTCTATCAGAGTTTCATTCGAGAATACAGATGTGCTCACACTTTTTCGTACCTGCAATATGTAAGTGATTTCACATTATTATTATTCTTAGCTTTGTATCAAAATATCATAGACGTGCAAGGTAATTGATGTACACTCTTCGTGATGTGAAAATAACTGATCAACGAAACAGGTGAAACACGTTTTATCTCGACTATTATTTTTGCTTCTGTGCGCGGCTCTTTGTATAAAACGTTGAGCTACAGGTGAACTGAAGGAATGGTTATTGGTCCGCGTTATAAGAAATACATGAGTCATAGGCTTCAAACGTCGAGTAACATAATTTTTCGTTTTCTCACTTTTGTTACACTCTACAAGGCATGTTTGCACATAATGCTCGGTCATAGACGGAGAGATATAAACCTCGCGGGTAATTGTAACTGCTACAAATCCGCTGAGCTCGTTAGTCTTCCCCATGCTCCGGTATGCATCTCGTTCTCGGCAATTAAATGCTGAGAATCTTCAAACGTTGAAAAGAAAAAAAAAATCCCTGTCCCTGCGCAGGTTAAACTTCCGAGAAGTAATTATACATTCTTCCCGAGATTCAAACCCCACACTCTCGTCGTAATAGAGAACACACACACGTACACATTGCAAAAAATTAAAAATTCATGCCGAAAACATTAAATTATTTAAAGTAAACATTCCCGCGCGTCGGTATTATGGTCCGACAATAAAAGGTCATCATGTTTGAAGCATCGGAGTCGTGAATATTATCTACACAGATACAGTGCTATATATATATATATATATATACACACACACACACAACACATACGATGCATTGAGGTGTATAGATCTTCGTGTGCATGAATATATCTCCGAATGGTGTATCATACCTAGTTTATATTGCTTGACGTAACATGTAACTCGGCGAACATGAGTTCTCGATTTGACTCTCTCTCTCTCTCCCTCTCTCGTCTACTTACACAGTGCACAGTAGACACGATAGTGTTTGATCCACGAGGCAGTAAAGCAGTAACAGTGACGCCGGGAGGATAGAAGGCGCGCACCAGTAGGAGCAAAAGCAGCTGTAGAGTTTGATGCGCATAATCTACCGTAGCCCGATGACCCACCAACACTGATATTCTGTGACGTACCCCGAGACGGTCGTACGATACAGTAAACTATATGTCAATGCATTTAAAGAGGTAGTACGCGAGACTCCAGTACGTCAATTCGTTTCATCGACTATGTCCGCGATTACGTAGAGACAAGTACCGTCCCATGCTTTTTTTTTTCCTTGAGGCTTTTAAAGAGCCCTGACGTCATCTGAAACTCTCCATCTCGCCTCTCCTCTGCTCGGTTGTGTCGATGCTAACGCTGCCGTCGACTACGCCCCCCTCCCCCCCCCCCCTCTCTTGGCGACAGCTGGTGTTATTCACCACAAACCGTTCTGCTCGCTCGTAACCTTTAGGGGCGGTCGATGCCCGTGCCGCTACTCAATAGCTTCTAGGTCTCGTTTTTAATTTAACCAGCCTATAATATCACGCTTTCTCTTTCTCCCCCCCCCCCCCAGATCGTTCCAACGCCAGGAGCCCTCTATACCGTATACAGGCACATGATTCTTTCGAGTTTTAGACGACAACAAAGCCTACCGTTGACTCTACTTAACTTTACTTGCGGTCTATTCGTGCATGAATGAATTCTCAAAACTTTACGAACCGCGAGACTTCGCGCGTGCGCACACGCGTTTTCGCGATCGTCGACGTGTTTTATTTTTATGTTATTTTATTTTTCCTACCGTTACTTTTTTTATTTGCATTGATGAGAATATGTGGCACGGTTGGGAGAGGCGAGAAGAATAATTCGCGTATCATACTCTCGGCCGGGGCTCCCCGGGTGGTCGTAAATTGGAGATGTGCGAAGCTCCGGCTTTACAGTGGACTCTCGAGTCGTTCGGGATTTGGATCCATTTATTTATTTACTTATTTACTTATTTATTTATTTATTTTTATTTTTTCGAATATAATAATAGTAGATACAATTTTTCCGAAAAATAAATCCGAGAGACGTAAAGAGGGAATGGGATTGTTGAGGTATGCGGAATGTATTGCATATTTAGCAGTTTCCATACTCTTGCTATCTTTGATATCGATTTCGTGTGGGCAACACACGCCGTCGCACGTTGAATCACCTGAGTCGCCGGATTTTCGAGGTTCATCGCGTAATCCGTTCGCGCGATGCTGATCACTCCGGAATACACGCAGTGCTACGGTACTAAATAGTATATATGTATATGTATTTCGCGCATGGACGAACGAATTGTGTTTTTCATAAGTCAGGGTGCCTGATGAAGAAAAAAACAAAAAAAAAAAGTAAAATTCTCAATTAATCTTCACAGCCGGGTGTCTTGTCTTGACACGACTATAAGTGGGCAAGCTCCGCGCGTATACGTGAGAATCCATCTGTGCCGGTAACTTACTTGCGCATACACTTAGACGAGTCAAAACATTCACGCGTTGTGCGGGTGTGATCGATAGTTTCAAGTTTTACCTAGAAAAAGAAAAAAAAAAATAAGTAGTATGTCAGTGGATCAAGAGGTTGATAAACCCAATGACCGATCGACTTATCGATACGAAGGGTAAACGTTTTTCGCGATTCTTCGATGACTCCATGAGACCGTATAATTTAAGAGAATTCTTACGTAAAAATAAACCAATAAAACAATATCGAAGGGTATTTTTGAAGCTTTGCTCGCGATGTGATATATTTCACTTACTTTGCTCGTAGGTCAATTATATCGATTACATCGATGATAGTTAATTTTTTTTAATTTGTACCAGAAATGAACTGAATATTATTTTCGGTGCTTACCATTTAAAAAGACATTAAGAAGCGCGCGCGGCGCGCTGATGCCGTCACAACATACGAAAGAATCTATTTAAAAAATTTTTAACCGTTTAACACACGTGTCCGTTCGTAAATGACCGATAAAGGTCGGAGACGACTTCGATCATGGCATATACATTCCCAGCACGATAAGAACGACAGATGCTAAGCGATAGGGCACAACGAACTCACAGGTAAAATTAGTACCGTGATAGCCCCGGGGATAGGCAAGTAGTTGAAGAGATCACGTGTCAGACTGCCGTTCGGAAGGCTGATGAGCCGTTGTAATTGTGTCGATAGCTCTTGGTGTATCAAACCAATCTACTTATAACTACATAGAAAGTGTCTCGTCTACGATACAAGAAGATAATGCGAGAGTAACGGCTCTTCGTGTAAGGTTAATTAACAGTCGTGGTTAGCAGCAGCAATAGTATAATTAAGGCTGGCTGCACGGCCGATCAGTAGTCAGGGCACGTAACCTGTCAGACAGTCGCGTCACAGTATTCATTTTTAATTGTTCTTCCCGTTTATCGCGCATAAAGTCTCGATTCGACCATGTAACAATATCTCATTGTTCATTCATGTATTTCATTAAACTTTTTCCTCTTTGTTGCTCTTGCTGTTCATTCATTATTCCTTTTTTTTCCTCCATTGAATTTTGTAACGCTGGGCGAGGCGTACGCTCTAACTACACATTGTGCGTACCTACCTACCTGTCCGTTTGCCGTCAATAGACCTACTTATCCCTGGGCCTTTCCGCCCCTCCCGTTCGCCTCGCGGTAAAACGTCGATTTTCACATGGCCGACTCCTGTTGCACGCCCGGAAACCTTGAGAAGGCGAGAGAGGTGTCAGGGATCGAACGGGCGCGCGAGACCGAGAGATTCAAGACCGTTTGTGTATGAGTGGCGCAGCCACTATGGCTTTCTTTTTTTCCTTCTCACTTCGTACCTTTGTCTCGTTTACGCTTCTTTTTTTTATTTATTTTTTTTACCCGAGTAGACAGACCCCGCTCTGTATTTATCGAAGCTCCGTTATTGTATTGGTATAAATGGCATATCGAAATGTTTCACATCTATATGTATGTGTACATATCGAAAAAAGGAGAGATAGTCCAAGCTTAGACCACAGAAGGCCGCGGGTATCGAAAATAACGCTTCCTCGAATGAATGAAACGTGGGTGTCGCGGACACACCTTCCTCGCTAAACTCTAGCGTCTTCCACGTATGTATAAGAACGTTTAGCCAGAGTATCGATCGGGGATGGAGCTAAATTTTTCGTCGACCAATATCGGGGCATATATTTTTTATTTATTTATAACACCACCGTTTTCGGCACGACAAGTGGACAAGTACAACGACGTACCGTTATTGGCATCTTAAATATCTAATTTTGCTGAAATCGTGCCAATCTCTCATTCAAGTTTTAATCGCGTTCCATAGAAGAAACTTACGCCGAATGCAAGGGATGAAATTTCACTTCGTGTGAAAAACAAAATAAATCAAAAAATTCTTTCGGAAAACGAAATTAGTACTGTCGTCTCTCGATGGTATTTTTTTTTAAGGCCTCGCTTGCACCTCTGAGAGAAATTTCGGGCGAGCGAACTTCTTACTAGTTTCCTCTCGATGCCCGCCCTGCCGAGGGAGTCGGCGGCGGCAGCAGCCGTGACTGACGTCACAATCCCGGTGAGGGGCGCGGCCCGCCATATTGATTCAACTCCCACTCCCGGGCAAGGGCTACGTCCCATTCACAAATACGCCCCGCCAACTGCAACCCCTTTTTCACAACTGCCCACACGTTGTCTCCAACACCAGCGCCCGCTGGTAGCTCTCTCAGTCCCCCCCCCCCCCCTCCCCCCTCCCCCCTCGCGCTCTCTCTCTCTCGCGCGCGCGCTTCTTGCTCACTTGCCAGTTTCCGAACCCTCGTTTTCCCACAAATACTCTTGCCAATATCTCTCTCTTTGTTCTTCGTATCTATACTTATCCATCTATCCGGACCTTTATTTTTTCTTCTTTTACGTTCTCTCTCCCTCGCCCGCTCTTTATCAGCTGATTTGTACGCTGTCTGTGACGCGATCCTCGCACACTTTCTCTATATTGATGACATTATTAATTCTTAACACGTACGACGACTCCGGGCAATGGGGAGACGTGGGTCTGATCTCCACTCGTTACAATAGACGAAGCCGTAAAATTTCAATCCGTCGATACGATTTTATTCCCGAACATAAAAGAACGATGAGTATTGTATTCTGAAATACGACTGGCTCGACTATTGTTCCGATTGATAACAGGGAGACAGAAAATATAGAAGTGCAGATTTAAAAAAATATATATGTCATTAGATTTCCATAGCCGAGTCAATCGGATATCTGGTTATTTTATAATGTGTTTTCTCGAATGAATCCTGTCGGGCATTTCAACTGGGAGCGCTTGCACGAACAACCGTTTCTATTCCATTAAAATTATACTATACTCTGCGTTCACGGAATCGAGGCGCAGCTAGCGAAAGTTTTACCGGTTGAACCATCCCGACAGTCCAAAAAACAGACACGTCGGTGATGCAGGCATTATTTGCTTCTACTCTGCGACACATTCATTATCTCCGTTTCGGACCGAATACATCGGGCATTCAGATTTTTATAATCGTGAACTCTTTTTTTTTTATGAATGTTTAAAATAAACGACACTTTTGCTGAAAAGCACCTTTGTTGTGTTGTAGTAGTGGCGTGTGATTGTAGGAAATGGGTTTTGTAACATAAATTCTTATTTTCGCCGACCTTAACACAAACTTTAGCTGCAAGACCGAACTTCGAAGGATCTTATTAGATTTTATTTCCGCGGATAAAGGTTACTGCACGTAGTCACCGTATGTACTCTGGCGAAAGAAATGTCTTTCTCGGGGTGGGTTAAAGTAAAACCGAATTACAAATCGACGAAATCTTATTCACGCAACGACAATTTCAGGATGATTGACAGATTTTTCATTTCAATATACGTTTCGACGAAGAAAAAGTGAAGAAGAAGAAGCTTGCAAAAGTAACCAGGAAAGAATTGCGAGTTGTTACTGTACAGTACAAGGAAATAATTTTTGTTATTGTACAGTTTGTCAGGATTGTCACATGCCCTTAAACTTCGCTTCGTATTTGTCCCCTCGTCGCCCTGACCTACCCTGCTGTGCGATGAAGTTTAATTAAGGGAAGACTGTAACGAAACGGAATTGTATATTCAATGCGACACGGCCCCGTATCTCCCGGCCCCCGAAAAGGTGATTGTATATTCAAGCGATAATAAAATTCAATTTTATGTATTCTCAAACACGACATTTTTATTGTTTCAAGTAGAAGCCATTATAGTAAAGCCGAATTATTTTGATCCACAGACCATTACTTTGACTAAAGAGCTCTCCGAGAACATCTCAAAGAAATACGTACAAATGCGTAATGTGTCTCGCGGAAAGGTCTTTTTTTCTTCGTCGGCGACGTCAGGCAATAGTGACTCGGCCAGAATATAGCCAGTCGATTGAATTGTCTGCAAGCTCTCATGGGTTTTTTTTTCTCTTCTCCAGACCCTACGCATTGTCTCACTTGCCATATACATATATATATATATATATATATATATATATATATATATATATATATATATATATATATCGTCCCTCTTTTGGTCGGTGTTTCGTGACGTCATCCGAACCCGTGAACTTTATTCTTCTCTACTACCAATATTATTTTTATCTTTTTTTTCGTATACAGACACGAGGCATGTCTCCCGGACGAGGGTTGGGCGCGAGAGAGCTTGCAGCCTGTGACTGCGTCGCAGTTTCCTATGTCGCGCTACAACACAGTCATAGGCCCGAGTGTAAAGTCAGTTTTGCTCCTTTGTCGCGTGAGAGAGAGTGCGATAAAGATGTATGGATAGGGGTACAAGAGGCGGGCGGACGGAAGAAGGATATAATATAGCAAGGGGGCAGAAAGTGTAGAAGTTTCGAGGAGAAAAGACGGAGAGGGACCGTAGAGGGGGAAGACGGTTCGTCCGCGGCCGAACGATGAATGAAGCCCGGGTTTTGGCGCGGCTCCAGTCAAGACTCTCTCACGGTTTAACGCCGCACACAGCGAGGAGGACGGTGGCGGAGAATTCGTGTTCGTCGGTGGCGGGAACGTTCGGAGGGGATTTCCGACAGTATAGGATCGAGACTGGCGGCGAAGGAGGGGCGGAGAGGGGGTTGTAGAAAAAACCGGCGAACCTGGGGGGGGGGGGGGGGGCGGATGGTGTGTGCGACGCGCGAATGGGAGCTCTCTAGTTTTGACGTCACCGTTCAAGGCCGCGTACGATCGTTACTACTACTGCCGGCGCCGCGGCCGCTGCTCGTTGCTGTTGCTGTTCGTTGGACTGGATGCTGCAGAGCTTCGCTGACAGGACCCTATCACAATAATAGGATTTATCCTCACTCGGGATGATACACTGGTTTATCAAATGTAACGCACAGTTAGGGCATATTAGACGGACCGAAGGAACACGCTTGTGTCGATACACAGATTTGCTTAATACGAGCTCGAGGAGGGGAGAGGGATGTTTGAACGTTTTTGCCACTGGAGACGGGAGCTCGAGGAGGGGCCCTGCGTCGCACCTAACTCTTCGACGGGCAAGCCTCCTTTCGATCGTTGAAGCGTTTTTCTATCAAATTATGAAACAAACAAAAAAAAAGTTTTTTAACCAAAGTCCTTGCGAATTTACTTGACAGTTGTGGAGAAGTGTCTGTTGCAATTACACAACCTAATTACACAACTGTTGCAATTACAAACCTAACCCTTCGACGGGCAAGCCTTCTTTTCGTCGTTGAAGCGTTTTTCTATCAAATTATGAAACAAACAAAAAAAAAGTTTTTTAACGAAAGTCCTTGCGAATTTACTTGACGGTTGTGGAGAAGGGTCTGTTGCAATTACACAATCTTGGGAGAGCCTTGTCTTGTCACTCGCAGAAACGGGGAGTTTCGCCGTTTCTCGATTAATTGCCCGTAAGAAGAATCGCGAGGATGTTCCGGTTCCTCGCGTCAAAGTCTCGTCGGATTTTCAGGGATTTTCATTGTCTCTTAATGCAGTCCGCAAACTCATTTCCATTTAAAAATGCATTAGCAGGCTCCGTCGGGACGGGATTCGAGGTCGAAAGCAATTGCATCACTTCCACTTTATCCTCTTGTTATTGCCACGAAATTCAATTGAATGTCTATTCCGGTAGTAATATTTTTCGGCTCAATGTTGCCGGTCACTGTGCCCCTGCGAAAGGCAAAATAATCGTTAAATTCAAGATAATCTAAAGTAAAAAAAGCTGCAAATTGAAATTTTCATATGGGCTTCTCATAATGTTGCTTTATTTGCGAAGCTTCTTTTATGAGGAAGCATTTTCTGTATTGTTGGCTTCCTCATAGAGGAAGCTTCGCAAATAAAGGAACATTATGAGAAGCCCATATGAAAATGTCAATTTGCAGCTTTTATGAGAAAGCCACATGAAAATTTCAATTTGCAACTTCTATGAGGAAGCCATATGAAAATTTCAATTTTCAACTTTTATGAGGAAGCGATATGAAAAATTTAATTTTCAACTTGTTTTAACGTCAACGTCGTGTTTGCCTTTTATATAAAACGACTGGCCGATTCAGGTTCAGCGCGAAAAAATACAACGATGTCTTCGCTTTGTTACATCCGTGCACCTACTTCAATTAATGATAATACAGGGTTTTGGAAAAAGATTTTTTTTTTAAATTATTAAGTCAATTATCCAATATTCACCGTTTTGTGGCCACGTCCAATGTATTTTTCCCCCACCGATGACAAGTCTCCAAATTATTTTACTCCTGAGGCTACACTTGATACATAAACTTGTGTCGGACAAAAAATACAACTTCTGAAAAAATTCAAAAATTTCAAAGTCCCAGAAAATTTAAACGGTTCGATCCATTTTCGGCAAATTTAATACGAAACATTGTACAGTGTTAGTCCATTCCCGTGCCCAATTTAAGCTCGATACCTTCACGTTTACTCGAATTAGACCGTTTTTAGTAATTTTTCAAAAAAATCAAAATTCCATAAAATCTGACTGCTTCGATAGATTTCGGCCAAATTCAATACCAAAGTTCTTTGGTCATATTATTATATTTATGTGCAATTTCAGGACGATTGTTCAAAATTTACGCAAGTTAGAGCTACCACGACCTTTTTTCAAAAATTTCAGAATCGCATAAAATCTCGAAACAGGCCTCAATCATCATGAAAATTGCACCGGGGGAAGAGACGTGACCACTCTACTAGTGTACCAAATTTCAACTGGCTATCTCGAACCTTTTCCGAGATATAGTCGTTTTAAACGACGCAAGTCTGTCACACACATACATACACACACACACACACACACATATACGTCCTGACGCCAGCTAAAAATCACATTTCTCGACGTTTCAGACTATTTTAAGTACTCTGACACTAAAATCTCGAAAACATTTTTTTTCACGAAAACAAAGCTTCCTCCATGAGGAAGCAAAATCAACTTCAGACAGGGCTTTGAGAAATATCGATCGAAGAACGTGGCGAACAAGTTCTATGTGTGCACACCCCGTAATTCGTTTCGTTAAACTTGCTCGTCCCGAGAGACTCGTCGAACCCGTGACAGTCGCTATATAGCCCGACGTTTTTTCCCTCTACGTGTAAACTCGCTCTAATCGCGCATTCCACTCGGGTGCGTATACGACCGTGCAAATCACGAAGACCGTACGTTAGAAGCAGACCCGAGAGTTTGGCGGAATAGCACACCGCGAGAGAGTTACATAGGCTTTCGAAACTTCTTCCACTCAAGATATCCTCTTTCCCCGCTCCACGGAATGACCATGAAGACCCCCAGCCTGAAGGATTAGCCTCGCTCTCAAACTTTATCATTTTTTCTTTTTTTTCATCCTTTGATGACGCACTCTGAGCTTTCACTGGCAGACCCAACGAATGGTCGCGTGTCACGGTGATTGATCGTTCCGCCGGTTGTACACCGCGAAATCGCGGTTTCCCGCCTCGAGACACCGCTCAATTTTCAATTTGTCTTCGAAACTCCGATCTTGAACGGATTCGATCATTTTTTGGTTTCCACGAGGCACGTCGATTAGCATTAGTTTCGCCCCTACATCGTGTTTATTATTATTATTATTATTATTATTATTATTATTATTATTATTATTATTATTATTATTATTATTATTATTATTATTATTATTATTATTATTATTATTATTATTATTATTATTATTATTATTAATGCTATTGTGTCCTGATAGAAGATGCTGTAAAAAAGGTACATCAGCCAAATCTTTGTGTATTCCTCCTCCGATTTTGTATACACGCTTAAAACACAATAAACCGAGTTTCGTCCTTCGAACGTATCTCCACTTTCGCGAGCTCTCGAGTGTAATCGAGTATTTCAATATTTGCCGATCCCTTTGATCCCTCGCGAGTTTCATCTGTACATAGGAATGATTCGAACCGCTCGTATCACGCACGAGTTATTGCGATATTGCCCGGCTGCGAAGTAGGCACGGTGTGTGGCACAGGCGCCCTTCCTAACAAGATCAGCAATCAGGCGGGGTCCTGAAAAATAAATACAATACAATACGCGACTGCCCGAACTACTGATCAAATATCCTTTCTCCGCGTACGTGGGTAGTTTTTTTTCTTTCTTCCATCACTTCGGTGGCCCGGGCTCCGACGCGCCGCGAGAAAAGCATTTTTAAAAGCGAAATATAACGATGATGGGTCAGAATTCGCCAAGTTTGATTTATTTGACGGACAAACAAGTTTCAATCCTCCTACGCGAGTAATTCATTTATTCACTCGTAAACGTCGGCTGTACGATTAAATAAATTTTTATTGATTCATACTCTCATCGAATAATCGAATATCCGATGGGGATGTTTCCTCAGAGCCCGAAGGGAACGTTTTTTCGTTTTGCCGGCTGTTACATATATAATAACATTTTTCCTGCGTACATCGGCTGTATGATAATAGAGATACCGCGGAAAACGTAGTCATAGAAATACGATGGAATAACGAGGAATGTGCACACACTGTAAAAAAAAAAATCGTATGAAATTTAATGTACCGTACTCGAAGTTTTTATGCAAAAACTGGTATATTAAATTTCATGTACAATTGAGATGAAAAATTAAAGTTCAGTGTATTAAAAAACATTGGAAATACTTAATTTTTATTTATGTTCTTTCTTTAAATAAAAAAGTATATTAATTTCGTCACAATCTCTTTCATGAGAACACACATGTCACCAATAATGCGTCGAACTCATCGATTCCGCGCCCAGTCTGTCTAGATACTACATACTCGGAGCTAGGCTTCACTGGGCAAACTCTTAGCGTCTTTCAGAATCGAGCACGAGAGGTGATATTTGCATATGATTAGCAAGCGTAAAACTCAATAATATCTGAGCAACTTAAAGGAAGATTATAGTGATTATTATCATATTTTTTATATATATACAAATGTAAATGTAAACAATAAGATATATTTATACATTGATATTTTGATAATTGGTTAAAGAGAAATCCGCCTATAAACAAAAATAAACAATTGTATATTACTGGTACATCTAATGTACCAGTTTTTCCATAAAAACTTCCACTCCTGTACATTAAATTTACATTTTTTTTTTTACAGTGCAGAGCAAAATACCGTTGTCGTGTGACGTAACGTCTAGACGTCTGCATCGTTCGACCGTCAATTGTCCCGCCTGCTACAACACATGTAATATTTCTCGGGAGGGTACGTGATATTATTAGGACAAAAGTATAAGGAATAGATAGTAATAGAGAAACAGAGAGAGAGAGGGACAGAGAGAGAGAGAGAGAGAAAATACCTCGGCGAAACTTTCAAGGCTTGTCGTTGCTTTCGTTAAAGTCCAGTGTTCGATGATCGGACGATTTCACCGGGTGTTTCGTGTTTCGACGAAACGGGGTAAAGGACGGATGGATCGAATTACTTGGCTGATAATCCGACGACATTGTTTTCATCCAGCGAAAATTAGACTCGACAAATGTAATATGTTATGAATAATATCGTCGAGTAACCCGATTCACCCTCCGGCCCCGTTCGCCCACTTATAGTACTGCTCTGGTCCTCGCTGGACCATGTATCCATCTCTCGTTTATCTTAATCGTAGAGAGGATGAGGGGGGGGGGGGGGGAGGGGTTGGTTTTCTCGTTTAATATAATAGTGTCATACATGGGGTATGTATGTATATTTGGATGAATGAATCTGTTCGTGCCAAATGTATGTCCATTTAACGTAATGTCCCGGTTTGTCGGGCACTTGAACTCGGGGGAACACTCGATCGGCAGTAGTTGAACCACGTATCAGGGCAGACCCCCCTCGACTGTAGTAGTGGACGCACGGCCTTTACCACTTCCCAGTGGACAGTTCCTCAGCAGCCAACTCGGAGCCTCGAATTACTCTATATACCGACGTCGAATATAGCAAGGCACCCACGCCCTCACATTCGTCCATACAAATGCACAGGCCCGCACATACACACACACACACAGACACCCGAAGCAATAGCAGTTCCGGCTATATCGCTGCAACTGCCATGGACAATTTGGCGTGACAGTCAAAGATTATATATACGTCTCTCAAAGTACAATGCAGCAGTCCAACGTCCACCTACGGCACAAAATGAGTTTTATAAGTCCAAAAAAAAAATGTAATACGTATCTCGGCCGCACGGTGGAAACGAAATCTTTTAAATTGCACGGTGCTTCCTTATTCTTTTCTCCCTCGTTCGACTTCCATCGTCCGGGCATCGATTAATGACACGAATGTTTTTTGCCACGGAGGGAAACAAGAAATACCGAAAGAATTTATTCCCAGACATCGAGGCGCGCGTAAAAGGATCCGAGCGGCTAGCGTATACTTTCGCCCGTTAAACACCCACGTCTCGTACTTATCCGCCCTCGCGAAAAGAATGTCACTCCCCGCGTGCATCGTACACGCCGTGGCGAGGACATCGGTAGACGCACGGTTTTGTCGTCGAAAATTGCTCGACCTCGAAATTCCGCGAGGGCGTAGGGGATGCGTAAACAACACTCGTTAAAGTACGAGCTTTCGCGACTCTCCGGATGCGAACTTTCGTCGAGCATATTTTGCCGAAACACAGAGGTAATTATCAGCGAGTTTTAATTCTCGAACTGGCGTAAGTCCCGGGCGTGCTCCGCGGCCGGAGAGTCGCGTCGCGAAGTTCGTCGGATCGAGGAAGACTTTCGCATTGTATTCCGCAGCCATTGAGTACGTGTTAATGCCGACGCCGTACTGTCCTTGGCGCTTCCTCTCCCCCCCCCCGCCCCCCGGATACGCCCACGTTATCTACGAAATGTCATGTACGCAATGTTGTACACGCGAAGCTGTGGCGGCAGCGGAAGCAGCAACAGCCGAGCAGAAGCCATCGCCAGCGAGAAGCTTCAACCACGGTATAATCCACGTTCTCTTCCGGTCCGGGCGGCGGGGTTCTCCGTATCCCGTTAGTAATCGAACGCAGCGAAGCTGTATTCTCCTTACTCGTGCCGCATCGCTGCTTCCCAGGCTCTGTGAGCGTATAAATTGCCCACACGATCTCGGGCTAAAATATTAAAGCTCTCTCTCTCTCTCTCTCTCCGCCTCCGATCCTCGCACAATCGAATTACGGCACTGCAACGTAATTCGCGTCAGATAAGAATTATCATTTTTTATATACAGTAAAATATTACAGTTATACAATGAGAAAAAAAATTGGTTGGAATAACCAAAAGTTGCGGTGACATACGTTCAAAGCTGTTATTTGTTTGGCACAAATAAAGCATTGTTTTGTTAAACGATTATTTGCTTCAATTTATTCAAAGTTTGTCGATTGAAACAAACATTTTTGTTGTAACAACAAAATGTACCTTTAAACGTATGTCACCGCGCATTTGCTTAATCCAAGCATTTCTTTTTCTCAGTGTACGGTATTTGGGAAAGACGGTGTTACCAACAAATGTTGCTCGGTTGCTTGAATAATAACAAAAAGTCGCACGTTCTGACCTCTTTTTTTTATGAACAGGTTTTTTTCCCCTTAGTCTCCGATGAAGGTATTCTTCGGTTAATTATCTTTTTTTTTTTTGCTGTAATGAGAACTAAACGGGGAAAAGGGCGACGGTGGAAAGGTTGTTTATGCTTGCCAGCACTCGCTTTATGGCTCTTCCGAGTATCCTTGATTAGTTTAATGCGTTGGTTGCGGGTCTCGGTGTGACGCTTTAATTCCGCAGGTGCGTGAGCACACGTGAGCACACCTCTCGACATAATACACGCTCTGTCTATACACGCCTCGTTGTTCATCGTTTTAGTGAGCATGGAAACGTCACCGGCAGGGACGTCGTGAATACTGCGATGCCAATAAGAATACATCGTCCTTGTTTCGCTAACGCGTAACACGCGATTCTTAATTATTGTCGAAAGCATTTTTTCGGCAACTAAATAAAAAAAGAAAATATTATAATCGATGCACTGTGTATTCCGTGTACAAAGTGTATATTGTATAATTTTATTTTCGCATCGGCGTGGGCAGAGTTACGGCAAATTGAAGAGACAATTTATATGGATACTATTTTAGCGAAACAAGACGCAAGCTTTCATTTCTACCCGCAACATGTTTATTTGTAGTCTGATCGAACAGACCTGGCTGGCGTCCTTGACGGACGAGTTTAGACATCAATGTTAAAACGGTATAACGATCAGCTTCATTCACCTCACAGTGCTTGAAAAAATGTTGTTTCCACGTCGCAATACGAGGAATCTATTATTACGGCACATGTACTTAGTACAGTGTGAGGAAGGGGGAGGAATTTTTCCGGTGTTAAAATTCACACGATTGACGTAATCCGACTGCTTTAAAATGTTAATACAGATCTACAGGTTTCCAATGTCTGATCGAGACAAAATCTTGTTTGAGAGGGGTTCGACGATTTTCTTTCAGCATTAGATTTCTTTTTACTATACACACATTTTTTTCATGCCTAGCTTAAAGTTTATAAATAATTTGTGCTCTAGATTGATCGATCGCACTACCTAGATCGACAAATAAGAAAAAAAAAATCAGAAGAAGTTAAGATCTGATCCTGATCTACCGATGCCTTCGTGATTTATCGCTCCGGGCGTAGATTCATCTGGCTCCGAAAGTCAACTGCCTGAGACCCTTCGTATTTTTGCCCGAATATACGGACGCCGTAACACATCCTGCAGGCGTTACCGTCGTGATATCGAAATCGGCACTCCCCCCAGCCATGTATGCATACCACTACCTCTCATCCGAGCAGCCTTTCGATATTTATTCGAAACGTCGGCATGTACGCATACACACACATATGTATCCGCAGGATATACGCTTGTATGTTGTGCATAAGCATCCTCCTCGAGGCTGTGCCAGTAGTAGTGGCCGTGTTGTACCGGCGCGCTGGGTAACCGGCCGAACGGATCTCGCGTCATCGCCTTCTGATTGATATTCCCTATCGGAAAACGGCGTCGACCGATATACATAATACAATATATCGCACGAATATGTATCACGTCGGGATACGTGTATAC
The DNA here is from genome assembly GCA_917499995.1 of Ichneumon xanthorius. NCBI lineage: Eukaryota > Metazoa > Arthropoda > Insecta > Hymenoptera > Ichneumonidae > Ichneumon > Ichneumon xanthorius. The sequence continues at coordinate 19,513,991 of OU824200.1, read as the reverse complement.
ACTACCACACAGTTCACTCTCGCGCAGCCTCGCATCCGTCGGACGACGAAACTTCGTTTTGAAATATTTCGCCTTTCCTTTCTCGGAGAGGCGAGTACAAACATCCATACTGCGTACAGCTCTTTTTATCTCGCCTGCGGATCCACGAATTCCAGTTTCCAATATATACTTGAATGTATATATTTTTTTAGTCTCGCCCGGCGGCAACGTGGAAAATGTTTTATTCGATTGAATATAGAGTTTGAATTGTATACGGGACCGACACGGTTCTAGTCGGTAAAGCTTGTAGTCGTTAGGACGGTAACATGGAATTTTTTGTATCAGAGCGATAACCGAGCACCCGCGGAGGCTCGCAACGTTGTGCTTAAGGTTTTAAACGATCACATTTATTTCTGGATTTAAAAAAAAGCAATCACTTGGATTTCCCGTCTACGAGGACGCGAAATAATCACAACAAATGCTTTCTCGCAGAAGTTTCGTAAATAAAAGTAACGAATGTGAAAATTTCAATTCTCGCATACCTTTTTTTTATTATGTCGAATCATATGGAAAAGAAGACCAGAAAAAACGGATCTGTTTTGCGATTCATAGAAGCAAACAAAAAAACCTATTTTCAACGTACAAAATTCCATTGTACTCTGGTACGTGGAACGATGCAAAAGTCTGACGCGGAATTCGCATTCGTTTATCCACCGACCCCCGGATGCTCAAATCGATGCCCGCCGAGCGCTCGGCTCGTTCTAGGTATTACGTGTACACTGACAGTGCGCTGGTGGTCGGGCTCGTTCGGTTACTATTCTCCTCGGATCAATCTTCGATCCTCAGCGATTCCGCTACTTATAGCGCGCGTCATTTCCGACGAACTTCGAGCTTGCGTTTATACCTCATTAATCGTTGTCGTACTCGGCTCCAAACCAAACACCGTTGTGACAATAGAGAGCTATTTCAGAGAGTACAGACGGATACCAGAAACATCCTTCTGCAGATTTTTTTTTTTATTCAAACGAATACTCCTCGTGCTATTGTCGATAGATATCTCACTCGCTTCGTAAAATCTATTGTTAAACCTATAATTTATACAATTATTTCTACGGTCTGCAAGATAGATAAGATTCTATGGCGCTTAAGTTTGTACTGTATTGTTTAATGTTTATATAGATTCTTATGCTTATTGGGCCAAAACTGATGCGCGAATGTGCACACTTGTATATTATTTTCCTGTAAAAAGGGCCTTGGCCCGTGTTCAATATAATAAATAAATAAAAAAAAGATTCGTTTAACGGTAGACCAAAAAATTCGGTATAAGTACGATTCATTCGAAGCACTTTCTTTCTGCTGTTCCGAGAGACGGGCAACGATCGAATTAACCGAGGGTCGTAGAAAGAGTGAAAGACAATAGATGGAGGGTCGAGAGAGGGTTAGCCGACAGCGAGAGGGTTAACGATCCGAAGCATCGAGTTAAATCCGCACAGCCAGCGGGATATCTCTTACTCTCGGTAATATCCGGCAATGCAATCTTTCGAATTATCCGTCTACTCCATTCCGTCTGCTGTTTAGTTCACTCACCTACAACCTCCCCCCGTCCATTCCTCTCAAATTCGCGCTTCGCTAGTATTTCGACATTTCAGCGATTGTGTGGAGCTCGCTCGCTCGCTCGCATTGGACGATAATAATGATCTCCCTGCTACTTCATTGTTTCGTCAGTTTCGATTCCCGGTCGATTATATATAGTCGGGCTGTTCGAAAACGGTACCCGAGTGGACATTTTTGAGCGTTACATCGGGTCCTGATAAGGCCTGACAAGGCCTGATCAGGACACTATCAGGGTCCGATGTAACGCTCGAAAATTTCTACTCGGGTATGCGAACGGTAGAAGCAGAATTGAGTGTGAAGTTGGTTAGTCGCGTGAGCCTCGGATTCTCAGCGTTTCTTTATTGGGTTACACGAGTGAAAACGTTTACTCGCGGGTTGATAGTCGGCATTTTACACCGAGTACGCGGAGGAGAGCCAGTGACGCCCGTCTCTGTATGGTACATCGCGAGGGAAAAAAGTAATCGGGGTGTAGGGTTCGCGTGTGTGTGCGCGCGCAATGATGAAAGGCGTACAGTGTCCGGAGGGTTTTACCGTCGGCGTGTCACACACCGTTGTACGGATGGAATTTCACGGAAGAGGAGCATTTGCCGCTGGTCGTTGGCGACCGCGCTCGAAAGAGAAAGATATGAATTCGTAAAAAAATAAAAAAATTTGTATATGAACATATACCAATACAACACAAAGTTCGCAAGGTTAGAAAGGAAGAAACACGTTAATCTCGCGAAGAACGGGCGAGACACTATGATTTCGCACACACAGGGAGAAGAGTAAAAAATAAAAACTGTTAGGAGTAAAAGAGCTCAGGGACGAGGCACGGTAGCCGGAGCTTTGGCGAAGACGCAGCGGCGTCGTTGTTTCCTCCGTGATGGTAGTGGATGTACGAGTATGTTAGTGGAAAAGAGAATAAACGAGAGTAAGAAAGACATGTTTCGCACGAGTCGAGGGTGGAAGGGGGTATGGGGCAGTGCGTGAGAGCCGGGGGATGAGACAGAGATGAAAGAGAAGCAGTGTCGGAACGAGGGATACACGTACGGGGGCGAAATTCAGGGAGAGAGGGAGATGAGGAAGGCGCGAGAGAAGAAAGTATGTACATATAGATAGATAAAAGGTCGGAGGAAGGAGCGAGATGAAAGAGCGACGGGGGTGAAGTAGCGTCGTCTGCGTCGAGGGCCCGGTGTGCTCCGTGCATACGAGGATAGGAGGTGGAATGGTGGGAAGACGGAGTGGAGGACGAGGAGAGCGAGAGGCAGACCGGAAAGGAGAGTCACGGAGGGTGGGTACATTATATATATATATATATATATATATTATATACACGTACGTTATATATACATACATATATATACTTATATATGTATAATATATATATAATATAGGGAGAGAAGGAAAGGGAGGGATTGCTCCGTCAGCGTCGTACTGGCGGCAAGTACATACAGTGGGGGTATTGGCTCGGCACGGGGGATGCGCAACGCATTAAAACGAAGACGGAGGCCGCGCAGCGTGGGAGTTAGTTCTGGTGAGGGCGCCAGCCGGCTCACTCGCTAAACTAACCCACAATCCCCGGCCCTCCGACCCTCCGCTCTTCTAGCCCCCCGGCCTTACGACCGACAAAGTAACCTCCACGGTCGCTACCACCCTCGCGATTCTGATACCGTTAGCCCGACGCTATATAACCGTTCCTCACGGGATCCCCGGTTTGCTCAACGTTTTGCAGAGAGCGAGAGGGAGAGAGAGAGACTCGTCAGGGCTCAAGCCCTCGATCGGCCAGGATATACACGTACCCGTTAAAAAAGAAGGAAGGAAAGAAAACAGGCAGACACAGACAGTTCACAGCATCTCAATAACAAAAAATAAATAAGTAGTTACGAAAAGTAGGAGCAATATTAACGTATACGAGAAGAAAAGGGGAAAACTAATTTTGAGTCTCTGCAACCTGTGTGAAAAATAGTTGAGGAAAAGAGTCGAAAGTTAAAAGAAAAGAAAAAGTTAAATACATGGATTAAAAGGGTGATGAGGGATTGCAAGAGGTCAGTGCGATAAATTACAACGATGCGAGATCACGAGAGCTGTGAAATGATCGCGATATGGCGATCATAACGACGGAGAGGCAGATAAATTATATGCATTGTAAATAAGGGAAGAGGAAAAAGAGAGAGAGAGAGAGAGAGAGAGAGAGAGAGAGAGAGGGAGGGAGAAGAGGCATCTACGCGAAATCTACGGTGCTGGAGTATTAACATACGCCCTTGTCAGCTTCACCCGAGCAGGTGCGAAAAAGGAGAAAAAAAAATTAGATAAGGGGGTACAGAGAGGGAGGCCGAGACCGCAGACAATAAGTACCTATATACCTTCCATCGTTTTCTCTCCCGCCAATGGATTCTACGAAAGCAGAAGTTACGAATCCTACGTTTTGCCACGCTGTGTTGCTCGGAGCGACGCTGTCTGCCTGTCCGTCAGTATCGCGTTATGACGAGCCCGACGATATCGTCAGGGGGTGCGTGAAAAACACACGCGGGCATCGTCGTGAGTACCATTGCGGCGGCGGCGGTGTATTATATACAGAATAAAAAAAAAACCCCGTCGTCATCGCTCTCGAGAGCGCAAGAGAGAGAGAGAGAGAGAGAGTGTGTGTGTGTGAGAGAGAGAGAGAGAGAGAGAGAGAGGGCGAGAGAAATAAAGATAGAGAAGGAAAGAGAGCGAGGGTGAAGCAGCGAGAGAACGAGCCCGAGCGGGGGAGGATAAAAGCGCGAGAGAGTGAGCGAGCGAGAGAGAGAGCGAGAGCGGGAGTTCGCCCACACTATACCCCCCACCCTGTGTATGCACACAGAGTCGCGCTAGTCGACCGGACGCTTCGTGTTTGGACGTCTTCGGTGCTCCTCGCTCATCCCTTTATCCAAACGTTCCTCGACGATCGCGGCTGGTGCTCGCCGCGCTCCGTTCCCCCACGAAAAAAAAAACTTAAAAAAAATACACCCATTATTAACAGCGTAAACGAAAAATTGTAACTCCTCAAATTCGAGAGTATTTCGTAACGACATTCGACACAATTTTTTGTTTTCAACCGACGCTGGTAAAAAAAAACAATTCTGTAACAAAAAAGAAGTACATAAAAAGTGTCTGTGCTTTAATATAACGACATATATTCGGGGGTGATAAAAAAAAGGAGAGGAAAAAAAGAAGAAATAAGCACGTTTCGGTGTGCCTATGTTAACAACAAGTCTGAGTCTCTCGCGGCTTTTTCCAGAGTTAAAGAATCGAGAAAGAACGGCTCTGTACGGGATATTCGGAATGTGTTATTAATCGTAGCCGAACGGGACCGTGAAGGATTGGAGCATCGAGGTTCGGTCTCTTAGATAGAAAAATAATCGGCGAATGTATAAAAACAAAGAAATAAGAATGTATTAAAGAAGCAAGAACAAAAAAATCCTTTGTCTTCGATCGTGCGTAAAAGTTGAGAAAAGTGCGTTATATCTTTAGGAATAATCGAGCCGGTGGGAGAAGTGGGCTAACTGGTCACGGCGTGCGGATTTCTTCGTCGAGAGTGTCAGGAGCAGTGGCAGCGGCAGCGGCAGCGGCAGTGGCAGTGGCAGCGGCAGTAGCAGCGACAGCGACAGCGACAGCGACAACGACAACGACAACGACAGCGGCAGCGGCAGCGGCAGCAGCAGCAGCGACAGCGCCAGCAGTAGCAGCAGCAGCAGCAGCGAGAGAAAGGGAATAAGAGCGGGGTAGTAGGGGAGTCGCGACCCGGCAAGACGGAGCGCGAGTAAAAGGCCTGTGTGCGGCGAAAGGTGAGAGGGAAAAAGGCCAGAGGGACATAAAACAACGAACGAGAAAAGGAGAGAGGAGAACGCGTCGAGGCGCTCGACGAGAGAGCACGGGAGTCCGAGGGACACGGTGGTGATTCGATGCATTTGACGTAACGCATCGCGGCGCGTTCGGTTCGAGATAGGTTTACCGGAAGAGTTTTTCGCGTGGAAACGAGTGTCGTTTGCGGCGGCTTGCCGGCCGAGAAGGGTGTTTTCTGCAACGAGAGTGTCGTCGTCGTGGGAAGAAGCGAGGGGAGAGCGCGAGGAACGGGGAGTCAGTCGGGCCAGCCAGTTGTAATAGTCCCTCGAGTGTCATACGCGCTCGGTGTGTGTACTCGAGAGTGCGTTCGTGTGTCGCGACGACCGTCGTGGGATAGAAGAGCGATGTGGCCGGCATTACCCGAGTTTCGTGTACGATAGAGAAAGGGAGAAGCGAAATAAGTTGATAGAAAGATCGACGAACTAAAAAAAAAAATTAATCCTCATCCTCGAGGCACGAAGCTGTTACTCGAGGTTAGGTAGTAATATACACGATACGAAAGATCGGTGGTACCGCTGAGGAGAGAATTCTTCTAGGGAGGAACGGTGAAAATATAAAGGAGGAAGGAAAACGAGTTCTCAAAATAAAAAAAATAAATAAAAATTTTAACGGAGAGATAGTTGTGTGCGCTGTTGTGCGGTGTGTGTGTACATAGTAAGAAGAGTTAGCTTCTATTCGGGCGCCGATAAATCTGATTGGAATTTCTAACGAGTGTCACGTTAAATAATAATCTCGACGTTAAAACGCCCCGAGTACCGTGGTTGTTGCTGTTCGTTCGCGAGACGATAGTAATAACGAGTGCGAGACCAGCGGAGAAGTCTCGAGTTCGCCTTCACACAACGAAGAAGAGGAGAAAGAAGAGGAAGGAACGGAATACCCCTGAATGAAGAGAGAGAGAGAGAGACAGATATAGAGAGGGTTCTCGAAGTTTTTCGCTATTCAGGATATATCGCGACTATCCGGAAGTTTGAGACAATAGGAAAAAAATAATCCACAAAAAAGATTCGCCTCATTCGCTCCGAAGAGCGAAAACAAAGAAAACAGCAAACAAAAATCGACGAAAAAGTGATTGAAGGGACAGCGGTTTGGGAGGGAGAGAGATACGGACACAAGACAGAGAATATATAAGATTTCTTGAGATCTCTGACCCCACGGGCTCGTACGTAAATACAGCCGTTGTGCCGTTCTCAATTATATTCGAGCAAAAAAAAAATTATAATGAGCTGTCGTTAATCGTTTGTTGCGTGCGCATTTGTATGACACACACATAGACAACAACAACAACAAAAGAGCACTCACCATTATTTTACGATATATTATTAGATACGGCTAAGATTCACCTTTGAGCGGAATATTTTTTTAAATGCACTTTTTGAGACACCTGTTGATTATACTACGACTACTATACTATCGAGCCCCGGTGTGCGCAGTACCGAACCGGAAACTCTCTAGGACCTCGGAGGGGAAGCATCGCTTGGTGTTCCGATACGATCTCGCAACTAGCTAGAGAAGAGAGAGCCGCTATCCAAACCGGGGGGAGGGTGGGGCCTTTATCGACACACCGATAAAAACGCGTTACATCCCTCTATTATCGGGCCACCAGTTTCGCCGTTGTTGTTATTATTAATCGTTGTTGCCGATGTTATTGTTGAAAATTCTAACTAAAGTCGAAGCAAGTTTCCGATTACTGTTATAAACATAACAAAAGAACGAAGAACAGAAAAAAAATGTGTGTATAGGAGCCAACGATAAATTATTGCGTGCTGCAACCCCGGTAAACGAGATATTCGCGCTTTTATACGTGTTCTTACCCGTGAAAACAGGTAATTTAATGAAAATTTGAAAGACATTAACGAAAGATTGTTTAATCGTCGTCGAATCGTTTCGATCTTGTGCGATATCAACCACACACGTATAAATCTCACGTGCATTAAAATACATACATCGGGCGAGTTTTACCGTCGACGCCGTTACTCGGATAGCCTGATCGCACTGTGCACATATACTCGGTATAGTTTACACGTATATATTTTTTGCAGCACGCGCACGGTCGCGTGCCCTTTACGCACCTACACACACACACACCTCACACACATATATATATATATATACACATACATATATATCGAGACACAGACACATAATATATGTCGCACCACGAGCCTTAGCATGTAAGCGCACATTTATATATATATATATATGTATATATATAAAACTACGCTACGTCTATCTGTATGCCTGCATACATGAAAAGTATATTTTTAAGCACATTTTTCACTCAAGTAGCCTTAATTTTTACCACGATTATATACCGTCGATGATAACGGTAGACATAGATATTTCTATTTATATAGAACAAACGTTTGGCATATACTATTTGTATGCTCAATAATATAAAAATTAATGATTAACTATAAATAGAGACACCGTCCAGATGTTAAATTAGCTGTGTGTATATTATAGTACCGTGATTCCAATTAACGCAATATTTTGTCGAGAGTTAGGAGGATAAGTCAATGCGGTACGTTGGTGATAGATAAATTAATGAAATACTCGTGTTGCGGTAATCGAAAAATAATACGGCTGTCGCGTCGCGGGCAACCTATAGAGAATTATTAATATTGCAATATATAAAGATATATATATACATTATATACATAGAGAGAGAATTATATACAAAACAAATTATTATACGACGAACCAGAGAGATAACTATACACATCTAGAGATTGTTTAACGCCCGCGTATCTTTATTAAAAAAATATATAAATATATTTGAAAGTTATGATGAGGACATTAAAGACTGTGAGTGAACAACGGTCCGAGTGAGGGTTCCCGTCGCGGGTAATAAGGGTCGACGAGTGTTTGCGAGCTATGAAGGGCGAGATGGCGAGAGGCGAGGCAGGTGGAGGTAGGCCGAGAGAGAAAAAAATATTGGACAAAGCGTATAGTGACATAGATTAATTGGTGGTGAACAAGTTTTCATTGTGCCGGGGCGATCACACCGCCATATATAAAACCACACACACACAAACACAAACACACACACACACACACACACACACACACACACACACACACACACACACACACACACACACACACACACACGCACGCACACGCACACGCACACACGCACACGCACACGCACACACTCACACACGCACACGCACACACTCACACACGCACACACGCACACATGTCTTAACGGGATCCGAAGAAAATCCGAAAAAAAAACGGAAAAGGGTGATAGTTACACATAAGTACATTTAGG